>JAKSZT010054390.1:123509-138645 GCA_026826555.1 Tolypeutes matacus
ACATATTGAAAAGAAAAATGAAGTTGGGGGTATCACACTACCTGAATTTAAACCATAGTACAAAGTTACAGTGGTCAAAACTGCATGGTATTGGCACAAGGATAGACATATCGACCAATGGAACAAAATTGAGAGTTCTGATATAGATCTTCACATATACAGTGATCTCATATTCTACAAGGCCACCAAGCCCATTCAACTAGGAGAGAATGGCCTCTTCCACTGCTGGTGGGAATGTAGAATGGTGCAGCCATTGTGCAGGACAGTTTGGTGGTTCCTCAAAAATCTAAATATAGATCTGCCATATGATCCAGCAATTCCACTGCTGGGGATATAGACAGAAGTACTGAAAGCAAGGACAAGAACAGATATATGCACAGCAATGTTCATAATCGCATTATTTATTATTGCCAAAAATTGTAATCAACTCAAATGCCCATCAATAGATGAATGAATAAACAAGACATGGTATATACATACAATGGAATATTACCGAGCCATGAGAGGGAATACAGTATAACACCAGGGGTAGCATGCGTGAATCTTGAAGGACTTATGTTGAATGAAGGAAGCCACACATTGAAAGACAAATATTACATGACTTCACTGATATGAACTAAGCAAATCAAGCAGACCCACAGAGCCTGGGAGATAGATGTACAGGAAATAGAAAGGGAGAAGAAGGTTGTGAGTCAACAGCCATACAGGTTAAATCTATGAAAAGTTGTAAGTGCACAACTGTGCAGTGAAGGAATATGACAAGGATGTAGTGATAATATTGGGTTAGGCAGTGCAGATTGGATAGGGAGTAGTGTGGGGAGGGTGGGTTGGATGCTTCATGGAACAAGGGGGAGTGAGCAGATGATCACTGGGTATTGGCAGGTACGTGGTTGAAACTATAATGTTGGGAAAGCTCTTTTGGCAATATGACAAGGGTTACTGGTTTAGGGTGTTTGATGGGAGGCATTCTGGACAGGGCACATCTGGGGCACGCTTCTAGGGAATGTGCTAGAGATCATTTTGTCATAGTGTGATGTATCAGTGGGTGGAAACCCACATAATGAGTGGGAAGGTGTTGGACTCCTATCCTGGGGAGGCCTGCTATGATCTCAAACAGAGGGGTCGGAGTCTCTCGAGAGCATGGACAGTGCCTAATAGGGGAGTACAGACCAGTGTCACAAGCCCTCCGTGTTGTTGCAAGTATTTATGAAGATTGTCCTACAAGGAGTGAAGCCTGGTGGTTGCCATGGGCCCCAAGGGAAGGGGAAGGACAGAATAGAATAGATGGGACAGGGGATATTTTGTGGGCAATGGAACTATACTCCATTATGTACTCCATAATCTTGCAGTGATGGGAATGGGCCATGTTAAATTTCATCAAAAATTTATAATAGTGTATGGTCCAAAATGCAAACCATAATGTAAACCATTGGCCATGATGAGTAGTTATGTTTCAATATGTGTACATCAGTTGTAACAAATGTATCATCCACATATAAAAAGGTTATTAATATGGGAAGGGAGGATATGGGGAACATGTTGTGTAAATGGGGGTCCCCTGTATTTTTAAGTGACTTTAATGTGACCTCAAAATTCTTTGAAGACAAAATGAAAAAAAGTAAGATACTGGGGCATTAAATGGAAGAAATTGTCATTGTACTTACAGGACAACAGGTCTTAGAGTGATGAAAGGCAAAATATATTAAACATTTTCTTTAAAAATATTTTCCATTATTGCTTATATCCCAATTATTTTATTTTATTCTTAGTTTTACAACAATGCAGGGGAGGACCATTTTTCTGGGGTGTCAATGATGGCAGATACATGGGAAGAAGTTCACCTGGGCATACATATAAGGCATATAAATGTGTTCAAATGTTCATGGGGCATTGCCACAGTGGGTGGAGATTCACAAAATAATCAAAAGAATATCAAATTCCCATCCTGGGGAGCTCTGCCACATTCTCTAACAAAACACCAAGAATCCCCCATGTACAGGGGCAATGACTAGTGAAGGAGGGTTGTCCACTGGTGGACCCTTGATATTGGTGACTGTGCCTATGAAATTTTACTCTTGAAATGGAAACTTAACCTAGTGTTTTAGGGTACCAAAAACTTACCTCCTGGGAGCCCTTTTCTTGCTCAAATGTGACCTATCTCTAAGCTAAACTCAGCATATAAACAAAATAACTTCCCCCAGTATGGTACATGACTCCCGGGGATGAACATCCTTGGCACTGAGTGATTGTTACCAATTACCAACAATAAATGAAACTGCAAAGACAAATGAGTTTTCATGGATAAAAGACTTCAAAATTTGTCTGGAGGTCATTCCAGAGGTAAGGCTTATGCACAACTCAGCAGGATTTCTTTGACAGCCAAAGGACATATTACCTTCAATAGCAGGGATCTTGAGGGCTCTGGAAACTTCCAGACACTATAGTCAGGGCAGATAACTTAGGAGTTTGGTCCCTTGGCAGTGGGCCCTATTTTGGAATTTATGTTCCCCAGTGTGACAGAGTTGTGCTTAGTTGCAGTTTCTCTATATATGGCTCTTCTGTCCTTCTATTTGAACTTATAATTAGTAAAAGTTGGTATGTGTATGTCCAAGAGACTTGAATCTTGGACTGTCCAAGTGCCAGGTGGGCCCTTAATCTCAATAGCTTCAACACCTACTTTGCAGTTCTTTGAACTCACCCTGGACAACTAACAAGGAGATGACGGATAACCAACATACCAAGGAACTGAGAGTCTCTACAACTGCAAATAAAAGAGTCCTATCCTTGGGTCATATGGGATCAAAGCCCTCCCCTTCAGTTAAAGGTTGAGTGGGTTCCACCATTGCAGAATCTTCAGAATTGGGGAATGAACTATGGTCTAAAGTAGACTTACTGGTATTCTTCTACGTACTTATTGTTATTCTAGCATTGGAAGAAATATCATTGATGTGGAGGCAGTGGCCACTGGAGGTTCTGAGGGTAGTTAGAGCAAAAAAACAGGTGTAATAAATACAGGGGCATTTTTCAGACTTGGGAATTGTTCTGAATGACATTACAATGACAGATATTGGTTATTATATATCTTGCCATAACCTACAGAATTCAGTGGGAGAGACTGTAAACTACAATATAAACTATAATCCATGCTTAGTGGCAATGCTCCAAAATGTGTCTATTAATTGCAGTGAATGTACCACACAAATGAAAGATATTGCCAATGTGGGAAAATGTGGGACGTGTGAGGATAGGGCATGTGAGAATTCCCTATATATTCTCTGTAACATTTATGTATTCTAAGTATCTTTTAAAAAATAAAGAATATTAAAAGACAAAGTAAATTAAAAAATAAAACAAAACAAAAAATTCTCACAGCAGCCCTGCATGTCTCCAAACACTGAATGAAGACTAGTGAGTGGGAAGTGCTTTCTCCCTGTCATTTTCTGAGCCTATTCCCTCTGGACTGTGCAGTATCCTTGTACCCATTCTCCTACTCTTATCTGGCCTGTCTAGGTCACATCTACACAATCTTCAGAGGTAACATGATTAAATTCCCAACACTGACTTTCAACTTTGCCATTACTTGACCCACTCTTCTCCGCCTACCTTTTTCTTTGCTTTCCCTTTTCCTGAATCACTGCTCTTCTGTCCATCTCTCAGTGGGTACATCAGGCTTTATGGGGTCAGAGCCAGGGTCCAGTGATGAATGGAAAACAAGGGACATCCACACTCATTGCTGGGCTGCTGCTATATCCCACCCCTCAGGGCATCCTCAGAGTAAGTGGGAGATATTTCTGGCAGGAGACAGAAATCCAACCATCTATGCAATCATCTATGCCCCACCGCCCATTGCCTGTCCCGTGGAGCAGCCTTTAAGGACTCACAGACACTGGCCCACTCAGTATTTGGAGTTCAGGACTTGGAGAGAATCAGTTAGAAACCTGGAGGCCAGGATGGTCCATGAGGTTAACAGAGGAGGGAGCAGTGCACCCTCAGATGGATCAAGAGTATTCTCACCCTGACCACTTTTTGCCATGCCTCTCAGGCTGTGCCCCCAACCTCTTCCTGGCTGCAGGGCTCCAGCCTCACAGTCCTTTAACCTACCCTCATTTCCCAGGCTGGTTCCCTCTTCCCCTTCTCTGAGTTATTGAAGCCTCCACAGCACAACTGTTACCAGCTCCCTCCTGGGAAGTTTTGCCAAATGCCTAACAACTCCATCAGTGCAATTTGAACATATTCATTTGCCTTCTGGTGGGGAGAATTCACTCTGGGGCCCCAGGAGAGGAGACTTTTTGGGCCATGCCTGAGGTGGGGTGTGGAGGCACTATGGGCTGGCAAGGGTCTCCTAAATGTTTGGGGTCTATTTCTGTCTCTTAAGAACTTTATTGCCCCATCCATCTGACTTGCACACTGCCCCACTACACTTCTATGTGGGGCTGAAGGTCCTGGGACTTCTCTCTATAACATTCCATTCACACAGAGAGATTCCATTTCAACATCAACTTGCTCAGAAGGGCAATCTGAAAATTCTTAATAATCTTTTATCAATGGGCTTAGCATTTTCACTTGCATTGAGACCCACAGATTATGTAGCTGGCCCTGTGCACAATTTTTATTTATTTTTGAAATTATTCTGTTTACAAAAGTATTACATGCGCAGATAAGACACAAGAAGAAAATGAAGAATCATCTAACATTCTGTATACCAAAAATGAACCATTTTACTATTATGTTTCATATCTCCTGAGCACTTTTGTTTTCAGAGATGCACAGATGAGAGAATGAGAGCATCCTCTAGAGAATGCATCACAATGTGCTTTCTATTGTCTTGCTGTGTTTTTCACATAGTCAATTGTTCATATTGGCTTTTCTATAATTAATTCATTTATTCCAACAGTTTTAATGATGAC
Organism: Tolypeutes matacus; assembly: GCA_026826555.1. Lineage (NCBI taxonomy): Eukaryota > Metazoa > Chordata > Mammalia > Cingulata > Chlamyphoridae > Tolypeutes > Tolypeutes matacus. The sequence continues at coordinate 128,417 of JAKSZT010054390.1, forward strand.
ATTGTTTTCCATTTTGTCCCTGTCCCACAGTTCATTTAATCTTTCTCCTCAAATATTGACAGATTTCTTGAGGATAGAAATTCTAACAGAGAAAGGAGTGTGAGACTTCATGGTGGCCACAGGACCCATTCCTAGAGGAAAGTTGCTATTAAACTGCTACATTTGTCTATTCATGACACAGATGAGCTTGGACCAAACCCTTATTCAATCAAACCTTCTGTGTGAGTGCACACCAGCACCATCAGTCTGTTCTTGAAGATTTATATGTATTCACTTATTTACTACTTACAATGATCCTTCTGCTTATGGTTTATTAACCAATTTAATAAATAACACACTCCAGAGGTTCAGAAAATATTAATACAAAAAAAAATTACATGATTAGAAAATGACTCAGCAAAAATGTGTACTTTGGTTCTCCTGTCTGCCTAGCTCAAATTTCTTGGGACTTACATACTACTCCTAGATGTTAGTTGGAATGTTCTTATCACTTCTCTAATCAGAAGTCCTGCCCTGTGATTACAACCTCTTGTTATAGTTTATTCACACAAATACTCCCCATGTCCATATTCTCTATCTACACATGGACCTCCAGCATACTGATGCCCCTTGACAAACATCAGCCTCTATTTCTCATTTTTTTACTGTCCAGTTGACTCCACAGTTATTGTTATTAACATATACAAATCAAGACCACTTATTTTCTTATGTCTGTATGAGGATTTACCACATTCAATGATGAAAGTCTTAATAGTCCCTGACTCCAAATATTTGCATTTTTTTCAATGAAACAGCACATGGCTAGTATATTGATCTCCATTGAAACAGAGTCATAAGCACTAGCTACAATTCTGCTTGATCTTGCCAGTTAAATCATTCTTTCATACTCCATAAACACTTAAAAATTCCCCATGCCTCATGATGATCATGCATTCTCACATTACCTCTCACTTTCTTTTTATAATTTTATTTTTTATTTTTTAAAGATACTTAGATTACATAAATGTTACACAAAAATTGTAGGGATTCCCATATGCCCCACCTCCACTCCTCCCACAACCTCCCACATAAACATCTTTCACTAGTGTGCACATCACCTGCAATAGATATACACATTTTGCAGCTTTGTCACTAAGCATGGACCATAATTCACATTATAGATCACACTCTTTCACACACAGTTCTGCATGTTAAATAATGATATAAAATGGCCAATATGTGTCATTGCAATGTCACTTAAGATAATTACCAAGACCAAAAAAGGCCCCTGTATTAGAACTGCTTTTCCCTCTCCTTGTCCCTAAAGCATCCGGTGACCACTGGCTCCACATTAATGTTGTAATTACTTCCATTCCATGAATCACAATATGCCTGTAACAGAATACCACTAAGTCCACACCAGTCCATAGCTCTTCCCCCAATCCTGAGGAGTCCGAGATGGTGATGTCCACTCCACCTCCAAGTGAGAGGAGCTTATATCTCATGGATAAAATTGATGGGTTTATCCTGCCTGCAGCTGCAGACTCTCTCCATTCCCTGGGATGGCCATTGTCCATCATCATCTCCCCAACAGGTGTCCAGGGTGAGTCCATTTTGCTGTAGAGTAGGAGTTGCATCTCCCCCGAGATTCTGGGCCCAGTTGGCACATAGACAGCCCAAAGACTATGGTCTCTGGAAGTACACCTACAAACTACAGAATTACATATAGGTTTGAATAGAAGGGACAGAAGGACCATGTGCAGGGAAGACGTATTTTGGTCCAAATCTGTTACTCTCAGGAGCAAGGATTCCAAAGTAGGGCCCACTGATAAGGCGCAAAACTCTGGGGCTATCCACCCTGATATAGGACCTGGTTGTCTCCAGAGCCCTCAGGAGCCCCTCCATATGGGGTGTATCCACATTGGAAGCCTATGAGGTCCTACTGAGATGTACATAAGTGTTACCTGTAGGATGACTTCCTGACTCACTTTGAAGTCTCTTAGTCATATGAAATCATTTGCCTTTACTTTTTCCCCTTTTATATGAGGTCTTTTTCCAGTTGTACTGCCTGTTGGCACTTTTTAGTAATCCCTCATTGGCACAGAAGCTCATCCCCAGGAATCATGTCCCATGCTGAGAGGAAGGTAATGCATTCATATGGTTAGTTTGGCTTAGAGAGAGGCCACATTTGAGCAACAAGGAGGCTCTCAGGAGGAAACCCTTAGGCACCCCATAACAATAGGCTAACTTTCAATTTCAAGAGCAAAGATGAATAAGGCTGGTCATCAATAACAAGAACCCATCTGTGGATCATCCTACTTTGCCTGACACTGCCACTGCACTTGGGGTACTGTTGCTACTCCCATGGAGAATATGGCAGAGCTGTCCAGGTTGGGAATTCAGTATTCTCTCATTTATTGAGTGGTTCTCCTCCCACTGTGACCATGCCCCATGAGCATTTGAACAATTTTATATACATTTTATATATGTTCAGGTGAAACTCTTCCCATGTCCCCCATTCCTGACACCCCCCACCAACGATCCTCTCCCACCCCAGTTGTAACCCTTATGTGATCCAAAGCTTCTTTGAAGATGAAGCCAATACAGTAGCCAAATACAATTAATAGGAAAATGGAATAATAATGATGCTTAAATGTAAGAGATAACATACATGAAAACTTAAAAAATAACTAAAAATAAAATTAAATTAAAGGATTGGGTTATTCAAAAAGTGAGAAAAAATTTAAAAAATTAAAAAAAATTTTTTTTGACATTTTGCCTTTTATCACTGCACTATCTGGTGTCCAGTCTCTACCATGTCACCTTCTCCCTCTCCCTCTCCAGGTCTCACTATTTTTCATTTAATTTTCAAAGAAGTTTTAGGTCAGAGCAAAGTCACACACAGAATGCAAGACCCTCTCATATACCCAACTTCCTCCCCCTTTCCTCACTCCATATTAAAACCTTTTTGTATGTGGATGGTAGCATTGTTATAACTGATATACAGTTAGTGAAACATTGCTACTAAACATTGATAATGGTTTACAGTATGGTTTACATTTTGGATTGTACACTTTAATAAATTTTGATGACATTTACCATGTCCCATGTCCATCACTGTCAGGTAATGAAAAACGTTTCCACTGACCACAAAATACCCCCTGTTTGATCTATTCTGTTCCTTCCTCCCCATCCCCCATGTCCCATGATGAATCCCTGGCTTGACTCATTGGATGACAAGATTCATAGTTACATGCAAGAAGAGGTCACGACACACTGGTTGTCCTCCCCTATTAGGAAATATGCTTGCTCTTAAGAGATGCCCACCTGTCTATTTCTGCTCTCCCCTCAGTATCCTGGGTATTCTAACCCATCTTTCCCAATCTACCCACCTGTCAACCCTGCACCACCCAACCCAATATTTAATTACCCTCCTGTCCTACCCCTTCAATACACATCTACACTCTATCTCTTTACCATAGCTTAAGTCCATATGGGTTATGGCTCACAAATTTCTTTTCTTTCTCTTTCTTGTACACCTATATTTCAGACAATAGTTTTCAGAGACTGCTCAATTTCCTTAATTCATATCAGTGAGGTCATGAAATGTTCATCTTTCAATGCCTGGCTTGCTTTACGCAACATATGGTCTTCCATATTCATCCATGTTATCCCTTGTGCTAGCACTTTATTCCTCCTTAGAGCTGAGTAATATTTGTTTGTATGTATGTACCACATTTTGTTTATCCATTCATCTGTTATTGGGTACCTGGGTTGATTCCAACTTTTGGCAATTGTTAACAATGCTGTTATGAACATTGGTGTGCATATATCTGTTCATATCCTCGCTTTCAGTTCTTCAGGGTATATACCCAGCAGGGGAATTGCTGGATCATATGAAAGATCTGTAGTTAGTTTTTTGAGGAATCACCAAATTGTCCTCCACAGTGGTTAGACCATTCCCCAATCCCACCAGCAGTGGATGAGGGTTCCCATTCCCCCACATCCTCTCCAACACTTATAGCCTGCTGTTTTTTAATAGCTGCCATTGTAATCGTGTAAGATGGTATCTCAATGTAGTTTTGATTTGCATTTCTCTAAAAGCTAGAGATGTTAAGCATTTTTTTCATGTGCCTTTTAGCCATTTGTATTTCTTCATTGGAGAAGTGTCTTTTCAGGTCACTTGCCTAATTTTTAAATGGGTTGTTAGTCTTTATTTTCAAGTTGTAGGGTTTCTTTATATATGCAGGATATTAGGCTCTTGTTGAAGAGGCCATTCTCTCCAAACTGGGTGGGCTTGGTGGCCTTGTTGAATATCAGCTGACTGTATATGCAAGGATATATATGAGGACTCTTAATTTGGTTCCATTGGTCAATGCCTCAATCCTTGTACCAATACCATGTGTTCTTCACTACTGTAGCTTTGTAGTATGCTTTATTTATTTATTTATTTATTTATTTATTTATTTATTTATTTAAATTTATTTATAGTTGTGGTTAAAAATCAAATTTTTCACAATGCATACCAATATTTGTAAAATGATGTAAAATATATATGCATATAAGTGCATTTTCTTACAAAAATGTTATATATATATATATATATATATATATATATATATATATATGTATTTTTTTTAGGTGCTTAGATTACCTAAATATTACACAGAACCTACAGTGATTCCCATGTTCCCCACCTCCCACACCTCCCACCACATCCCACACAAACATCTCCCACAAGTATGGCCCATCACCCTCAATGGACTTACACATCCTGGTGCCTTGCCATCAACCATAGACCACAGTTCACATCGTAGAACACACTCTCTCCCACACAGTTCTGAATGGTGTTTGCTGATTTAAAATGGCCTACATCTGATGCCACAACGGAACTCAGGACAAACTCCAAGTCCCGAAAAAGCCCCTGTATTTCAACTGCACATCCCCTCCCTGCCCCGAAAGTGTCCAGTGGCCACCAGCTCAACCTCACTGTTATAATTTCTTCCATTGCTAGAATCACCATATATGTACCACATAATACCTTTAAGTCCACTCTAGTCCATAGTTCTTCCCCCAATCCTGAGGGGACTGGGATGGTGATGTCCACTCCATCTCTGAGTGAGAGAGGGCTTATATCCCATGGACATGGTGGGTGGGATGATCCTGCCTCCATTCCCTGGGATGGCCATTGTGCATCGTTGTCTACTCTCCAGGTGACTTGGATGAGTCATTAAGCTGTAGGGTAGGAGTTGCAGCTCCACCAAGATTCCACGCACACCTGGTGCATAAGTAGGCTGGAGGCTTCAGTCTCTGGAAGTATACCTATAAAATCCAGCATCACATATAGGTTTGAATAGAAGAGACTGATGAACCATGTGCAGGGAGGACTTATTTGAGTCCAATTCTGTCACTCTCAGGAGCATAGGTTCCAAAATAGAGCCTAGGGATAAGGCATCAGTCTCTGGGGCTATCCACCCTTATATAGGACCTGGGTGTCTCCAGAGCTCTTAGGAGCCCCTCTGTGTGGGGTGATATGCACTTTGATGTTCTATGAGGTCCTACTGAGATGTGCGTAAGTGTTACCTCTGGGATGACCTCCCAACACTCTTTGAAGTATTTAAGCCACTTGAACTCATTTGGCTTTACCTTTTCCCCCTTTTATTCAAGGCCTTTTTCCAGTTGTGCTGCCAGTTGGCACTTGGTATTAATCCCTCGTTGCCACTTTGGGGGAAGGTAATGTATTCATATGCTGAGTTTGGCTTAGAGAGAGGCCACATTTGAGTAACAAGGAGGCTCTGAGGTGGCAACCCTTAGGCACCCCATAACAGTAAGCTAAGTTTCAGTTACAAGAGCAAAGACTCATAAGGGTAGTCATCAATAACAAGAACTCATCAGACAAGATCGGGCATGTTCAGGGTGGGTGTGGGAGGTGGTGGGATGTGTGGGAGGTGGGCAACATGGGAATCCCAGTGGGTTCTGTGTAATATTTTGGGTAATCTAAGCACCTCTTAAAATATATGTATATATATATATAAATAACATTTTTGTAAGCAAATACACATATATGCATGTATATTTATATATCATTTTGCAAATGTTTTTATGTATTGTGAGAATTTTGATTTTTACCCACAATAAAAATAAATAAAAAATTAAAAAAAAAAAGAACTCATCACTGGGCCATCCTCTTTTGACAGATACTGTCCGTGTATTCCGAGGACTGTTACTGCTCCCTTGGAGAATGTGGCAGAGCTCTCCAGGATAGGAATTCAGATTCCCTCATTTATTGAGTGATTGTCCACCCACCGTGACCATGCCACATCCTTTGATCTTTTGAACAATTTTGTATATCTTTCATGTATATCCAGATGAATTTACTCCCATGAATCCCCCCTCCCAGACACCCCCCACCAATAATGCCCTGTAGTACCCATTGTAACCCTTCTGTCATCTAAATCTTCCATGAACATGTAGCCCATATAATATTCAAATACATTTAATAGGAAAAAGAAGCAACAATGATAAGCTTATGTGCAAGAGACAAACATAAGGAAACTCAGGAAAAAACAACAAACAATCAAACAAAAAACAAAACAAAATATAATTAGCAGATTGGGACATTAAGAAAAATGGAAAAAAAGCAAAAGAAATGCCTTTAAAAATATATATATATATTCTTTTTTCATTTTATCACTGTGTTATCGGATGTCCAGTGTGCCGTGACACCTTCCCACTCTCAATCCCCAATGTCTCCCAATTTTTCATTTAATTTTCAAAGAAGTTTTAAGTCACAGCAAAGTCACTCACGGAATACCAGAGACTCCCAGATACCAAACCACACCCCTTTCCCCACCCCATATTAAAAACCTTTTTTTTTGGATGTTAGCATTGTTTTAACAGTTATACATATCGGAAAATTTAGCAACAAAACATTGTCAATGATTTATAGTATAGTTTACAATTTAGGTGATACAGTTTAATAAGTTTTGATGATATTTACCATGTCCTGTGTCCATTACTGTAAGGTATAAAAAACCTTTCCTGTGACCACTAAATACCGCATTAGATCTTAACTGTTCCTTCCTCCCCACTTACCTGGGACATGGAATGACAAGATTCATAGTTACTTGCCCTGGGTATTTGAACCTGCCCTTCCTAATCTACCCACCTGTCAATTCTGCACCACCAAACCCAGTAATATCACTACCCCTCTGTCCTATCCTTCAATATGCAACTATACTCTATCCCTTTACCATAGATTATGTCCATATGGGTGATGGCTCAAAGCTTGATCTTCTCTTTCTCTCCCTTGTTAACCTCTCTATCAGACAGTGGTTCTCAGAGACTGCTCATTTTCCTCAGTTCAAATCAGTGAGGTCATATACTCTTCATCCTTCAGTGCCTGGCTTGCTTCACTCAACATAATTTCTTCAAGATTAATCCATGTTATTCCATGTGTTAGCATTTTATTCCTTCTAACAGCTGAGTAATATTCCATTGTATGTATGTACCACATTTTGCTTACCCATTCATCTGTTCATGGGCACCGGGGCAGATTCCAACTTTTGTCAAAGGCGAACAATGCCGCTATGAACATTGGAGTGCATATGTCTCTTTGTGTCTTTGCTTTCATTTCTTCTGGGTATATACTCAGCAGTGGAATTGCTGGATCATATGGCAGATCTATTGTTAGTTTTCTGAGGAACCGCCAAACTGTCCTCCACAGTGGCTGGACCATACTACAGTCCCACCAGCAGTGGATGAGGGTTCCTATTCCTCCACATCCTCTCCAACATTTAGTGTCTGCTGTTTTTTTAATAGCTGCCATTCTGTTGGGTGTAAGATGGTATCTCATTGTAGTTTTGATTAGCATTTCCCTGACAGCAAACAATTTTGTGCATTTTTTCATGTGCTTTTTAGCCATTTGTATTTCTTCCTTGGAGAAGTGTCTTTTCAGTCCCTTGCCCGTTTTTAAATGGGTTGTTTTTCTTTTTATTTTCAAGGTGTAGGATTTCTTTATATATACAGGATATTAAACTGCTATCAGATATATGGTTGCCAAATATTTTCTACCATTGGGTAGGCTCCCTTTTTGTTTTCTTAATAGCATCCTTTGAGGTGCAGAAGTTTTTAAATTTGATGAGATCCCATTTATCTATTTTTTCTTCATGAAACCTTTTCTTATTACATGGTCCTTTAGCTGCTTCCCTACATTATCTTCCAAGGTCTTTAGGGTTTTGGCTCTTATATTTAGATCTTTGATCCATCTTAACTTGATTTTTGTATAAGGTGTGAGATGATATTCTTCTCTCATTCTTTTGGATGTTGATATCCAATTCTCCAAGCCCCACTTGTTAAAGAGGCCATTCTCTCACAACTGAGTGGGCTTCATGGCTTTGTCAAATATCAGCTAACTGTATATGTGAGGATCTGCATCAGAACTCTCAATTTGGTTTCATTGGTCAGTAGGTCTATCCTTGTGCCCATACCTCGCAGTTTTGATCACTGTAGCTTTGTAGTATGTTTTAAAGTCAAGTAGTGTGATACCTCCAAATTCATTTTTCTTTTTCAATATATCTTTGGCAATTCGGGGCCTCTTGCCTCTCCAAATATATTTTGTGTTTAGTTTTTCCAGTTCCTTGAAAAATACAGTGTTGACTTTTATTGGGATTGCATTAAATCTGTAGATTAGTTTGGGTAGGACAGACATCTTGATGATGTTTAGTCTTCCTATCCATGAACAGGGAATATTTTTCCATTTATTTAAGTCTTCTTTGATTTCCTTTAACAGTGTTGTGTAGTTTTCTGTATATAAGTCCTTTACATCTTTAATTAAATTTATTCCTAGGTATTTCATTCTTTTTGTTACTATTGTAAATGGTATTTTTTTCCTGATTTCCTCCTCAGTTTGCTCGTTATTGGTGTATAGAAATGCTACTGATTTTTTAGCATTGATCTTATAGCCTGCAACATTACTGAACTCCTTTATAAGTTCTAGAAGCCTTGTTGTAGATTTCTCAGGGCATTCTTTGTATAGGATCCTGTCATCTGCAAATAAAGAAATTTTACTTCTTCTTTTCCAATCCAGATGCATTTTATGTCCTTTTCTTGTCTCAGTGCTTTCACAAGTACTTCTAAGACAATGTTAAATAAGAGTGGTGATAGTGGGCAGCCTTGTCTAGTTCCCGATCTCAGAGGGAAGGCCTTTATGATTTCACTGTTGATAATGATGTTAGCTTTGGGTTTTTCATATATACCCTTTATCATATTCAGAAAGTTTCCACCTATTCCAATCTTTCGTAGTGTTTTTTTTAATGAGGAAAGAGTGCTGTATTTTGTCGAATGCTTTTTCTGCATCAATAGAGAGGATCATGTGATTTTTGTTTCAATACCTTTATGTGGTGTATTACATTGATTGATTTTCTTATATTGAATCATTCTTTCATACCTGGGATGAATCGCACTTGGTATAACACTTTTGATATATTGTTGAATGCTATTACCAACTATTTTGTTGAGAAATTTAGCATCTAGGTTCATTAGAGAACTTGTTCTCTAATTTTCCTTTCTTGTGGTATCTTTGTTTAGCTTTGGTATTAGGGTAAATTTGGTATCATAGAATGAGTTAGGCATTGTTCCTTCTACGTCTATTTTTTGAAAGAGCTTAAGCAGAACTGGTGTTAGCTCTTTCTGGAGTGTTTGGTAGATTTAACCTGTGAAGCCATCTGTTCCTGGGCTCTTCTTATTTGGGAGGTTTTTGATGACAGAGTCTATGTTTTTACTTGTAATTGGACTATTGAGTTCATCAATTTCTTCTTTCATCAATGTAGGCTGCTTGTGAGTTTCTAGAAATTTGTCCATTTCCTCTAAACTATCATTCTTTCTGGCATATATATTTTCAAAGTATCCTCTTATGATACTCTTTATTTCAGTAGGATCAGTAGTGATATCCCCTTCTTCATTCCGTGTTTTGCGTATTTGCATCTGCTCTCTCTTTTTCTTTGTTAGTCTGGCTAGGGGTTTGCCAATTTTATTGATCTTCTCAAAGAACCAGCTTTTGATTTTTTTTTCCTAGTGCTTTCTTATTTTCTATTTCATTTAGTTCTGTAGTTTTTTTCTTTCTACTTCTTTTGGAGTTAGTTTTTCTTGTTTTTCCAATTCCTCCTGGTGTGCAGTTAGGTCTTCAATTTTAGCTCTTTCTTTTTTTTTAATATATGCATTTATGGCTATGAACTTCCCTCTCAGTACAT
>JAKSZT010054390.1:145917-186033 GCA_026826555.1 Tolypeutes matacus
AACCCAAAGGTAACATCATTTTCAACGGTGAAATCCTAAAAGACTTCCCTCTGAGATCGGGAACAAGACAAGGATGCCCACTATCTCCACTCCTATTTAACGTTGTCTTAGAAGTACTTGCACGAGCACTGAGACAAGAAAAGGACATAAAAGGCATCCAGATTGGAAAAGAAGAAGAAAAAATTTCATTATTTTCAGATGTCATGATCCTATATATAGAAAGCCCTGAGAAATCTACAACAAGGCTTGTAGAAATTATAAATTAGTTCAGTAATGTTGCAGGCTATAAGATCAACGCTCAAAAATCAGTAGCATTTATGTACAACAATAACGAGCAAACTGAGGAGGAAATCAGGAAAAAAATACCATTTACAATAGTAAATAAAAGAATAAATACCTAGGAATAAATTTAACTAAAGATGTAAAGTACTTATATACAGAAAACTACACAACACTGTTAAAGGAAATCAAAGAAGACTTAAATAAATGGAAAAATATTCCCTGTTCATGGATAGGAAGACTAAACATCATCAAAATGTCTATTGTACCCAAACTAATCTACAGATTTAACGCAATCCCAATAAAAGTCAACACGATATTTTTTAAGGAACTGGAAAAACTAATCCTAAAATATATTTGGAGAGGCAAAAGGCCCCGAATTGCCAAAGATATATTGAAAAAGAAAAATGAAGTTGGAGGTATCACACTACCTGACTTTAAAACATACCACAAAGCTACAGTGATCAAAACTGCGTGGTTTTGGCACAAGGATAGACCTACTGTCCAATGGAACCGAATTGAGAGTTCTGATATAGATCCTCGCATATACAGTCATCTGATATTTGACAAGGCCACGAAGCCCACTCAGTTGGGAGAGAATGGCCTCTTTAATAAGTGGGGCTTGGAGAACTGGATACCCATATCCAAAAGAATGAGAGAAGAATACCATCTCACACCTTATACAAAAATCAACTCAAGATGGATCAAAGATCTAAATATAAGATCCCAAACCATAAAAACCTTGGAAGGTAATGTAGGGAAGCATCTACAGTACCTTGTAATAGAAAATGGTTTCATGAACTCCACCTCCAAAGCACGAGCAGCAAGAGAAATAATAGATAAATGGGATCACCTCAAAATTAAAAACTTCTGCACCTCTAAGGATGTTATTAAGAAAATAAAAAGACAGCCTACCCAATGGGAAAAAATATTCGGCAACTATATATCTGATAGGAGCCTAATATCCTGCATATATAAAGAAATCCTACACCTTGAAAATAAAAGGACAAACAACCCATTTAAAAAATGGGCAAGTGACCTGAAAAGACACTTCTCCAAGGAAGAAATACAAATGGCTAAAAAGCACATGTAAAAATGCTCAACATCGCTTCCTCTCAGGGAAATGCAAATCAAAACTACAATGAGATATCATCTTACACCCATCAGAATGGTAGCTATTAAAAAAACAGGAGACACTAAATGTTGGAGAAAATATGGAGGAATAGGAACTCTCATCCACTGCTGGTGGGACTGCGGTATGGTCCAGCCACTGTGGAAGACAGTTTTGCGGTTCCTCTGAAAACTAACAATAGACCTTCCATATGATCCAGGAATTCCACTGCTGGGTATATACCCAGAAGAACTGAAAGCAAAATCACAAACAGATATATGCACAGCAATGTTCATAGTGGCAGTGTTCACCATTGCCAAAAGTTGGAATCAGCCCCGGTGCCCATCAACAGACGAATGGATAAGCAAAATGTAGTACATACATACAATGGAATATTACTCAACTGTAAGAAGGAACAAAGTGCTAACACATGGAATAACGTGGATGACTCCTGAAGACCTTATGTTGAGTGAAGCAAGCCAGGCACTGCAGGATGAACAGTATATGACCTCACTGATCTGAACTGAGGAAAGTGAGCAGTCTCTGAGAACCATTGTCTGAAAGATAGGTTAACAAAAGAGAGTAAGATAAGAGCAGGCTTTGAGCCATCACCCATATGGACATAATCTATGATAAAGGGATAGAGTGTGGTTGCATGTTGGGGGATGGGGCAGATGAGTGTTGGTGTTCTTGGGTTTGGTGGTGCAGCACTGGGGTGTGGGTGGATTAGGAAGGGCAGGTTCAAATCCCCAGGGCATGTAACTGTGAATCTTGACAATCCATGGGTAGGGAGAAGGTCGTATCATGGGCCCTGGGGGGCTGGGGGGAAAGGAATAGTCAAGATCTAATGGGGTGATTGGTGGTCATGGGGAAGATTTTTCATTACCTTACAGTAATGGACACAGGACATGGTAAATATAATTAAAACTATTAAACTGGGTCATCTAAATTGTAAACTATACTGTAATATATTGACAATGTTTAGTTGATATATTTTGCTATCTGTATAACAGTTATAACAATGCTAACATTCAAAAAAAAGGGGGGGGTTAATATGGGGTGGGGAAGGGGGGGTGGTTTGGTATCTGGGAGTCTCCGGCACTCCGTATGTGACTTCGCTGTGACCTAAATCTTCTTTGAAAATCAAATGAAAAATTGGGAGACAATGGGGATTGAGAGGGGAAAGGTGTCAGGGCACACCAGACATCCGATAACACAGTGATAAAAGGAAGGAAAGAAAAAAAAAAGGGAAAGGAAAAAAAATGAATATATATAAATATATTCATTTTTTTAAAGGCATTCCCTTTGCCTTTTTGCCTAATTTTTGAATGTCCCAATCCGCTAATTATATTTTATATTGTTTTGTTTTTTGTTTGATTATTTGTTTTTTTTCCCTTTTCTTTTCTCACTTTTTTTTTTCCCCCTGATTTTCCTTTTGCTTCTCACTTGCATGTAAGCTTATCATACTTCTTTCTTTTTCCTAGTAAGTGTATTTGATTATTTTAGGGACTACATGTTCATGGAGGATTTGGATCACAGAAGGGTTACAAGGGGTACTGCAGGGGATTATTGGTGGGGGGTGTCTGGGAGGGGGATTTCATGGGACTTAGTTCATCCAAATATACATGAAAGATATACAAAATTGTTCAAAAGATCAAAAAATGGGGCACAGTCACGATGGATGGACAATCACACAATAAATGAGGGAATCCGAATTCTTAGCCTGGAGAGCTCTGCCACAGTCTCCAAGGGAGCAGCAATAGTCCTCTGAGTTCAGGGACAGTGTTTGTCAAAAGTGGAGTGTGGTCTACAGTGTGAACTGTGGTCTATGGTTGGTGGCAAGGCTCCAGGATGTGTAAGTTCATTGAGGGTGGTGGGCCACACTGTGGGAGATGTTTGTGTGGGATGTGATGGGAGGTGTGTGAGGTGGGCAACATGGGAATCCCACTGGGTTCCGTGTAATATTTTAGGTAATCTAAGCACCTCTTAAAATATATGTATATATACATATATATAAACAACATTTTTGTAAACAAATACACATATATGCATATATATTTATATATCATTTTGCAAATGTTTGTATGTATTGTGAGAATTGTGATTTTTACCCATAATAAAAAAAAAAAAGAAAGAGGATGACCCACTGATGTGTTCTTTTTATTGATGACTACCCTTTTGAGTCTTTGCTCTTGTAACTGAGACTTAGCCTGCAGTTGTGGGGTGCCTAAGTGTTGCCACCTGGGAGCTTCCTTGTTGCTCAATTGTGGCCTCTCTCTAAGCCAAACTCAGCATATGATTGCATTACCTTCCCCCCAACGTGGGACATGACTCCCGGGGATGAGCCTCCCCTGGCAACGAGGGATTAGTACCAAGTGCCAACTGGCAACACAACTGGAAAAAGACCTTGAATTAAAGGGGGAAAAGGTAAAGACAAATGAGTTCAAGTGGCTAAGAGACTTCAAAGAGAGTCAGGAGGTCATCCCAGAGGTAACTCTTATGCACACCTCAGTAGGAGCTCATAGAACATCTAAGAGCCTATCACCCCACATAGAGGGGCTCCTGAGAGCTCTGGAGACACCCAGGTCCTATATAAGTGGAGTTAGACCAAGAGACTGATGCCTTATCAGTGGGCTCTATTTTGGAATCTGTGCTCCTGAGAGTGACAGAATTGGACTCAAATAAGTCCTCCCTGCACTTGGTTCATCAGTCCCTTCTATTCAAACCTATTTGTGATGCTTAAATTCTTAGGTATACTTCCAGGGTCTGGACCCTCTGGCCTACCTATGTGCCAGGTGTGCATGGAATCTCTGTGTTGCTGCAACTCCTACCCTACAGCTCAATGGACTCATCCAAGTCACCTGGCGAGGAGACAACGATGGGCAATGGCCATCCCAGGGAATAGAGAGGGCCTGCATCTGCAGGCAGGATCATCCCACCCACCATATCCATGGGATATAAGCCCTCTCTCTTGTAGGTGGAGTGGACATTACCATCACATTCCCCTCAGGATTGGGGGAAGAACTATGGGCTAGAGTGGACTTGATGGTATTCTGTTGTTCACATATGGTGATTAGCAATGGAAGAAATTATAACAATGAGGTGGAGCCAGTGGCCACTAGACACTTTTGGGGCAGGGAGGGGATGAGCAGTTGAAATACGGGGGCTTATTTGGGATTTGGAGGTTGTCCTGGGTACCTTTGTGGCAACGGATGTAGGCCATTTTAAAACAGCACACACCACTCAGAACTGTGTGGGAGAGAGTGTTGTCTATGGTATGAACTGTGGTCTATGTTTGGTGTCAAGGCCCCAGGGTGTGTAAGTCCATTGAGGGTGGTTGGTCACACTTGTGGGAGATGTTTGTGTGGGATGTGGTGGGCGGTGTGGGAGGTGGGCAACATGGGAATCCCAGTGCGTTCCATGTAATATTTTGGGTATCTAAGCACCTCTTAAAAAATATTTTTATATATACATAAAAAAAAAAATTACAGCACAATTTCCTGATAAAAACACAGCAAAAGATAAGAATAGAAGGAAACTTTCTGAACATGAAGCACCTCTTAAAATATATTTATATATATATAAATAACATTTTTGTAAGCAAATGCACATATATGCATATATATTTATATATCATTTTACAAATATTGGTATGTATTGTGAAAATTTTTATTTTTACCCACAATAAAAAATAAATTAATTAAAACAACAACAACAACAACAACAACAAAAACACCCATAGCTAACATCATCTTCAATAGTGAAACCCTAAAAACTTTCCCTTTAATATTGGGAACAAGGCAAGGATGTCCACTTCACAGCTCCTATATATCATTGTATTAGAAGTACTTGCTCAAGCACTGAGGCAAGGAAAATATATAAAAGGCTTCCAATTTGGAAAGGAAGAAATAAAAATTTCACCATTAGCCGATAACACTATACTATACATAGAAAGCCTTGAGAAATCTGCAGCAAAGCTTCTAGAACTTAGAAATGAGTTGAGTAAAGTCATAGGCTATAAGATCAATGCTAAAAAATCAGTAGCATTTCTGTACACCAATAATGAGCAATCAGAGAAGGATATCAAGAAAAAAATAAAATTTACAATAGTAACTAAAAGAATCAAGTATCTAGGAATAAATTTAACTAAAGATGTAAAGGACTTATCTACAGAAAACTATACAACACTCTTATAGAAAGTCAAAGAAGACTTAAATAAATGGAAGAATATTCCCTGTTCATAGAAAAGAAGCCTAAAAAGCATTAAGATGGGAAGCGGTTGTGGCTCAATCAGTAGGGCTCCCGTTTACCATATGGGAGGCCCCGGGTTCGGTTCCCGGGGCCTCCTGGTGAAGGCAAGCCCGCCCACACGGCGTGGTTAGCTGACCCAGCGAGCACAAGCAGCAAGGGGGGGATAAATGAATAAATAAATAAAATCTTAAAAAAAAAAAAAAAGCATTAAGATATCTATCGTCCCAAACTAATCTACCGATTAATGCAATCCCTATAAAAATCAACACAGCATTTTTTAATGAATTGGAAACACTAACTACAAAATGTATTTGGAAGGATAAGAGGCCGCGAATAGCCAACGACATATTGAAAAGAAAAATGAAGTTGGAGGTATCACACTACCTGAATTTAAACCATAAACCATACAGTGGTCAAAACTGCATGGTATTCGCACAAGGATAGACATACCGACCAATGGAACAAAATTGAGAGTTCTGATATAGATCTTCACATATACAGTGATCTCATATTCTACAAGGCCACCAAGCCCATTCAACTAGAGAGAATGGCCTCTTCCACTGCTGGTGGGAATGTAGAATGGTGCAGCCATTGTGCAGGACAGTTTGGTGTGTCCTCATAAAATCTAAATATAGATCTGCCATATGATCCAGCAATTCCACTGCTGGGGATATAGACAGAAACACTGAAAGCAAGGATATGAACAGATATATGCACAGCAAGGTTCATAATCGCATTATTTATTATTGCCAAAAATTGTAATCAACTCAAATGCCCATC
Source organism: Tolypeutes matacus (assembly GCA_026826555.1). Lineage (NCBI taxonomy): Eukaryota > Metazoa > Chordata > Mammalia > Cingulata > Chlamyphoridae > Tolypeutes > Tolypeutes matacus. The sequence goes on from JAKSZT010054390.1 coordinate 152,339, forward strand.
AATAGATGAATGAATAAACAAAACACGGTATATACATACAATGGAATATTACTGAGCCATGAGAGGGAATACAGTATAACACCAGGGGTAGCATGCATGAATCTTGAAGGCCTTATGTTGAATGAAGGAAGCCACACATTGAAGGACAAATATTACATGACTTCACTGATATGAATTAAGCAAATCAAGCAGACTCACAGAGCTAGAGCCTGGAAGATAGGTTTACAGGAAATAGAAAGGGAGAAGAAGGTTGTGAGTCATCAGCCACACAGGTTAAATCTATGAAAAGTTGTAAGTGCACAACTGTGCAGTGAAGTAATATGACAAGGATGTAGTGATAATATTGGGTTAGGCAGTGGAGATTGGATCGGGAGTAGTGTGGGGAGGGTGGGTTGGATGCTTCATGGAACAAGGGTGAGGGTTGGGGGAGGAGTGAGCAGGTGATCACTGGGTATTGGCAGGTACGTGGTTGAAACTATAATGTTGGGAAAGCTCTTTTGGCAATATGACAAGTAAGGGTTACTGGTTTAGGGTGTTTGATGGGAGGCATTCTGGACAGGGCACATCTGGGGCAGGCTTCTAGGGAATGTGCTTGTGGTCATTTTGTCATAGTGTGATGTATCAGTGGGTGGAAACCCACATAATGAGTGGGAAGGTGTTGGACTCCTATCCCTGGGAGGCCTGCTATGATCTCAAACAGAGGGGTCGGAGTCTCTTGAGAGCATGGACAGTGCGTAATAGGGGAGTATAGACCAGTGTGACAAGCCCTCAGTGTTGTTGCAAGTATTTATGAAGATTGTCCTACAAGGAGTGAAGCCTGGTGGTTGCCATGGGAAGGGGAAGGACAGAATAGAATAGATGGGACAGGGGATATTTTGCAGGCAATGGAACTGTATTCCATTATGTACTCCATAATCTTGCAATGATGGATATGGACCATGTTAAATTTCATCAAAAATTTATAATAGTATATGGTCCAAATGCAAACCATAATGTAAACCATTGGCCATGATGAGTAGTTATGTTTCAATATGTGTACATCAGTTGTAACAAATGTATCATCAACATATAAAAAGGTTATTAATATGGGAAGGGAGGGTACTGGGAGCATGTTGTGTAAATGGGACTTTATGTGACTTTAATGTGACCTGAAACTTCTTTGAAGACAAAATGAAAAAAAGTAAGATACTGGGGCATTAAATGGAAGACATTGTCATTGTACTTACAGGACAACAGATCTTAGAGTGATGAAAGGCAAAATATATTAAAAATTTTCTTTAAAAATATTTTCCATTATTGCTTATATCCCAATTATTTTATTGTATTTTTATTTTTTAAAATATTTTCTGTATTTTATCTCTTGTGTTTAAAACTATCATTATTTTTTTTCTTATTAATTGTAATTGGCTACTTTATTGGCTTCATGTTTGAAGAAGTTTTGGATCACAAAAGAGTTACAACTATGGCAGGGGAGGACCATTTTTTTGTGGTGTCAGTGATGGCAGATACATGGGAAGAAGTTCACCTGGGCATACATATAAGGCATATAAATGTGTTCAAATGTTCATGGGGCATTGCCACAGTGGGTGGAGATTCACAAAATAATAAAAAGAATATCAAATTCCCATCCTGGGGAGCTCTGCCACATTCTCTAATGGAACACCAAGAATCCCCCATGTACAGGGGCAATGACTAGTGAAGGAGAGTTGTCCACTGGTGGACCCTTGATATTGGTGACTGTACTTATGAAATTTTACTCTTGAAATGGAAACTTAACCTAGTGTTTTAGGGTTCCAAATAGACTCCCGGGGAAGAACATCCCTGGCACTGAGTGATTGTTACCAATTACCAACAATAAATGAAACTGGAAAAAAAAAAAAAAAAAAAAAAGCCTTGACCAAAAGGGGGAAAAGGTATAGAAAAATGAGTTTTCATAGATAAAAGACTTCAAAATTTGTCTGGAGGTCATTCCAGAGGTAAGGCTTATGCACATCTCAGCAGGATTTCTTTGATAGCCAAAGGACATATTACCCTCAATAGCAGGGATCTTGAGGGCTCTGGAAACTTCCAGACACTATAGTCAGGGCAGATAGCTTAGGAGTTTGGTGCATTTCCAGTGGGCCCTATTTTGGAATTTATGCTCCCCAGTGTGACAGAGTTGCACTTTGTTGCAGTTTCCCTATACATGGCTTTTCTGTCCTTCTATTTGAACTTATAATTAGTAAAAGTTGGTATGGGTATGTCCAAAAGACGTGAATCTTGGGCTGTCCAAGTACCAGCTGGGCCCTGAATCTCAACAGTTTCAACACCTACTTTGCAGTTCTTTGAGCTCACCCTGGACAACTAACAAGGAGATGAGGGATAACCAACATACCAAGGAACTGAGAGTCTCCACAACTGCAAATAAGAGAGTCCTATCCTTGGGTCATATGGGATCAAAGCCCCACCCCTCAGTTAAAGGTTGAGTGGGCTCCACCATCCCAGAATCCTCAAAATTGGGGAATGAACAATGGTCTAAGTAGACTTACTGGTATTCTTCTATGTACTTATTGTTATTCTAGCATTGGAAGAGATATCATTGATGTGGAGGCAGTGGCCACTGGAGGTTCTGAGGGTAGTTAGAGCAAAAAAACAGGTGTAATACAGGGGCATTTTTCAGACTTAGGAATTGTTCTGAATGACATTACAATGACAGATATCGATTATTATATATCTTGCCATAACCTACAGAATTCAGTGGGAGAGACTGTAAACTACAATATAAACTATAATCCATGATTAGTGGCAATGCTCCAAAATGTGTCTATTAACTGTATATTAATTGCAATGAATGTACCACACAAATGAAAGATGTTGCCAATGTGGGAAAATGTGGGAGGTGTGAGGATAGAGAATGTGGGAATTCCCTATATATTCTCTGTAACATTTATATATTCTAAGTATCTGTTAAAAAATAAAGAATATTAAAAGATAAAGTAAATTAAAAAATAAAACCAAACAAAAATTTATTCTCACAGCAGCTCTGCATGTCTCCAAACACTGTATGAAGAATAGTGAGTGGGAAATGCTTTCTCCCTGTCACTTCCAGAGCCTATTCCCTCTGGACTGTGCAGTATCCTTGTACCCATTCTCCTACTCTTATCTGGCCTGTCTAGGTCACATCTACACAGTCTTCGGAGGTGACATGATTAAATTCCCAACACTGACTTTCAACTTTGCCATTTCTTGACCCACTCTTCTCCCCCTACCTTTTTCTCTGCTTTCCCTTTTCCTGAATCACTGCTCTTCCGTCCGTCTCTCAGTGGATATGTCTGGCTTTATGGGGTCAGAGCCAGGGTCTAGTGATGAATGGAAAACAAGGGACATCCACACTCATTGCTGGGCTGCTGCTATATCCCACCCCTCAGGGCATCCTCAGAGTAAGTGGGAGAAATTTCTGGCAGGAGACAGAAATCCAACTGTCTATGCAATCATCTATGCCCCACTGCCCATTGCCTGTCCTGTGGAGCAGGCTTTAAGGACTCACAGACACTGGTCCACACAGTATTTGTTGTTCAGGACTTGGAGAGAATCAGTTAGAAACCTGGAAGCCAGGAAGGTCCATGAGGTTAACAGAGGAGGGAGCAGTGCACCCTCAGATGGATCAAGAGTATTCTCACCCTGACCACTTTTTGCCATGCCTCTCAGGCTGTGCCCCCAACCTCTTCCTGGCTGCAGGGTTCCAGCCTCACAGTCCTTTAACCTACCCTCATTTCCCAGGCTGTTTCCCTCTTCCCCTCCTCTGAGTAACTGAAGCCTCCACAGCACAACTGCTACCAGCTCCCTCCTGGGAAGTTTTGCCAAATGCCTAACAACTCCATCAGTGCAATTTGAACATATTCATTTGCCTTCTGGTGGGGAGAATTCACTCTGGGACCCCAGGAGAGGAGACTTTGTGGGCCATGCCTGAGGTGGGGTGTGGAGGCACTATGGGCTGGCAAGGGTCTCCTAACATGTTTGGGGTTTATTTCTGTCTCTTAAGAACCTTATTGCCCCACCCCTCTCACTTGCACACTGCCCCACTACACTTCTATGTGGGGCTGAAGGTCCTGGTACTTCTCTCTATAACATTCCATTCACACAGCCAGATTCCACTTCAACATCAACTTGCTCAGAAGGGACCACACTCTACAGATGCCATCTGAAAATCCTTAATAATCTTTTATCAATGGGCTTAGCATTTTCACTTGCATTGAGCTCCACAGATTATGTAGCTGGCCCTGTGCACATTTTTTATTTATTTTTGAAATTATTCTGTTTACAAAAGTAATACATGTTCATTTTAGAATATATAGAAATTGCAGATAAGACACAAGAAGAAAATGAAGAATCATTTAACATTCTGTATGCCAAGAATGAACCATTTTACTATTATGTTTCATATCTCCTGGGCACTTTTGTTTTCAGAGACGCACATATGAGAGAATGAGAGCATCCTTTACAGAATGCATCACAATGTGCTTTCTATTGTCTTGCTGTGTTTTTCACTTAGTCAATTGTTCATAATGTCTTTTCTATAATTAATTCATTTATTGCAATAGTTTTAATGATGACATTGTTTTCCATTTTGTCCCTGTCCCACAGTTCATTTAATCTTTCTCCTCAAATATTGACAGATTTCTTGAGGATAGAAATTCTAACAGAGAAAAGAGTGTGAGACTTCATGGTGGCCACAGGACCCATTCCTAGAGGAAAGTTGCTATTAAACTTCTACATTTGTCTATTCATGACACACATGAGCTTGGGCCAAACCCTTATTCAATCAAACCTTCTGTGTGAGTGCACACCAGCACCATCAGTCTGTTCTTGAAGATTTATATGTATTCATTTATTTACTACTTACAATGATCCTTCTGCTTATGGTTTATTAACCAATTTAATAAATAACACACTCCAGAGGTTCAGAAAATATTAATACAAAAAAAATTACATGAATAGAAAATGACTCAGCAAAAATGTGAACTTTGGTTCTCCTGTCTGCCTAGCTCAAATTCCTTGGGACTTACATACTACTCCTAGATGTTAGTTGGAATGTCCTTATCACTTCTCTAATCAGAAGTCCTACCCTGTGATTACCTCTTGTTCTAGTTTATTCACACAAATACTCCCCATGTCCATATTCTTTATCTACACATGGACCTCCAGCATACTGATGCCCCTTGACAAACATCAGCCTCTATTTCTCATTTTATTACTGTCCAGTTGACTCCACAGTTACTGTTATTAACATATACAAATCAAGACCACTTATTTTCTTATGTCTGTATGATGATTTACCACATTCAATGATGAAAGTCTTAATAGTCTCTGACTCCAAATATTTGCATTTTTTTCAATGAAACAGCACATGGCTAGTATATTGATCTCCATTGAAACAGAGTCATAAGCACTAGCTACAATCCTGCTTGGTCTTGCCAGTTAAATCATTCTTTCATACTCCATAAACACTTAAAAATTCCCCATGCTTCATGATGATCATGCATTCTCACATTACCTCTTACTTTCTTTTTATAATTTTATTTTTTATTTTTTAAAAGATACTTAGATTACATAAATGTTACACAAAAATTGTAGAGATTCCCATATGCCCCACCTCCACTCCTCCCACAACCTCCCACATAAACATCTTTCACTAGTGTGCACATCACCTGCAATAGATATACACATTTTGGAGCTTTGCCACTAAGCATGGACCATAATTCACATTATAGATCACACTCTTTCACACACAGTTCTGCATGTTAAATAATGATATAAAATGGCCAATATGTGTCATTGCAATGTCACTCAAGATAATTCCCAAGACCAAAAAAGGCCCCTGTATTACAACTGCTTTTCCCTCTCCTTGTCCCTAAAGCATCCGGTGACCACTAGCTCCACATTAATGTTGTAATTACTTCCATTCCATGAACCACAATATGCCTGTAACAGAATACCAGTAAGTCCACACCAGTCCATAGCTCTTCCCCCAATCCTGAGGAGTCCGAGATGGTGATGTCCACTCCACCTCCAAGTGAGAGGAGCTTATATCTCATGGATAAAATTGATGGGTTTATCCTGCCTGCAGCTGCAGACTCTCTCCATTCCCTGGGATGGCCATTGTCCATCATCATCTCCCCACCAGGTGTCCAGGGTGAGTCCATTGTGCTGTAGAGTAGGAGTTGCATCTCCCCCGAGATTCTGGGTCCAGCTGGCACATAGACAGCCCAAAGACTATGGTCTCTGGAAGTACACCTTCAAACTCCAGAAATACATATAGGTTTGAATAGAAGGGACAGAAGGACCATGTGCAGGGAAGACATATTTTGGTCCAAATCTGTTACTCTCAGGAGCAAGGATTCCAAAGTAGGGCCCACTGATAAGGCGCAAAACTCTGGGGCTATCCAACCTGATATAGGACCTGGTTGTCTCCAGAGCCCTCAGGAGCCCCTCCATATGGGGTGTATCCACATTGGAAGCCTATGAGGTCCTACTGAGATGTACATAAGTGTTACCTGTAGGATGACTTCCTGACTCACTTTGAAGTCTCTTAGTCATATGAAATCATTTGCCTTTACTTTTTCCCCTTTTATATGAGGTCTTTTTCCAGTTGTACTGCCTGTTGGCACTTTGTAGTAATCCCTCAATGGCACAGAAGCTCATCCCCAGGAGTCATGTCCCATGCTGAGAGGAAGGTAATGTATTCATATGGTTAGTTTGGCTTAGAGAGAGGCCACATTTGAGCAACAAGGAGGCTCTCAGGAGGAAACCCTTAGGCACCCCATAACAATAGGCTAACTTTCAATTTCAAGAGCAAAGATGAGTAAGGCTAGTCATCAGTAACAAGAACCCATCTGTGGATCATCCTCCTTTGCCAGACACTGCCGCTGCACTTGGGGTACTGTTGCTACTCCCATGGAGAATATGGCAGAGCTGTCCAGGTTGGGAATTCAGTATTCTCTCATTTATTGAGTGGTTCTCCTCCCGCTGTGACCATGCCCCATGAGCATTTGAACAATTTTATATACATTTTATATATGTTCAGGTGAAACTCCTCCCATGTCCCCCATCCCTGACACCCCCCACCAACAATCCTCTCCCACCCCAGTTGTAACCCTTATATGATCCAAAGCTTCTTTGAAGATGAAGCCAATACAGTAGCCAAATACAATTAATAGGAAAATGGAATAATAATCATGCTTAAATGTAAGAGATAAAATACATGAAAACTTAAAAAATAACTAAAAATAAAATTAAATTAAAGGATTGGGTTATTCAAAAAGTGAGAAAAATTAAAAAAAAATAAAAATAAATTTTTTTTGACATTTTGCCTTTTATAACTGCACTATCTGGTGTCCAGTCTGTACCATGTCACCTTCTCCCTCTCCCTCTCCAGCATCTCACTATTTTTCATTTAATTTTCAAAGAAGTTTTAGGTCAGAGCAAAGTCACACACAGAATGCAAGACCCTCTCATATACCCAACTTCCTCCCCCTTTCCTCACTCCTTATTAAAACCTTTTTGTATGTGGATGGTAGCATTGTTATACCTGATATACAGTTAGTGAAACATAGCTATTAAACATTGATAATGGTTTACAGTATGGTTTACATTTTGGATTGTACACTTTAATAAATTTTGATGACATTTACCATTTCCCATGTCCATCACTGTCAGGTAATGAAAAACGTTTCCACTGACCACAAAATACCTCCTGTTTGATCTATTCTGTTCCTTCCTCCCCATCCCCCATGTCCTATGATGAACCCCTGGCTTGACTCATTGGATGACAAGATTCATAGTTACATGCAAGAAGTCATGACACACTGGTTGTCCTCCCCTATTAGGAAATATGCTTGCTCTTAAGAGATGCCCATCTGTCTATTTCTGCTCTCCCCTCAGTATCCTGGTTATTCTAACCCATCTTTCCCAATCTACCCACCTGTCAACTCTGCACCACCCAACCCAATATTTAATTACCCTCCTGTCCTACCCCTTCAATACACATCTACACTCTATCTCTTTACCATAGCTTAAGTCCATATGGGTTATGGCTCACAAATTTCTTTTCTTTCTCTTTCTTGTACACCTATATTTCAGACAATAGTTCTCAGAGACTGCTCAATTTCCTTAATTCATATCAGTGAGGTCATGAAATGTTCATCTTTCAATGCCTGGCTTGCTTAACTCAACATATGGTCTTCCATATTCATCCATGTTATCCCATGTACTAGCACTTTATTCCTCCTTAGAGCTGAGTAATATTTGTTTGTATGTATGTACCACATTTTGTTTATCCATTCATCTGTTATTGGGTACCTGGGTTGATTCCAACTTTTGGCAATAGTTAACAATGCTGTTATGAACATTGGTGTGCATATATCTGTTCATATCCTCGCTTTCAGTTCTTCAGGGTATATACCCAGCAGGGGAATTGCTGGATCATATGGAAGATCTATAGTTAGTTTTTTGAGGAAACACCAAACTGTCCTCCACAGTGGTTAGACCATTCCCCAATCCCACCAGCAGTGGATGAGGGTTCCCATTCCCCCACATCCTCTCCAACACTTATAGCCTGCTGTTTTTTAATAGCTGCCATTGTAATCGTGTAAGATTGTATCTCAATGTAGTTTTGATTTGCATTTCTCTAATAGCTAGAGATGTTAAGCATTTTTTTCATGTGCCTTTTAGCCATTTGTATTTCTTCATTGGAGAAGTGTCTTTTCAGGTCACTTGCCCACTTTTTAAATGGGTTGTTAGTTTTTTTTATTTTCAAGTTGTAGGGTTTCTTTATATAAGCAGGATATTAAGCTTTTGTTGAAGAGGCCATTCTCTCCAAACTGGGTGGGCTTGGTGGCCTTGTTGAATATCAGATGACTGTATATGCAAGGATATATATCAGGACTCTTAATTCGGTTCCATTGGTCAATGCCTCGATCCTTGTACCAATACCATGTTTTTCACCACTGTAGCTTTGTAGTATGTTTTATTTATTTATTTATTTATTTTAATTTATTTATTTATAATTGTGGTTAAAAATCAAATTTTTCACAATGCATACCAATATTTGTAAAATGATGTAAAATATATATGCATATAAGTGCATTTACTTACAAAAATGTTATATATATATATATATATATATATATATATATTTTTTTTTTTTTAGGTGCTTAGATTACCTAAATATTACACAGAACCTACAGTGATTCCCATGTTCCCCACCTCCCACACCTCCCACCACATCCCACACAAACATCTCCCACAAGTATGGCCCATCACCCTCAATGGACTTACACATCCTGGGGCCTTGCCATCAACCATAGACCACAGTTCACATCGTAGAACACACTCTCTCCCACACAGTTCTGAATGGTGTTTGCTGATTTAAAACGGCCTACATCTGATGCCACAACGGAACTCAGGACAACCTCCAAGTCCCGACAAAGCCCCTGTATTTCAACTACACATCCTCTCCCTGCCCCGAAAGTGTCCAGTGGCCACCAGCTCAACCTCACTGTTATAATTTCTTCCATTGCTAGAATCACCATATATGTATCACAGAATACCTTTAAGTCCACTCTAGTCCATAGTTCTTCCCCCAATCCTGAGGGGACTGGGATGGTGATGTCCACTCCACCTCCGAGTGAGAAAGGGCTTATATCCCATGGACATGGTGTGTGGGATGATCCTGCCTCCATTCCCTGGGATGGCCATTGTGCATCATTGTCTACTCTCCAGGTGACTTGGATGAGTCCATTAAGCTGTAGTGTAGGAGTTGCAGCTCCACCGAGATTCCACGCACACCTGGCGCATAAGTAGGCTGGAGGCTTCAGTCTCTGGAAGTATACCTATAAACTCCAGCATCATATATAGGTTTGAATAGAAGGGACTGATGAACCATGTGCAAGGAGGACTTACTTGAGTCCAATTCTGTCACCCTCAGGAGCATAGGTTACAAAATAGAGCCCACAGATAAGGCATCAGTCTCTGGGGCTATCCACCCTTATATAGGACCTGGGTGTCTCCAGAGCTCTCAGGAGCCCCTCTGTGTGGGGTGATATGCACTTTGATGTTCTATGAGCTCTTACTGAGATGTGCGTAAGTGTTACCTCTGGGATGACCTCCCAACACTCTTTGAAGTCTTTAAGCCACTTGAACTCATTTGGCTTTACCTTTTCCCCCTTTTATTCAAGGCCTTTTTCCAGTTGTGTTGCCAGTTGGCACTTGGTATTAATCCCTCATTGCCAGGGAGGCTCATCCCCGGGAGTCATGTCCTACTTTGGGGGGAGGTAATGTATTCTTATGCTGAGTTTGGCTTAGAGAGAGGCCACATTTGAGCAACAAGGAGGCTCTGAGGTGGCAACCCTTAGGCACCCCATAAAAGTAAGCTAAGTTTCAGTTACAAGAGCAAAGACTCATAAGGATAGTCATAAATAACAAGAACTCATCAGACAAGATTGGGCGTGTTCAGGATGGGTGTGGGAGGTGGTGGGATGTGTGGGAGGTGGGCAACATGGGAATCCCAGTGGGTTCCGTGTAATATTTTGGGTAATCTAAGCACCACTTAAAATAAATGTATATATATATATAAATAACATTTTTGTAAGCAAATACACATATATGCATGTATATTTATATATCATTTTGCAAATGTTTGTATGTATTGTGAGAATTTTTATTTTTACCCACAATAAAAATAAAAAAATAAAAAAAAAAAGAACTCATCACTGGGCCATCCTCTTTTGTCAGACACTGTCCCTGTACTCCGAGGACTGTTGCTGCTCCCTTGGAGAATGTGGCAGAGCTCTCCAGGACAGGAATTCAGATTCCCTCATTTATTGAGTGATTGTCCACCCACCGTGACCATGCCACATCCTTTGATCTTTTGAACAATTTTGTATATCTTTCATGTATATCCAGATGAATTTACTCCCATGAATCCCCCCTCCCAGACAACCCCCACCAATAATGCCCTGCAATACCCATTGTAACCCTTCTGTCATCTAAATCTTCCATGAACATGTAGTCAATATAATATTCAAATACATTTAATAGGAAAAAGAAACAACAATGATAAGCTTACATGCAAGAGACAAACATAAGGAAACTCAGGAAAAAACAACAAACAATCAAACAAAAAACAAAACAAAACAAAATATAATTAGCAGATTGTAACATTCAAAAAAAAAAAGGAAAAAGAAGCAAAAGAAATGCCTTTTAAAAAATATATATATATTCTTTTTTCCTTTTATCAGTGTGTAAATCGGATGACCAGTGTGCCGTGACACCTTCCCACTCTCAATCCCCAGTGTCTCCCAATTTTTCATTTAATTTTCAAAGAAGTTTTAAGTCACAGCAAAGTCACTCACGGAATACCAGAGACTCCCAGATACCAAACCACACCCCTTTTCCCACCCCATATTAAAACCCTTTTTTTTGGATGTTAGCATTGTTATAACAGTTATACATATCACAAAATATAGCAACAAAACATTGCCAATGATTTACAGTATAGTTTACAATTTAGGTGATACAGTTTAATAAGTTTTGATGATATTTACCATGTCCTGTGTCCATTACTGTAAGGTATAAAAATCCTTTCCTGTGACCACTAAATACCGCATTAGATCTTAACTGTTCCTTCCTCCCCACTTACCTGGGACATAGAATGACAAGATTCATAGTTACTTGCCCTGGGTATTTGAACCTGCCCTTCCTAATCTACCCACATGTCAATTCTGCACCACCAAACCCAGTAATATCACTACCCCTCTGTCCTATCCTTCAATATGCAACTATACTCTATCCCTTTACCATAGATTATGTCCATATGGGTGATGGCTCAAAGCTTGATCTTCTCTTTCTCTCCCTTGTTAACCTCTCTATCAGACAGTGGTTCTCAGAGACTGCTCATTTTCCTCAGTTCAAATCAGTGAGGTCATATACTCTTCATCCTTCAGTGCCTGGCTTGCTTCACTCAACATAATTTCTTCAAGATTAATCCATGTTATTCCATGTGTTAGCATTTTATTCCTTCTAACAGCTGAGTAATATTCCATTGTATGTATGTACCACATTTTGCTTACCCATTCATCTGTTGATGGGCACCGGGGTTGATTCCAACTTTTGTCAATGGTGAACAATGCCGCTATGAACATTGGAGTGCATATGTCTCTTTGTGTCTTTGTTTTCATTTCTTCTGTGTATATACCCAGCAGTGGAATTGCTGGATAATATGGCAGATCTATTGTTAGTTTTCTGAGGAACTGCCAATCTGTCCTCCACAGTGGCTGGACCATACTACAGTCCCACCAGCAGTGGATGAGGGTTCCTATTCCTCCACATCCTCTCCAACATTTAGTGTCTGCTGTTTTTTTAATAGCTGCCATTCTGTTGGGTGTAAGATGGTATCTCATTGTAGTTTTGATTAGCATTTCCCTGATAGCAAACAATTTTGTGTATTTTTTCATGTGCTTTTTAGCCATTTGTATTTCTTTCTTGGAGAAGTGTCTTTTCAGGTCCCTTGCCCGTTTTTAAATGGGTTATTTTTCTTTTTATTTTCAAGGTGTAGGATTTCTTTATATATGCATGATATTAAACTGCTATCAGATATATGGTTGCCAAATATTTTCTACCATTGGGTAGGCTCCCTTTTTATTTTCTTAATAACATCCTTTGAGGTGCAGAAGTTTTTAAATTTGATGAGATCCCATTTATCTATTTTTTCTTCATGAAACCATTTCTTATTACATGGTCCTGTAGCTGCTTCCCTACATTATCTTCCAAGGTCTTTAGGGTTTTGGCTCTTATATTTAGATCTTTAATCCATCTTGACTTGATTTTTGTATAAGGTGTGAGATGATATTCTTCTCTCATTCTTTTGGATGTTGATATCCAATTATCCAAGCCCCACTTGTTAAAGAGGCCATTCTCTCCCAGCTGAGTGGGTTTCGTGGCCTTGTCAAATATCAGATGACTGTATATGCGAGGATCTATATCAGAACTCTCAATCCGGTTCCATTGGTCAGTAGGTCTATCCTTGTGCCAATACCATGCAGTTTTGATCACTGTAGCTTTGTAGTATGTTTTAAAGTCAAGTAGTGTGATACCTCCAAATTCATTTTTCTTTTTCAATATATCTTTGGCAATTCGGGGCCTCTTGCCTCTCCAAATATATTTTGTGTTTAGTTTTTCCAGTTCCTTAAAAAATACAGTGTTGACTTTTATTGGGATTGCATTAAATCTGCAGATTAGTTTGGGTAGGATAGACATCTTGATGTTGTTTAGTCTTCCTATCCATGAACAGGGAATATTTTTCCATTTATTTAAGACTTCTTTGATTTCCTTTAACAGTGTTGTGTAGTTTTCTGTATATAAGTCCTTTACATCTTTAATTAAATTTATTCCTAGGTATTTCATTCTTTTTGTTACTATTGTAAATGGTATTTTTTTTCCTGATTTCCTCCTCAGTTTGCTCGTTATTGGTGTATAGAACTGCTACTGATTTTTTAGCATTGATCTTATAGCCTGCAACATTATTGAAATCTTTTATAAGTTCTAGAAGCCTTGTTGTAGATTCTCAGGCCATTCTTTGTATAGGATCATGTCATCTGCAAATAAAGAAATTTTACATCTTCTTTTCCAATCCAGGTGCATTTTATGTCCTTTTCTTGTCTCAGTGCTTGCACAAGTACTTCTAAGACAATGTTAAATAAGAGTGGTGATAGTGGGCATCCTTGCCTAGTTCCCGATCTCAGAGGGAAGGCCTGTAGGATTTCACTGTTGATAATGATGTTAGCTTTGGGTTTTTCATATACACCCTTTATCATATTCAGAAAGTTTCCATCTATTCCAATCTTTCGTAGTGTTTTTTTTAATGAGGAAAGAGTGCTGCATTTTGTTGAATGCTTTTTCTGCATCAATAGAGATGATCATGTGATTTTTTCTTTCAATATCTTTATGTGGTGTATTACATTGATTGGTTTTCTTATATTGAATCATTCTTGCATACCTGGGATGAATCCCACTTAGTATAATACTTTTGATATGTTGTTGAATGCTATTACCAACTATTTTGTTGAGAATTTTAGCATCTAGGTTCATTAGAGAACTTGTTCTCTAATTTTCCTTTCTTGTGGTATCTTTGTTTGGCTTTGGTATTAGGGTAATTTTGGTATCATAGAATGAGTTAGGCATTGTTCCTTCTATGTCTATTTTTTGGAAGAGCTTAAGCAGAACTGGTGTTAGCTCTTTCCGGAGTGTTTGGTAGATTTAACCTGTGAAGCCATCTGTTCCTGGGCTCTTCTTATTTGGGAGGTTTTTGATGACAGTCTATGTTTTTACTTGTAATTGGACTATTGAGTTAATCAATTTCTTCTTTCATCAATGTAGGCTGCTTGTGAGTTTCTAGAAATTTGTCCATTTCCTCTAAGCTATCATTCTTTTTGGCATATATATTTTCAAAGTATCCTCTTATGATAATCTTTATTTCAGTAGGATCAGAAGTGATATCCCCTTCTTCATTCCGTGTTTTGCGTATTTGCATCTGCTCTCTCTTTTTCTTTGTTAGTCTGGCTAGGGGTTTGCCAATTTTATTGATCTTCTCAAAGAACCAGCTTTTGATTTTTTTTTCTAGTGCTTTCTTATTTTCTATTTCATTTGGTTCTGTAGTTTTTTTTTTTTTTTCTACTTCTTTTGGAGTTAGTTTGTTCTTGTTTTTCCAATTCCTCCTGGTGTGCAGTTAGGTCTTCAATTTTAGCTCTTTCTTCTTTTTTAATATATGCATTTGTGGCTATGAACTTCCCTCTCAGTACATCTTTGGTTGCATCCCCTAGGTTTTGATATGTTGTGCTGTCATTTTCGATCGTTTCAAAGTAGTTACTGGTTTCTTTTGAGATTTCCTCCTTGTCCTACTCTTTGTCTAAGACTGTGTTGTTTAATATCCACATCTTTTGCCTAATCTGGTTCTCTCACCCTTACTGATTTCCGAATTCATTCCATTGTGGTCAGGGAAATTACTTGGTATAGTCTAAATTTTTCTGAATTCATTGAGAGTTGTTCTGTCTCCTAGCTTATGGTCTATCTTGGAGTATGATCCACGTGCACTTGAGAAGAATGTATATCCCACTGTATTTAGGTGTAGCATTCTGTATATGTCTATTAAGTCCAGGTCCTCTAATATATTATTCAGAATCTTTGTTTCTTTATTGATTATTTATCTAGATGTTCTAGCTAATGGTGATAATGGTGTAATAAATACCCCCACTCTTAGTGTAGAGGCATTTATTTCTCCTTAGTTTTTGCCTCATGTATTTTGAGGCACCCTGATTTGGTGTATAGATACTTATGATTGTTCTCTCTTCTTGGGAGATTACCCCTTTTACTAATATATACTGTCAATCTTTGTCTCTTAAAATAGTTTTGCATTTAAAGTCTATTTTGTCTCATATTAGGAGAGCTACTCCTGCCCATTTTGGTTATTGTTTGCTTGAAAAATTGTTTTCACCCATTCACTTTAAGCCTCCTTGAATCCCTGTTTCTAAGGAGGGTTTCTTGTAGATAACATATAGAAGAGTCATATTTCCTTATCCATTCTGCCAATATGTGTCTCTTGACTGGTGAGTTTAATACATTAACATTCAGTATTATTAGTCTCAATGAATTTCTTACATCAGCTATATTTTCTTTGGGTTTATGTATGACATATGGTGTTTTCATTTCTCTTTTTGTCTTTTTAGTTGTTCTTATACTCTCCTCCAACTCTCTCTCTCTCCTGTTCTTTCCTTTCAACCTGTAGAACTTCCTTTAGTATTTCTGGAAGCACAGGGTTCTTATGGGCATATTCTCTTAATTTCTGTTTATCTGTGAATATTTTGAACTCTCCATAGAGAGTTCGTGGCTGTAACTTTTTTTTTTCTCTTTTACCTTGGCTGTGTCATACCACTGTCTTCTTGCCTCCATGGTTTCAGTTGAGAAATCAGCACTTAATCTTATTGGGCTTCACTTGTATGTGATGGTTCTTTTTTCTCTTGCTGCCTTGATTATTTTCTCTTTGTCTTGAGCATTGGACATTTTGGTAATTATATGTCTTGGAGTAGGCCTGTTGGGATTTATACAGTTTGGGGTGTGCTGTGTTTCCTGGACATGTACATCCTACTCTCTCAATAGGGTTGGGAAGTTTTCAGCCTTTATTTTCTTCAACACTCCTTCTGTTCCCTTTCCCTTCTCTTCTCCTTCTGGGATCCCTATAATGTGTATATTTGTGCATTTTTTTAGTTGTCAGTTAAATCCTTAAGTCCCTGCTTGATTTTTTTCTATCTTTTATCTATCTGTTCTACTATCTGTATGATTTCAGATGTTTTGTCTTCCATATCACTAATTCTTTCTCCTGCCTGTTCAAATCTGCTATTATGTGAATCCAGGGTCTTTTTGATTTCTTGGATTGTGCCATTCATTACCATCATATCCGTTATCTTTTTGTGTATGTTTACAATTTCTCCAGTATGTTCTCCTTCTGTCTTCTTAAAATCCTTAATCTCTTCCTTCAACTCATTAAATTGGTCCATGATATTTGTTTGGACAGCTTTGATCAGTTGTTTGATGTTCTGTATCTTTTCCTGGTTTTTAGTTTGATCATTGGAATGGTCCATGTCTTCCTGTTTCTCAGTAAGATTTGTAATTTTTTGCTGCCCTCTTGTTATTTTATTTTGATGGATTTATTCAGTTGATTAGCTTCTCTTTCTGCTCTAGAGTTTTATTTAGCTGGTGGTTCTGTGTGTGTGTTGTTTTCTCTTTGACACTTTGTACTTCTTGTATTTCCTTGCTTTTTTCTATGTTCCAATTTTATATTGAGCAGTCCACATTGATGTCCAGTTCCATCCAGATCGATGTCCCCAAGGTTTGTGCTCTGCATGCTCCCAGAAGAGACCACCTGGGGAGAATGCTGTCCCCAAGCAGCCATCTTCTGTGAGAGAAATGATAAGTGCCCACCTAAACCAATGTCATCTTTCACTGGTCCTCTCATGTAGTCTGAATCTTTAATGAATCGCAGAGCCACTTGTGGCTAGTGGAGCACTGCACCCCTCATTTTTAACAGATTCAATTGCCTCCTACTAAGCAGACAGATTATATAATCTGCAAAATAACACTATAACTCCTTATCTTCAAATATTCCTGAGTTCATATACATTGGCTTCTCCTTCTCTCCTATTTAATGAAAAAGCTATGTTACCAGTGGTTATGTTAAATGTCTCCAATTGAACATTATCTCTCTTATTTTTCTAGAGAACTATATTATTTATTATAAATTTAATCTCCTTACCCGAAACCTCTTCCTCTCGTCGCATTCCACCTCCTCAATATTTAAGCTCATTTTCATCTCTTCCATCTTGAAACAAAAACCTCTTCTGAAGCAATTTTCTCTCAAGTTTTTTATCTGTTCTGCTAACAATCAAACTTAAAATGCACTTACCATATCTTAACACACTCCTAAATCTTCAAATTACACAGATCAGCAAAAATTTCCTCATAGTTAAATCTTGCTAATATCATCAATGATCTACTTACAGATAAATTCTTATTTGGATAAAAAGAATTGAACCATAACTCGATTTTGATAAATTCCTTTTTCCTTACTTATTCTAGCATCTTAGTCTCCTGACTGTCTTAAAACTCCTGCAGTCACTTTCTCCCTTTTCCTCTGCAATAACTATGCAAATAACAATATTGGAGCATCTCAAAATGAAATATAAGCCCTTCTTTTCATACTCCATAAACACTTAAAATTTTCTCCATGCCTTTTGATGATCATACATTTTCATATTTCCCTTCATTTTAACAGATGGAATGACCTCCTTGCCATTCTAATTCTTTCTCTCTCTCCCCAGACCTTCCTATTCCCTGAGACACAACAATATTGATATTAGGCCAATTAATAATCTATCAATGTCCCGGTTCAAGTGAAAGGAACATCCAAAGTCTTTCACTTTAAATCAAATGCTAGAAATGATTAAGCTTAGTGAGAAAGACATGTTGAAATTTGCAATAGGCCAAAAGCTAGGCCACTTGTGAATGTGAGCAAAATTGAAGAAAAAAGTGCAGATGTAGATATTGCCACAAGTTACCCACAAGATATAGCTAAGAATTTTTATGAAGATGGATACTCTTAGCAACAAATTTTCAATGTAGATGAAAGAGTCTTCTATTGGAAGAATTTCCATCTAGGGCTTTCATAGCTAGAGAGACAATGTCAAATCCTAGCTTCAACCCTCAAAAAACAGTCTAATGCAACTGGTGATTTTAAGTTGAAGCCAACTCTCATTCACTATTCTGAAAACCCTAAGGCCCATAAGAAATTATGCTAATTCTACTCTACTTCTGCTCTAATGATACTTGTGACAGCACATCTTTTTACCGCATGGTTTACTGAATACAGGCATACCTCAGATTTATTGTGGGTTCAGTTCAATACTACTGCCATAAAGCAAATATTCCAGTAAATGAAGTCACATGAATTTTTTTTTTGTTTGCACATTTTATTAAGCGTGCAATAGCATTATGTCCCAAAACAATAATGTAAACATCTTAATTAAAATTTGACACAGTGACACATATGAACACATGCTGTTGAAAAAATGATGCCAATAGACTTGCTTGACACAGGGTTTACACAAACTTCAATTTATAGAAAATACAATATCTTTGATGCTCAATTAAATGAGATATTCCTTTAGTTTAAGCCCACTGTTGATTCCCTTGCTCAGAAAAATATTCCTTTCAAAATATTTTTTCTCTTTGACAATGTACCTGTTAACCCAAGAGCTCTGGAGATGTAAGATGACATGAGTGATTTTTCATGCTTTCTTACACAACAGTCATCCTGTAACCCAAGGACAAGGTAGTAATAATGACTTTCAAGTCTTACTATTTAAAAAATAATTTCATCAGTCTATAGCTGCCATATAATGATTCCTCTGATGAATATTGGCAAAATTCATACAAAACCTTCCAGAATGGATTCACCATTCAATATTCCAGTAAGAATATTCATTTAGGAAGTTAAAATATCAACATTAGCAGAGGTTTGGTAAAGATGATTCCAATCTTCATGGATGACTTTGAGGGGTTCAAGATGTTTGCAGAGGGAGTAACTGCAAATGTGGTGGAAAAACAAGAGACCTATGGTTAGAAGTGGTGCCTAAGGATATGAATGGATTGCTACAATCTCATGATCACATTTGAATGGATGATGAGTAGCGTATTATGGATGAGCGAAGAAAATTGTTTCTTGAGATGAGATCTAATACTGTTGATGATGCTGTGAAAATTGTTAAAATGACAATGAAGTGTTTAGAATATTACATCAATTTAGTTGATAAAGCAGTGGAAGGGTATGAATGGAGTGAGACAAATTTTAAAGAGGTTCTACTTTGGAAAAAATACTATCACACAACATCATATATGCTACTGAGAAATCTTTCATGAAAGGAAGAGTCAATCAATGGGGCAAATTTACTCATATTGTTTCAGAAATTGGCACAGCCACCCCAAACTTCAGCACCCTTATCAGTCAATAGCCATTAAGGTGGAGACAAGACTCTCCACCAGTAAAAAGTCTACACCTCACTGAAGGATCAAATGATGGTTAGCATTTTATAGCAATAAAATATTTTAAATTAAGGTATGTACATTTTTAAAAGAAATAATGTTATTGTACACTAAAGGAGTGGGAGACGGTGGGGCATATGGGAATCCCCTACATTTTTTTATGTAAAATTTATATAATATAAAGTTCCCTTAAAAATAAAGAAGAAATACAAGGAAATATCATCTCACTGCATACAGAATGACTGTTTTTTAATGAACAGAAAACTTTAAATGCTGGAGAGGATGTGGAAGAATAGGAATGTTCCTCCAATGTTGTTGATACTACAAAAATGGAACATCCACTGTAGAAGATGACTTGGCAATTTTTCTGGAAAGTAAATAAAAACTACATATGATCCAGCACTCCCATTGCTAGGAATCTATTCAAAAGAACTAACTGAAAGCAAGCGCATGAACAGATATTAGCGCACTGATGTTCATCATGTCATTATTCACAATTGCTAAAAGAGAGAAACAACTTAAGTGTCCATCAACTGATTAATGGATAAACAAGATGAAGTATATGCATATGATTAAATATTATTCAGGTGTAACACAAGTCAATTGGGGAAGCACATGAGAACATGGAAGAACCTTGAAGATATTATGTTGAATGAAAGAAGCCAGACACAAAAGGATGAATATTGTCTGGTCTCACTGATATGATCTAAATACAATAAGTAAATTCATGGAACTGGACCACAAACTGTAGGTTAGTGGGAAATGGAATGTGAGATAAGGTGGAGAAGATGCTGGATGTATCTTAATATTTAGTAAGGAAAGGAAGTTTGACTCATTCACTTTCAGATTCTACATTTGTGGCTGGAGATAACAGAGGAGAGTAGATGTCCAAACTTCAGTTTAAACAACAAAGCAATGATTCTCTCAGTTCAGTGCCTGCCCCAAACCCCTCAGTCCCATAGTAAACTTCAGAAAAGTGGAACTAATCTCTTTTATTAACACATGGGGAAATGAGGCTCTGAGAGAAAGGGCTGTATGGATGTCCACACAGAAAGACAGTAATTTGATCTGTTTCCTCTCATGCTTGTACATAGCCTAAACTCAGATTCAAGGTAAAATTTGAGAACTAGTCCCCTTTCTCCACCTCAAGGGAATTTAGGCACTAATTTGTGCTAGAAAAATAATATGGGGAACTTGAGAACACGGGGTAAGATATTCCATCCATTCTTGTTTACACTAAACCATACCCAGGGGTAGGAGAATAATAGTGGCACAGAACTCTGATTTTAGAGATGTTCCTACTGAGACTTCTGTGGCCATAGAAATATTTCCTAGTCTGGCACTTAGACTCCCCATAACTAATGGAAAGTATTTGTCTTCAATGCTAGGAGATTCCCACCAATGTGATGTAAAGATGTGTACAAGAACAGAATATTTTTCAAAATGGGTTCAAAGTTAAAATCTAACTTCTCATGAATAGACAAATGGATAGGCAATCAGTGGTATGTCTTAAAGTTGAATACCATTCAGAAATAAGTGAACTCCAAAAATAAACAAAATCCTTATGTTGAGTGAAAAAGCCTTACCCAAAGAAGTACTTATGGTATGATTCTGTAAATATGAAATTCCAGAACAGACATAATTCATCCATTGCTGTGAACTATTAGAAAGTGTCATTTTTTTGTCTAGAGGTGGAAATTTACTGGGATGGGACATAAGGGAACTTTGTAGAGTGAAGATTAATGGGTTAATATTTAATAACTTGATCGGGGATTGGCTTACATAGATGTATGCATCTGTTAAAACTCAGTTAAAATGTGTGAATTCTCTTGTATGTAAATTTTAACTAAAATGAAGAAAGTGTAAAAGTCTTACATACAAGTTAAATGAATTTTGAAATACTAAGGAAAATATTGCTGATGTCTCTTTTTTTTTTTTCATAAACAAGCATGAGTTTATTTTATAATCATGTATATTTATATCCTTATGTGGAAAATGGAGGCTGTTCATTCTACATTCAAACTAACCTAAATGCATATATATTAAATGTTTTGCAGTAATAATAATTTTCAGTTTCTGGGATTTTCTCCCTAAATTACAATCTGACAGAGTACTAATATTTTCTGAGATTGTGGCAATAAAAGGAGTTATTGTTAATGACAATAAATAACAATAACCATAAATTAATAACAATAAAATTTGTAGAAAGAATTTTATTATTCTTTTTTCCCCATAACCATGATTTCCAAATTTAAAATGTTTCATAACTAATTTTTTAATTTTTTAAAAAAATTTAGATTACATAAATGTTACATAAAAAAATAGGTTTCTCCCATGTACCCCACCCTCTCCCCCTCCACCACTTTTCTAAATTAACAGCATCTTTTGTTAGTGTGGTACATTTACTATAATTAATGAATACATACTGAAGCATTGTTACTAACCATGGCCTATAATTTACATTGTGGTTTACAATTTGCACAACACAATTTTATAGGTTTTGACAAAACGGATAATGGCCTATATCTGTTATCACAATGTCATGCAGGACAATTCCAATGTCCCCAAAATTCCCCATCTCTGGTGGCCACTGTCTTTATATCAGTGATAAAAAATTCTTCCATGTCTAGATTAATAATGTCTATTTAGTCCATAGTTGCATCCCCCCTGTTGTTCATTACTCAAACTTGAGGATGTGGGGATGTTGATGCACACTCTGTTTCTTTTTTTTTTTTTTTTTTTTAATTTAATTTTATTTTTTTATTGATTATTATTATTTTTTTTATTATGGGTAAAAATCAAAATTATCACAATACATACAAACATTTGCAAAATGATATATAAATATATATGCATATATGTGTATTTGCTTACAAAAATGTTATTTATATATATATATATACACATATATTTTAAGAGGTGCTTAGATTACCCAAAATATTACATGGAACCCACTGGGATTCCCATGTTGCCCACCTCCCACACCTCCCATCACATCCCACACAAACATCTCCCACAGTGTGGCCCACCACCCTCAATGAACTTACACATCCTGGAGCCTTGCCACCAACCATAGACCACAGTTCACACTGTAGACCACACTCTCTCCCACTCAGTTCTTAGTGGTGTGTGCTGATTTAAAATGGCCTACATCCATTGCCACAACAGTACTCAGGACAACCTCCAACTCCCAAAGAAGCCCCTGTATTTCAACTGCTCATCCCCTCCCTACCCCAAAAGTGTCAAGTGGCCACTGGCTCCACCTCATTGTTATAATTTCTTGCATTGCTAGAATCACCATATGTGAACAAGAGAATACCATCAAGTCCACTCTAGTCCATAGTTCTTCCCCCAATCCAGAGGCAACTGGGGTGGTGATGTCCACTCCAACTCCAAGTGAGAGAGGGCTTATATCCCATGGATATGGTGGGTGGGATGATCCTGCCTGTAGATGCAGGCCCTCTCCATTCCCTGGGATGGCTATTGGCCATTGTTGTCTCCTCAGGAGGTGACTTGGATGAGTCCATTGACTGTAGGGTAGGAGTTGCAGCTCCACCTAGATTTCATGCACACCTGGCACATAGGTAGGCGGGAGGCTCCAGTCTCTGGAAGTATACCTAAAAAACTCCAGTATCACATGTAGGTTTGAATAGAAGGGACTGGTGAACCATGTGCAGGGAGGACTTATTTGATTCTAATTCTGTCACTCTCAGGAGCACAGATTCCAAAATAGAACCCACTGATAAGGCATCAGTCTCTGGGGCTATCCCCCCTTATATAGGACCAGGGTGTCTCCGGAACTCTCAGGAACCCCACTGAGTGGGGTGATAGGCACTTAGATGTTCTATGAGCTCCTACTGAGGTGTGTGTAAGAGTTACCTCTGTTTCTGATTGAGAGGGGACTTAGATCCCATAGGTCAGATGGATGGAACTGTCTTGCTCACAGTTCTGGTTAATCTGTTTTTTGTGATAAACATTGTCCACCATCACCCTTTGTTAGTTGTCCTGGGTGAGTCCAATTCAGTGTAGAGTAAGTGTTGCATTTCTGCTGAGATTCAGGGCTTAACTGGAATATGAACAGGTCAAAAATTTAAGTCTCTGGGATATTTATTTATTGGTTATAGTGCAAAATACAGACTCAAATAAAAGGTGCAGAAAAGCCATGTATAGGGAAATTATGAGTCTAACTCTGTTATATTGGGGAGCATATATTCCAAAGTAAGGTACACTGACAAGGTGTTGAATTCTTGTGATTATGTGGCCTGCTTATAATGTCTAGATGTCTGTAGAGCCCTAAGGAGACCCATTGTTTGAGGCTCTGTTTACTTTGGCCTCCAATGAAATCCTGCTGAGACATGCATAAGAATAATTTCTGGAATGACCTCCTGACTCACTTTGAAATTGCTTAGACATAAAAAACTCATTTGTATTTAATATTTCCCCCTTTTGGTCAAGGTCTTTTTCCAAATGCATTGTTAGTTGGCACTGGGTAATGATCCTTCAGTGCCAGGGAGGCTCATCCCCAGGAAACATGTCCTATGTCAGGGGGAAGGTAGTGCATTTACATGTTGAGTTTGGATTAGAAAGGCCACATTTGAGCAATAAGGAGGCTTTCAGTAGGTATCGTTTAGGCAATATATAATATTATACATAGGAAAGGCTTAACTCTTACCATAAAAACAATGGAGGAAGGGAAGAAAGTGATTTGAGGGAGCTGCTTTAGGGAGCTGCAGACCAGGAGAGTGCTGCACATCATCCAGTAGGGAAAGAGACAGACTGACAAAGAGAACAAAAGATTCATCAAGTTACTAGCCCTATGTCTGGGAATGGCACATATATCTCACCCTCATGATGAATAGCTTCTAGCTTTCTTTTAAATGGCTAAAAAGTAAATACATGGGTTGTGGTATGTGATAAAATTTAAATTTAAACATAACTTTAATGTTTCCACACCTATCCCATCAGGTCTCAGTTTGATATCCCTACGGTAGAGAAGATGGATGTGTTTGGGGACCAGGAGACATGAGTCTGTGACTTAAACCCAGGTAAGGCTGTGACCAGCAGGATCAGTGCTGAGAAGTCAGGGAAGGAGATGCCAGCAGAAGGAACCAGACTATGGATCATCCTCTGGATCCCAGACTCCTTGGTTCATATCAGGTACTGGGCCTGGACTTTTTATCATTGCCTGTGTCTACAGAACTGTCCAATCCATGACTGAGCTCTCAGTGTATCACAATGGGATATCTCTGATATCCTTTTGGCCCACCTGTATGAACACTCTGCTTGACTCACTCCACAGGGACCCCACATATCCAGATACCTCCCCTCCTCCACCCCTGTCAAGTCAGATATCCATACTTTATCAGTATTTGTTGGGGATAAGAGAGGGTGAAACATTCAGGATCACACTATCAGCTAGAAGCAGAGAAGGCCTGGAACTCAGTGGCCCTATGTCAGGGTGCAAAGAACAGCTGGGTTTGCAGAGGTCCTACTGGGGTGATTATTCACAGGAAGTTTGTGAGCCCCAAATCACTGCTTTAGAACACACATCTCAGAAGCCCTTCCCTGTGCAGTATATGGGGATTTCCATGGTTAGAGTAAACAACCTTCAACCAACCTCTTTTTACATATTAACCATAAGGATGACAAATGTTTCTTCCTCTTTTTCCTATTTATTCCCCAAACGAAGTGGGTATTTTCTGCTTTTGAGCATTATTTTGACACCAAGTAACATTTTTAAAAACACTTTTAAAATTGAAGTTTAGCATTCATACATGAACATAAGTATATAATATAAGTTGTGAACTTACAAAACAAGCATGTATATCATCATACAGGGCTCCCATACATTACCCCACCACCACCAAATTGCAATGAATGAAACAATTGTTACAAACTATGTAAAAGCATCATCAAAACATTACTACTAACAATAGCCAATATCTTTCATTTGTCATATTGTTCTCACGACCCACCCAGTTAATGACACCCTGTATTAGGACACTATACTTGTTATAGTTCATGAGAGAATGTTCTTATATTTGTTCTGTTAACCACAGTTCATCTTCCATCACAGGAGTCATTGTGTTATACAGTCCTATGCTTTATACAATCCATTCAAAGTGTATACTCAGTGGCTCTCATATTCATCACAGCATTGTCCTGTCATCACCTCAGTCAAGTTTAGAATATTTTCATTATTCCAAAAGGAAAAATCCCATACTCTTTGTATCATATATTTATTTTTCAAATTTAAGGTGATGTTTATTCTCAGAAAAATAGGTGGTGATTATTTTTCTGTGTTCCTCACAGAAATTTCACCAGGTGTTCAGTGTAAAAAAAAGTTGTCATCAAACTGAGTTAGAGCTGCATTCCCTGAGTTTTGTTTCCTTTGTCACTGGTCATCATTATCTTTGCCTGGTATATGTCTTACATTATCTATGCCCTTTATCACATACATAAAGAAAAGGAAGATGGAACCTGAATCAGAGGCTTCTGTGATGAAGGTACAGGAACAAAGTCAAGATCACAGAGTAATACCTGTGCTGTTACTACTTTTAGCCCAATTTTAAAAACATCTTGAGCCGGCCTATTGTTTTACACCTCCAAGTTTGTGGTAGTTTGTAACAGCAGCCCTAATGTAAAAGCCATCATTGTATTAGTCTGCCAAAATGGTGAGATGCAAAGTATCAGAAATCTGTTGGCTTTTATAAAAGGTATTTATTTGGGATAAAAGCTTACAATACCAAGGCCATCAAAAGTCTAACTCAAGGCAACATAAGAGTTGATTTCTTACCAAATTCAGGTGCCATGTGTTCAAGCAAGTAGATAGTTGATGCTTGCCTGGTCTCTACTCTGCTCTGGGGTTCTTCATTGTTTTTTCCTTTGTAGATCCAGTCTTTTGAGACTTCATACTTAAGTGATCCTGTATTTCACTTTCTCCTGGTGTAGGACTTGTTTCTTTCTGGGCCTTCTATATCAGTCTCAGATGTTCTGCTCTCTTCACAGTGTCAGCTATAATCTGTCAGGTGAATAGCTCATCTTTCCCTGGAGCCTCAGATGTTTGAGTCTTCTCCTTTCTGGCACATAACAAGATCAAAAATGACGGGGATCTCTCATTCTGAATGTCCATATATAGCAGACCCAGCAAGGGGATGAAGAGTTAAACTGAGTCATTCCTTAACTGACATAATCAAATAAAAAAGGCCTATAAGCAATCATAACAGGTAATCTAATCAAAGACACCTCAACTGAATTTAATATAATCACACACAGAGGAATTGATTAGTTTACAAACATAATAGGTCTCCTTTTGGGATTCATAAAACTGCCACAGTCATTTATTGCAGAGTGGTCTTGTAGAGCCTGTTGGAACCATACTTAGAGTTTGAAGGGAGAAAACATTTCTTTGTAAGGCCTTGGGCCTTATCTCTCCAGACTTGCATTGCAGATATGAACTTTAAGATATCATCACAGTTTAGCATACTTTAACTTGGCCAGCCCCGAGGGAAATAAAAAGGAAAATGCCTGCTTCCTTGTCTATGATTCTCAAATAGTTTCCTGTTGTTTTCTGGGTTAAGAGAATTTAAGGACTGTTGAGGTTCTTCAATACCCTGTAGTTCTAAACTTATAGCCAAGTGATAGGGTAGTAGAAAAAGATTTAATAGAAGTCTGAGGCTCTCTCACTAGCTCTAATGTTATAGGAGTTTCTAGCTTTAATAATGTCTGTTTTTTAAAGTAATGATTAAAGTCTAGTAGTGTATTTTGGGACAAAGGCAAGAGACTTCATTTCTTGTGGACAACTGGGCTCCTGGTGCCCAAGAAACTATCAGAGCACAGCTAGAGACTCTTCTGGGAATCTGCACTAAATTTCCTTGATCACCTCCCATTCAAGCTCAGAAACTGCCTGGGGAATATCAAATCCAGTACATTAACCAAGTGTTTACAGGTCTCTGCAGGATTAATAATCTGCATGAGAAATGCCTGCAGGATAGGATAGGTGGGTGCATCTACATCAGAAGCTGTATTACTGTTCTAGGACACATGGACAATTTCCTCTCCATGTGCATTCACTTCCCATTGAAGGGGAGGGCAGTTCTCATTCTCTTCTGTAAAAGTGGGAGCACATAAGGGATTCCACCCTGAACAAGCTCATAGAGACTGTATAGATGCTGAAAAATTTCAGGAAAGCAAAGCTGTTGGAATTTCAGGAAAAAGGCTATGGTAGCAATTTATTTGGGGGATTCCCTTCCCAATCAAGCCTGTGTTGATTCATGGTATTTAAATTTCAACTCATAAATCACACAAGCTTATCAATCATCTGTTTTAAAATAATAAAATATACAGTGCACAAAAAAGAATACAAGACAATCAGAGATATAGGAAATCATGACCCATCAAAAGGAAAAAGATAAAAACCCAGAAAACATCAGTGAAAAAGACAAGAATCTGGGTGAATCAAATGAAGCCTTTTTAAAAAATGGTCAAGGAGATGAAGGAAAATACAGAGAAAGAACTCAAATATATCAGGAAAACAGTTAATGAGCAGTATTAGAATTTTAGTAAATATTGTTTGTGACATTTTGTCACCTTGGCCATAAATTGATTATAAGTTTGTGGCTAAATCCAGGTTACATCCAGGAGGAGGGGATTACATAAGGATATGTAATCCAAGGTGGGGCTCCTTGAAAGATATCACATGTTCTATTCCTTACTTGTGGTAACCCTTCCATTTTTTTTTCCAGGAGAGAGCATGAATGCAGTCCCACACTACCACAAATTATGCAGTCAAGTTTTGCACATATGGATAAATCACAGGGGTCAGCACATCAGGAGTGCAAAGGATAATCCTCACAATGGGAAAACCACCTTCGTGATCATGGTACTTCCCTTGCCAGATAAGTATAAACCCTTCCATTTTAAGTTCATGCATTATATACAGGTGACCTCTGGACTTCTATAGTTTTTTTTTTTTTTTTTTTTAGTATACACCTGATAAAGTCACTGGAAGGAGGTGCTAGAATCTACCCATGGTTCAGCTAGGGAGACTCAGGAAACCCAAGAGGCACAATTACTTGACCAGGCTCACAGAAAATGTACAAGCAGAGGTGGGTCTTAATCCACTTCTTTCTCAATCATGGGGTCCTAAATTTCCCAGGCTTTCCTGTGAGACTGTTTGGAAGAATGTGTTTGTGTAAATATAGATTCAAGTAGATGACATGGGAAAGGAGGATGAAGATTCAGCAGCCCAAGGGGACTTAGGACATGTTTTGTCTAAAGAAAGGGCACAGGTAAAGGGACCCTATGAAATGACATCAATTCCTTGGAGATACAGCACAACCAAATTTGGGACCTTGGTAGGTGGGAACCCACATTATACAGATAAATGTCATGTGGCTACTGTGAACATTTAGGGGTAAAGCATGGTGTATTGAGCAGCAGACTCACAAATCTTCTTGGAAAGTTCTCTCCTGGTTCCTGACTTTGGGATAAGGATTGGTAGGTTTTCTGTGGTTTTAATGTTTATTATTTTCTTCTCTTCAATAAAGAGGTGCTCTGACTCCCACCTCACTGACCTTGTGGCCACAGGGATACTTATTTTCCCATTTGTAAAGGAGATTTGAGATTCCATTTATGAGATCCATATCCTTGGAGTAGCTCCTGGTACCAAATTCTGTATTAGTCAGCCAAAGGGGTGCTAATGTGAAATACCAAAAATGGGTTGGTTTTTATAAAGGGTATTTATTTGGGGTAGAAGTCCACAGATACCAGGCCATAAAGCGTTAAATTTCTTCTCTCACCACAGTCCATTGCCACGTGTTAGAGCAAGACAGTTGCCAGGGTTTGCCAGGGTTCAGGCTTTTGGGGTTCCTCTCATCTCCGGGCTACGTTTCTCTCCGGGCTTCACTCTTGTTTACTCCACAAGGTCAGCTGGCTCCTGTTTCCTCCACAAGGTCAACTGTAGATGATCAGGTGAACGGCTTGCTTCTCTTCTCCTGGGACCTTCATTCCAATATCAAAACTTCCTCTCAAAAGACTGCTTCAACTTTCTTTTGCCTTGCCTTTTATATTCAATTCCCCACCCACCAAGGGGTGGGGCTCAACACCCTAATCCTAACCTAATCATGCCCAGATTAACAGATCAGTTTACAAGCATGATTCAATTATATTTTTTGGAATTCATTACATCAAACTGCCACACCCATCAAAAAGAAAAGGACAAAAACCCAGAAAACATCAATGAAAAAGACAAGAATCTGGGTAAATCAAATGCAGCCTTTTTAAAAAATGAAGGAAAATACAGAGAAAGAACTAAAATATATCAGGAAAACAGTTAATGAGCAGTATGAGAATTTTAGTAAATATTGTTAGTGAAATTTTGTCACCTTTACCATATATTGATTATAAGTGTGTGGCTAAATCCAGGTTACATCCAGGAGGAGGGGATTACATAAGGATATGTAATCCAAGGTGGGGTTCCTTGAAAGATATCATATGTTCTATTCCTTACTTGTGGTAA
The DNA here is from genome assembly GCA_026826555.1 of Tolypeutes matacus. NCBI lineage: Eukaryota > Metazoa > Chordata > Mammalia > Cingulata > Chlamyphoridae > Tolypeutes > Tolypeutes matacus. Next base: position 182,484 of record JAKSZT010054390.1, read on the forward strand.
CCCTTCAATTTTTTTTTTCCAGGAGAGAGCATGAATGCAGTCCCACACTACCACAAATTATGCAGTCAAGTTTCGCATATATGGATAAATCACAGAGGTCAGCACATCAGGAGTGCAAAGGATAATCCTCACAATGGGAAAACCACCTTCATGATCATGGTACTTCCCTTGCTAGGTAAGTATAAACTGTTCCATTTTAAGTTCATGCATTATATACAGGTGACCTCTGGACTTTTATAGTTTTTTTTTTAGTATACACCTGATAAAGTCAATAGAAGGAGGTGCTAGAATGTACCCATGGTTCAGCTGGGGAGACTTGGGAAACCCAAGAGGCACAATTACTTGACCAGGCTCACAGAAAATGTACAAGCAGAGGTGGGTCCTAATCCACTTCTTTCTTAATCATGGGGTCCTAAATTTCCCAGGCTTTCCTGTGAGACTGTTTGGAATAATGTGTTTGCGTAAATATAGACTCAAGTAGATGACATGGGAAAGGAGGGTGAAGATTCAGCAGCCCAAGGGGACTTAGGACATGTTTTGTCTAAAGAAAGGGCACAGGTAAAGGGACCCTATGAAATGACATCAATTCCTTGGAGATACAGTACAACCAAATTTGGGACCTTGGTAGCTGGGAACCCACATTATACAGATAAACGTCATGAGGTTACTGTGAACATTTAGGGGTAAAGCATGGTGTATTGAGCAGCAGACTCACAAATCTTGGAAAGTTCTCTCCTGGTTCCTGACTTTGGGATAAGGATTGGTAGGTTTTCTGTGGTTTTAATGTTTATTATTTTCCTCTCTTCAATAAAGAGGTGCTCTGACTTCTACCTCACTGAACTTGTGGCCACAGGGATACTTATTTTCCCATTTGTAAAGGAGATTTGAGATTCCATTTATGAGATCAATGTCCTTGGAGTAGCTAGAAAAGGGTTACTGGGCAGTGGCTGTTTTATTTCAGGCCCCCTCAGTCTCCTGCAAATGGCATGTATCATTGATTACTGGGCTTTGACAGACAAGTGAGAGAATTTACTGGTATGGAGGACTTGAGGGGAAGGTCAAATGAATTTCTGTATAAAAGGAAATAAAACTTTATAAATTGGTAAGGGGTAATATATATTTCTTGTTAATCACAAACATTAGACCTCAATATTACATTAAATTCCCATTTTTGTTATACCCTGGAAGTTGTGTTTTCTTTTCTTTTATTTCCTGCTTCAATTTAAATGAGATGCAGTCTGTCTCAGTAGTCATTGAAATAAGAAATCTTACAGGGTCACTAGTATATTTTATGTGGAAGAAATTGAAGGGTCAAAGTACCTTATCTGGCTTACTAAAGTAAACATGTAAGTCATCCTTTCACAGAGTAGAAATGCACTTCAGGATCATTCAACTGGGAAAAGAGCTGAGACATCTCATCAGCTCTCCTGTGACTTAGGGTTGAAGGTATTTTCACAGGACATTGCAACAACCTTTAAAATGTGGGTGTCTTTATTATATTTACGAGGACCTATTCCTGACCTAGCACAATTGCTTCTTTTCCCCAAATTTAGAAAAAGAAGAAATAATTTCTACTTCTCATGCTGAGGTTTCTTTTGACTACCAATTAGGTACTTGTAGTTTTCCAGGTGAAATTATGGAATTGCATAAGCACTAAGGTAGGGAAACTTATAAAAACTTCAATACTGGCCAAGTTGGAGACTGAAGTTGTGTGATTCTGAAGTCCACTGACTTGGATGATCACTTTACAGATTCAGTCATGATTCTACCAATGTATCCAGAGAGATTATCTGGTAACTGAGCCAATCTTAAGTGTTTAGATCATCACATCTTGGATACACCTATAAAGGTGAGAGCCAAATCAATTGTGAAGTGATTCTGAGTTGTCAGTTGTGGGTGCTGTGCTTCTTAGTTATTCACCTCTTTCCTGATGGCTCCAAATGTCACCCAGACACTCAGCAGGGCTCAACTCTGCCAGGTTGGCCTTTTTAGGACAGCCAACACATTGAGCATGAACCCTGGCTAAAAAAACCCAGGCCCTTTTTGACATGGCACAACTGTCCTGGGATGTGTTTTGTTAATTGAAGCACAGGTATGGCTGTGCTTTTCTTTCAAAGACAAATGCCAGATTGCAAGGCTACTCCAGGGCCTGGAAGAATGCACTGGTGTCCAAGAAATTTCATCCACATGACCAGGGAGTTCCTGAGAACAGAGAAAGTATGTGGAAAGATTTTACAGTCTAGTTGATGTACAATAAAACATTTATTATTATTAAGAATTGTGAATTCCTTAGCTTTCTTATCAATAGTCTCTGCTGCTTCAGTGTAGAAATGTGAATGATTAACTTGTCCTTTGGAATATTGTAATGTTGCTATGCAGGCAACACTGATACCTATTAAATAAAATCAAATGTTTAGAAGAAGCAAGTCACCAGACATAATAGTTGCATGTATCCCCTGTAAAGTTAACATCAAGTTAAAGCTGATTTGTAATGAAACCTTTATGTTCCTGTTTAGTGTACCAAAATAGAATAGAACAAATACACCTCAAGACATGTGTCTCTCCTGCGGAGGGATGACCACTCTCCCACTGGATGGATTTGGTTACTTTCATTTAGGTCATTCCTCATGAGTTGCAAGACTCATTGGAGTTTTGAGGTTTAGAACCACTTAAAAGAAGATAGTCCTCACGCTTCTACATGAAGTCTCACTCAGGAGAGAAAGCTCTGCCTGGGACCATTTTTCCTATCGGGACTCTGCTGGCTGTCAAAAGGCACTTCCAAGATTCATGAGAGACCAGATGTTGCTTTTCCCTGATTTGGTGAGTTGTATGTATTTTAATTCTTTCCTATGTCTCGAATTGGTCATTTTCTTTAATGATTGCTTAATTGTTATAATCATTTGATATGACCACAAACTCATTTGATTAAATAAAGTTGCCTTTGCATAGCATTTAGAGTTTATGCCTCTTCCTTAGCAAAACACTAGTGCATAATATTATGGCAGAGGATGGATATGTTATTGCATCTTAGGGTTACCATTGGCTGAGATGGCAATGAGTCACCCAGCAGAAACCCATATTTATGGGGATATTTCATCTAACTTAGTCTTTAACAGAACTCTCCCTTTACTCCTGAGACTACTTGACCAAATAAGAAATCACAGATGTCCAAGGTAGTCATGTGCTGGCCTGTGGCTTCACCTGTTCCTGCAGAGTTGAAGGTCCCCCTGTTCCGGCTCTGCCAAGTGGTACACCAGGATCCCAGCTGAACCTGATTCCTGATGAGAAGGGTTTATCTGGGTTCATTGAAAAAAACAGAGGCCTGGAAAGTGACTATTGGACCACAAGAAGGGAAACAGCTGGACTGACGTCCCCTAGAGCTCCAACATCTGCTGGTCTGAGGTCTCTATCTAAGGGCAGTGGACAATGTAGTCATTTAAGCCCAGCTTCTACAAAAGATTCAGTGATTTTTCTTAAGGAATTCCATTCTGATAGCACACTTTCTGACTAGTTCTGGATAAATTAGTCAGTGAAGGCATGGGTGAACTTA
>JAKSZT010054390.1:186133-221281 GCA_026826555.1 Tolypeutes matacus
TGAGGCCCGGAGGCCCTTTCTGTCTGTCCATTTTTAACTGATGGCTTCTGTGTCTCCCTGTCACATGTTCTTGTTCCCCATCCTGAAAGGCTCACTTGTTCCCTGAAGAGTTGCATGACCTGCACTTGTGTCAAATCAACCTGAAAGTTGAAGACTCCCTTGAGGAGGGCCAGCTCCTTCTCAACTTCTGTGCCCATTGAGGACCTGACCAACATGGCATAGTTCTGGAAGGGTTTGGAACATCTCAATGAGACTGAGTGAATCCTTGGATGCCCTCTTTATTCATGTGTGCCTTTCTATGGAGGACAAAAGCAAATGAGGAAACAAATCTCTATCCCTATCTAAAAAGTCACAAAACCATTTATATATTTTAATGAGACATACCTTGAAACTCTGTTAAAAATATCTTCTCGGGTACTCATGTATCTTTCTCCAGGATAGGCCATATGTTGCATCATAAATCAGATCTCAAAACATTCAAAAAGAATGAAGCTATCAAAGCAATTTTCTGAACATAATAAATTGAAGCTGGAAATAAGCAATAGAAAATGGGAAAACTAAAAAAATATATATGGAGATTAAAATCCACTCAAATAATAAGTGGGTCAAAGATAGAATTGCAAGAGAAATTCATAAATATCTCAAAATAAATGAAAACTATAACATAACATATCAAAACATATGGAATACTGTGAAGACAGTCCTGAAATTTATAGCCTTAATGCTTATATTAAAAAAGAAGAAAAAGGGACTTCCAAGAAGATGGCATCTGAATAGGTAAGCAGAGCTCACCTCTCTCACAAAAACAGCAAAGGAATAGCAAAAAGCTGTCCAAGGGACCTGCTTTAGGACTCTGCAGGCCAGGAGAGTGCTGCATAACCCACAAGAAGGTGAGGGACAGATAGGTGAAGAAGGCAAAAGGAAAACTGTGAGTGAGTTACTAATCCCCTGGGCCTGGGATTGGCACCCATGCCCAACTCTCATGGCAATCAACCTGGATAAAACCTGTGGCATACTGCAGCCAACAGAGAGGAGAACAGAGGTCTTTCTCCATGTGAAGAGGTAAAGTATGTCAGAGGTCTGTCAGAAAAAGGTTTCCATTCAACTAATTTGACCAGAAGCACACACTTTGATTCTTGACTCTGACCAGAAAAGTGTCACCTGAAAGTGGATGTTGAAAGAGTCACCTCCTTGGAAATATTTGCTGATAAGCACCATCTGCCAGCCTGCCAGGAAATTGCAAGGAAAGAAAAACTTCTTATAGGTGTCTCTTGTACAAAATTCCTGAGGAAGGATCTGCATTGCAGTTGTGAGTCCCTGGATCTATTTTGATAACATTAGCTGGGCAAGTTTAAAGACTTAGAATAAGTTGAATCAAAAATCAAAAAGAGCTGTAAAACAAAACCACTAGGCAAGAGAGAAATTGAATATCAGAGTAAATTCACTAACATATTCAGATGCCTAGACATCAGCAAAAATTGCAAGTCAACATAAGAAACAGGAAGATATGGCTCAACTAAAAGAACGAACCAAAAATCTTGATGAGATCCAGGATTAAAGATGACTAATCAATGATAATCACACAAATATCCTAAATCAATTCAAAGCAAAATATGACTAAAGAAATAAAGGATATTAAGAAGACACTTGGTGAGCATAAAGAACAATATGAAATCCTGCAATGAAACTCACACCACTTATGGGATGAAAGACACAATGGATGAGATTAAATATAATCAATTGTTATAAGAACTACTGCATTTTTAAATTAGAATTTATTGTGTTACAATTCTAGAGGCCATAAGTCCAAATTGATCTGGTGTGAGATCAATATTTTAGTCAACAGGAAAACACTCCAGGTGGAGACTATAATGGACAATCTAATTTCTTGTCTATTCCAGCCTGTAAACTTCATTCTTTAGCATTTTTCAGCTTCTGGTAGCTTTCAGCATCCCTTGGCTCTTGGTTCTTTCCACCATATTCAAGGCCTAAAGTATCTACTCTTACGAGGGATATTTCCAGAATCCTAGGTCATGACTGAATCTCACACATTTTATTTTCTTGTTTATTTTTGTTTCATTTCTGCTGGGGCATAAGACCAGTGAATGTGGGAAGCTTGTATATTTTATCAAATAATCCCCAGAAAATTCTGGTTCTGGGACATTTGAAAGCCTTAATAAATATGTGATATTGAAATAAATGATCTGAAGAGCATCCAGTACCTATTATACTGTTTCTGCCATTAACCTAGCCCATCCTCATGCAGGTATACTTTCAAGATGGGCCTACTTCTTGTGGCACTGTTTTTCCTCTGAGGCATTTAAATATTAATACCATTTATTCTGAACAACGAGTGAGTATTTGGAGGGAAAATAAGCCAAATTAATCAACAAATATTATTAATAATTGAATGAATTAATGAATGATGGTATGTATACCTTATCAATTCTAATGGATTTTCAGGGTGAGAACTACTTCATATCTGTAGTGATGTTCCACCTTCTTATGCCCTGAGATTTCTCTGCATTTTTTTGCCACAAATCACTTAGAAACTAATTTTAATTGTAGTGAATATCATATTTCCTAACTAAGAATTTAACGAAGTTTTCATTCCCAGATACCAATACTATTCCAAGTCTGGCAACATTATTTTCCTTCTCATATTTACATTAATTTACATCCTATGTTACTTAAAATAACAATAATGACATTTAAATGTGAAAATTTGTGCATCACCAGACATTATTAATATATTTATTTTTTCATGTTCCATTAATTAATGCTATGCACATACATATTAAGCATATATAATAGTTACATCATTTTGTATTGTCCATCATTTAGTGAACATTCAATGTTATTTTTAGATTCACCCCAGTCATTATAGTTTAGTTTAGTGTTGCATAAAAAATAGAATCTGAATCATATTAGACAAATTACAGCAACAGGTCTTACTTAACATAATTTTGCAAGTATTGATTTGGAGAAAAGTTTCATATTCTTCCTACTAATTGTTATAAAATTTTGTATGCAACATAACCAGATCTCTTCACAATCTTACATTATTATCTGAATTATTTTTCAATAAAAAGTAATTAAACAATATTCTGAATAGCATGCAACAGCATGTTTTGTTAATGTTTTTACCCTTTCTGATATTTCTGATGTTAACATTAGCTAAATATTTATTCACTTTGATTTATTGTTGTCTTTTCTTCAGTATGAAAATATTCATGCTGATGAAGAAATTTGAAATCAGTAAAGACTTTCCTCCATTCATTACAATGAGATATACGTAAAGTATTTTTCAACCTTGTTTCATTGAATATTTACTTCAGCAAGAATAATCTGCTGTTCTTCTAAAGTCTCCTGCTCTTGTTAAAGATTTTCCTGTCTGATTTTCTCTTGTGGAAGTTATTACTAACCAGTATTTCTCTTTGGTGCACTTAGGCTGAAGCTCAGGATAAATGTCTCTCCTCCAGGTCAATATAGACATAGATTTCTTCTGAGTGTAATTCATTCATGCCTAAATTAAAAATAAAGGCATTTATCATAGACTACATTGACATAGAATTATACTCCTGCATGGGTTTGCTCATTTGTTGAAACATTAGTCTATGGATAAAGTCTATTCTGTATTCATTACATTTATATTGTGAGTTCTCTCATGTTTTCTAAGGTTAGAAATCTGAAGGAAGGCTCTACCACATAGATGGCATCCAAAAGTTTTCTCTCCAGTTTGAACCATCTCATGTTGTCTGAGGGTAAAATGTTGACTAAAGGATTTCCCATGTAGTCAGTATTCATAAGGCTTTTCTCCTGTGTGAGTGTTTGCATGTTTCCTAAGCTCAGATTTATTGGAGACTTTCTCACATATATGACATTTGCTTGGTGTAGCAGTTTGGCAGTATGATATAGTTATGAATTCCAAAAATATATATTGGATTATGCTTGTCAACTGGTTTGTTCATCTGGCCATGATTATGACATGGGCCACCTCAGTAAGTCATTGAGACCCAACTCTTGGTGTGTGGGGCATCAATGTTAAAGACATGGCAAAGGACAGAGTTGGAGTTTTTGAGTTGGAGTTCTGATGCAGAGTCTTGAGCTGGAGATCTGGGAAGTAGGCATACAGAGGAGCTTGGTTGTTTAGAGGGAAGGAAGACCCCAGGAAAAGAGATCAGCCATTTGCCTGACATTTCACAGCTGGCCTTGTGAAGAGAGGCAATGGCTAGAGAGCCTCACCATCTACAGCTGACCTTGATGAGGAAACAGAGGAGCTGAGCCCAGGGAGAAATGGAACCCCTGGAAGAGAGGAACCCAAGAAGCCTGGACACTGGCAAATGTAGCAGTTGTCTTGCTCCATCACGTGGCAATAGACTTTGTGAAGGAAGAAACTTATGCTTTATGGCCTGGTAACTGTAAGCTTCTACCCCCAATAAATACCCTTTATGAAGGCCAACAGATTAATGGTATTTTGCATCAGCACCCCTTTGGCTGACTAATACACATGGCTTAACTCCAGTGTGATTTTCTAATGTTTTCTATGATTAGGAATCTGATTGAAGGTTTTCCTACAAAAATGGCTTTCAGAAGGCTTCCCTCCAGTGTGAGTGTTCTCATATTGTCTAAGCACAGAAGATTTACTGAAGGCTACCCTACATACATGATATTTGTATGGTTTCTTTCCAATGTGCATGTTCTCATGTTATCTAAGGGATGAAATTTGTCTAAATACTTTTGCACATACATGACATTTATATAGTTTCTCTACAGTGTGAGTTTTCTAATGTTGTCTAAGGGAAGACTTTTGTCTAAAGACTTTACCACATACACAGAATTTGTGTGGATTATCTCCAGTGTGAATTTTCTCATGTTATCTAATGTAAGATTTCCTGAAAGTTTTCCCACATATTTGGCATCTGTATTTTTTCCTTCAGTGTGAGTTCTTACATGTGGTCTAAGTTCAGAACTTTTTCTGAAGGCTTTTCCACATTGATGACACTTATATAATTTATTTATAGTGTGGATTTGATTATACTAATTAAAGGTTAACTGGTCACTGGGGACTTCTTGAAATTATTCTCTCATATGAGATAACACATATTGAATTATTGTGGGGCTATGAATGAAATCTTCTTCCAATTCATTAAATTCTAGTAGATCCTCCAGAGTGTGAGAACTTCTTGGTTGGAACATGGCGTGTTATTTTCTTGAACAGATTCTATTTTTTGTGTCATCTCATCTTCATAGCTATTTAATTACTTTGGAAGACTTTGTTGTATTTCAAAGATCAATGATATAGCCATGATTTTTCAACTACACTTTTATAAGCTCTCATTTTATAATTTTGAGGACAAATTAATTTTTACCTAAAATTAAAATTTCCAAAATTTTTTTCTGGGAGAGTATTTAATCACACCTTTAGTTTCACCATCCTGATTGTTCTGAATGCATGACTTATTCCATTCCCAAGACTTTATTTGTATGACCTGGGTTCATACACATGAAATTTACCATTGACATGATGTTGAATTAGGCCCACCTGCAGATATGTTGCATGGATAAAATTTCTTATTTTCAAGGTCACATCCTTGCCTGAAATGATTGGGGATCATGGAGGCTAGAAAGGAATGCTATAACATATTTAAGATGCTAAAAGAAAATAAAAAACTGCCAACCAATAAATCTGAATCCAGGAAACCTGATTTTCAAAAATGAAAGAGAGTTCAAAATATTCACAGACAAACAGAAATTTTGAGTTTGTCAACAAGAGACTTGACCTTAAAAAAACATTAAAGTGAGAGCTACAAGATAAAAGAAGAAAACAAAACAAAATAGGAAAGATGGCATTGGAGGAGAGTGTAGGAAGGAAGATTGTTAGTAACAATAATAAAAAGGATAAGAGGATAAATAAAAACAAAATAGCATAAATATACTTAAATAAAAGATGGCTAATACAAGTACTGCCTTGACAGTAACAGCATTAAATATTAATGGATTAAACACTCCAATAAAAACCAAAGTTTGGAAGAATGGATATGGAAATATAACCCATCTCTATGTTGTCTAAAAGAAGCTCATCTTAGATCCAGGTATGCAAGGAAGTTAGTAGTGAAAGGTTGGAAAATGATTTTACATGCAAAAAATAACCAGACAAGTGTGGGAGTTGCTGTACTAATATCAGACAAAATATACTGAAAATAGAAAGCTATTGGAAGACACAAAGAAGGACACTATGTATTAATAAAAGGGGTAATGTATCAACGAAAAAGAACAATCATAAATATTTATACAACTGACCAAAATACAATGGACAAACAATGAAAAAACTAAGAGAAGAAATAGATGCCTCTAAAATTATAGTGATGGACACTCATACACAATTATCAATATTATACAGAACATCTTGAAGAGGGTTAATAAAGAACCAGAGACTTTGAAAAATACATTAGAGGATATGGACCTAAGAGACATATACTGAACATTACATCCAAGTTTAGGATACACATTCTTCTTGAACACACGTGGATCTTTCTCCAGTATAGACCACATGCTAAGTCACAGAAAACGTCTCAATGAATTTAGAAAGATTGAAATTTTGTGATTAATTTCTCTGACCACAATGCAATGAAGCTGGAAATCAGTAAGGGGCAGAAAAGCAGATTAGGCATAAAGATATTGAAATTAAACAACTCATTCTTAAACAATAAGTGGGTCAAGGAGGAAATTGCAAAAGAAATGAGTAATTACTTAGAAATAAATGAAAATGAGAACACAACCTATGAAAACCAATGGGATGCAGCTAAAGATGTGCTGAAGGGGAAATTTATAGCCATAATTGCCTATATTACAAAAGAAGAAAGAGCTAAAATCAGAGACCTAAATGTAACTATTGAGGAACTAGAAAAAGTAAAATGAACTAAATCTAAAGCAAGCAGAAAGAAAACTATAACAAAGTTTAGAGCAGAACTAAATCAAATTGTAAATAAATAAAAACACTAGAAAATTTAACAAAACCAAAAGTTGATTCTTTAAAAAGATTAATCAAATTAACAAACCTTTAGCTAGACTAACAAAGAAAAAAAGAGAGAATATGCAAATACATAAAAAGGAGAAAGGGGATATCACCATTGATTCCATAGAAATAAAGTGTTTCATAAGTGGAAACTTTGAAAAATTGTATCCCAATAAGATGAATAATTTAGATGAAATGGACAAATTTCTAGAAATATACAAGTAATCTGCATTGACAAAAGAAGAAACGGATGAATTCAACATATCCATCACAAGCAAAGAGATTGAATTAGTTATGAAAATCATCTCAACCCCCCACCCCCCATTAATGCATATAACTATGAAACTTATTCTTCAATAATTTAAACTTAGTGGTTGACATACTTTCTGAGGGAAAGGAGATGGAAAAAATGATTGGAATACAGGGTATTTGAGGGGCATTGGAATTGCTCTGCATGATCTTGCATTGAGAGATACAGGTCATTATACATTGTGTCAGAATCCATAAAATATACTTTGCAAAATGTACAGCATAATGTAAATCATTAGCATGGTTAGTAGCAATGCTTTGCTTTGATATTTATTCATAAATTATATCAAATGCACCATACACATGTAGGATATTATTGGTAGGGGAGGGTATGAGGGGAGGAGGGTATTTGGGATTCCCCTATATAGTGTAGTTGACAATTTTGTAACCTAAAACTTCTTGGAAAATGAAATAAGAAAAAATGAAACACTGGGGTAACATGCAGAAGAAATTGTCTGTATACCTAAAGATAACAGAGCTTATGGTGATGAAAGGCACAGTGCAATTTTTAAAAATTATTACATATATTTTATTTTAATTTATGTTATGTAATTTTTAACTTTTGGCTTTGTTTTTTGGGAGGTCTTGGATTGCAAAAGGGTTGCAACTGTGGCAGGGTAGGGTCACTGCAGGTCATCAGTGGTGGGGGAACTTTTGGGGAAGGATACACCTGTGGCATGCCTCTATGGAACATGAATGTGTTCATGTAGTCATGGGGTGTTGTCTCAGTGGGTGGAGACCCACAAAATAACTGACAGAATATTGAATTCTCACCCTGGAAAGTCCTGCTTTGTTCTCTAATAGAGTTTATGAATCTCTAGAGCACATGAGCAGTGCCTAGCAAAGGAGGACAGACCAATATGCCAGGCCCTTGATATTCATGCCTGTACTTATGAGCATTGTTATTGTGAAATCGAAATTTAGGCTAATAATATATATTGCTTAAGAGTTACCTTCTGAAAGCCTCCTTGACATTCAATTGTGGCCTCTCTCTAAGCCATACTCAGCATGTAAACTCACTACTTTCTGCAGAGCATGTGACATGGCTCCCAGGGATGAGCCTCCCTGGCACCAAGTGATTATTTCCAAGTGCCAACTAGTGGTGCATTTAGAAAAAGACCAAGACTGCAAAGGGGAAATATTAAATACAAATGAATTTTTATGGCTAAGAGAATTCAAAGTAAACAGATTCTCAAATAAAGGTGCTCCTGAAGGATCTATAGACATCTAGACACTATAGGCAGGGCAGAAAACCCCAGGAAATGGCACCCCTTTGGTGAGCTTTCCTTTGGAATATATGATAACCTATCTTCCCAATGTATCAGAGTTAGACTTATTTATAATTATCCCACACATGGTTCTGTTGTCCCTTTTATTCATCCCAGAGAATTATATCTTCTTGCTGTTCATATGCTGGATGAGCCCTGTATCTCAGCAAAGTTGCAGGCAACACCTAGTCTCCAATTCATTTGACTCACCTATGACAACTAACAAAAGCACCATGATGGAAAATGTCCATTTAAAATATCAGAGTGTCTACAGTTGTAAGGAAGACAGGTCCATCCATCTGCCCTGCTGTAATCTAAAACCCCTCTCAATCCAATCTAGAGAGGGGATTACCATCCCAAATCCTCAAGATTGAGTAATGAACAAATATAAGGTGGGGTTGTGAGTATGGAATAAATTAGATTTAGTATTATTTTAGTAATGTAAGAATGTATAACATCGATGGAAAGTCAGTGGTCACCAGAGTTTCTGAGGGGAGTGAGAGGGAGAAAGAGTTGTAACACGGGGCAATTAATAATCATGAAATTATTCTACATGATAGTGCAATGACAGATACAAGCCATTAAATATTTTTTCAAAATCTATAAAATTGTGCAGTGCCCAGTGTAAAGCATAATGAAAACTATAGGCCATGCTTAGTCGCAATGTTGCAATAAGATTTCATCAATTGTAACAGATGGACCACACTAATGAAAGATGTTGTTAATGGGGGAAATTCTGGGGGAGGGATGGGTGTGTTATATGGGAATCCCCTATATTTTTTATGTGACATTCATGTAGTCTAAAGCTTCTTAAAATTTAAAGAAAAAAGTCAGATTCCCTGCGTGGAATGATTGGGGGAAAAAACAAACAATATTATTAGAGTGGCATTAACAGAACTACAAAAACTGAGAAAACCAAATGGTACTGTGATATATTTCAATATTGTCAATTATAGATAGGGAATGATGAAAAGATGTCACATTAAGGTATACCATAGGGATTAGAATCTCTTTTTATAAAATTGAGAAGTAAAGTATTTTCAGGAGTAAAATAAGGGGGAAATTAAATGAAGATTAAATATTTGGAGGTAAAGTGAAGATAAACCTCAAAGAGGAGGACCATGGAAGTGGATATTATATGAAAGTTTAACTGCAATAAGTATATTAATATTCCTTTGTCTAAAGCCAAAGACAATGGCAAATGGGTACTTGAATAGAAATGACTACTTGTGAGATATAATGACATCATTACAGGATTTCTTGCTCTTTTTCCATGCCAACATTTAAGAGAATATCACTCACTTAAGGACACTTTTGATGATATTTCCAAGCATCTACTAATTTATTGAGCATGCCCTTTCTTGTGTGAATACACAGGTTCCTGGAGCTCACCTGGTTTCTGGACTTGGAGAAATTCTAATAATTATTTCCACAGTTCCTCTCCTTGCTACAACTGAGAAATCAAATCTGATTTGTGGAGTTCATACACTGTTTACATGAAAGAGATACAATGGATTTTGAATTATCTCCTAATAACACTGCATTATCTGTAAGTCCAGGGCAGGTAACGATGAAGAATACAGTAAACATTGAAGGTCAAAACAGGGAAGCACACCTTGAACACAGCATGTTGTCAATCCTTCAATGGAAGTGTATGCTTGACCGTATGCCATAAAATCTTAAGGCTCTGTGGTCATTGAGGCCCATGCCCAGGTTGAGAGACTGCAGCAACTTTTTCTTTGCATGAAAGGAAAATTATGTTTCCACAGTAGTGGAATGGTATTTTTTTTAAAGAATCCAATAATCATAAGGTCTACAAAAACAAATATTTATATATGGAAAGTGTATCCTGATTATTTTCAACTGTGTCATGAAATACCAACATAGTCCCTAAAGCATAATAATTGTTAGTTAATATTTAATTGATTTATATATCCATTTAAATAAAGTTCATTCAGTTCTCAAGTCAGTTCAGTGTACTGGAGATTGCATAGCAAGAAAGACATGAAATTTTAGTCTGGAAGATTATGTTTAAGTGTGTGAAAAAAGATATCAGTTAATAAGTGAAGAATCAAATTTCTTCCAGATACTTTTAGGTTTTATGAAAGGATAAGGGCAGAGCTTGGAATGTCATATGAGTAAGCTCTTGCAGATACTTGTTGAATAGTTAAAGGATAACTTGGATACAATTGACAGTGTTAGATAGATGATAATGATGGATAGATGGTAGATAGATGATATATGATAGATAGATGATAGATAGAGAGAATTTCAGAGGTTCATCAATAGAAACCTGATGATTGTTAGGTTCCAGTGTCCCTTCTCTGAACAGCTTTATCTGGATTTTGTCCATTAAGTCCCACTCTTTCTGAGCGAAGTCTATAGCTACATCTTTGAATGTCACTGATTCCTTAAACAACAGAGGCATTGAAATTTGGACAGAAATATCCACAGTAAGATGAGTTAGATGGCATCCTAGGAATGGAGGGGTTATGTGGACAGAAAGTTCAAATTATGTTTGAAATTCCAGTCAGAACATTAGGAATGATGATCTAGTATCTGTATATTAGATATACTTACAGAGACATTCACAGGCTGAATACATAATATTCCATTAAAAAGCAATATCACTTGAATTGTGGTGTGATTATAAGATAAGTTTAGGCAGTCTAATAGCAGAAGTCAGGGACCCTTGGAAAATACTATACACTATTACAATCCTGGCCTGACTCTTCCTGACTCTAAGGGCCAAACACAATTTTACTTTGGACCTCCAAATCCTGATTATCATTTTTTATCTTATCTTCTCCTTGATTCTCAGATAAAAGACAGAGTTACCCTCTTAATGTGTTCTGGTCTGACCAGTTCTTTTTTTTTTTTTTTTAAGATTTTATTTATTTATTCATTTATCCCCCCCTTGCTGCTTGTGCTCACTGGGTCAGCTAACCACGCCGTGCGGGCGGGCTTGCCTTCACCAGGAGGCCCCGGGAACCGAACCCAGGGCCTCCCATATGGTAAACGGGAGCCCTACTGATTGAGCCACAGCTGCTTCCCTGACCAGTTGTTGAACAATTCACCGAATCTAAAATTCTGCTGTAACTACTAAACTTCTTTTCTTCTTTGAACAGCCAAAATCAAGTGAAAAATATTCCCATATTCATTGCTTCCACTTTTGAAATTTGCACAAATATTATTTACAAAGAGGGAAATGGTTGATTAGGGAAAAGGTGGTGATAAATTAAAATATCTTTCCAAAATAAAAAAATATCTATATACACTTTATTATATTCACCATTAGAAAAAATAAATTATTTCTCGTGGCATACCTTGCTTAACCTCTCTTGTGCTCCCTGAACACTATGCAACACTTAGCACAGCACCTTTAACACTGGATTGATTGAACACAACTGCTCAAATATCTACCTCCCGTTTGGAGTGTCAAGTTGTGCTCTTACTCATCTCTATCACATGTTGTCACCACAATCCTAAAACCATTAATACCACTTACAAGGTTAATGATGAAATATTTCCCCACCAAGGCCATGGGCGCCTTCTCTTCTCTGAGAACACAGCCTTAATGGAGGCTGGAACAAATTAGTGTAAATATTGGAAGGAGATTATTTCTTAATCTGTTGCTGACCCATCATAATTATTCCAGAGTAATGGGCACACTTGAGTCATTCTCAGATCCTTGAATGTCTACTGAGTGCACTTAGAATAGACAGTGTAATAGGAGAAATCTGTCTGTGTTCTAGCAATAGAGATGTAATTTCAGTAGAAAAAGAAATTCCTTACTCACCAGGATATGTATTGTCAACTCTTTGGTGATCAGATGTGTTCCTATGATTTTTCACTCTCAGGAACAGGCAGAGGACAAAGCAACCAATGCTAACAATGGAGTAAGAAGCCATGAAATTCAAGACTTGTCTACATTTTCCAGAACCACAAGTTATAAATACCCTAAATTTCACCTGGAAGTATACCTGCACACAACCAACACAAATACAAAGTGTGCTTCAGAAAAACAGTGGGAAGACTGCCATCTCCCAATGTAATAAGAGATGACTATGGCTCTAGTTGCTAATAAATAAGATATTTATACAGATATGTTATAGATATGAATATGGAAACCATTGTTTTATATGTTAATTATCCCACAATGTTCTGAATTTTACATTTTCTCCCTGATTACAAAGCAAAGGTATCCCTAACTCAGGCCACATGTGGATTTTGGTCACCACATATGGACAAACACTATAGAAATTTTCAGATTTAAGGAATTTTGGTTTATAAGCTAGCTGTTTATCAGTCCCCTGGACACTCAATCCCTTCCTGCTCTGCCTAACTCCTGCCCTTTTGTATATACTTGTCCCAAATCATTTTGGTTTCCCCACATGGGATTTCTGGAAATATCACTCCCTGAAACCTGACTTTTACACATGTCCCCAAAATGCTTTGATCCCATTCATGAAAATTAGAAATGCAATTCATGATAGAGTTAATAAATTAAGAACTTAGATCATTTGAGGTATCAATATCATCGATCCTCCATGTCTAGTCCTTAAACTCCCTTCATCAGAAAGTAACAGATTATAAGGGTTGTAATGTTCTACCATGTGCCACAAAACTCATAAGATGCTCAGACAATGAAGACTGGGTGGGTATGGAAATGTACCTATTTCCTCTATTTGATATTTTAGGAAAATGGTTGCTGCAGTCCTATCCAATATTAATGATCTTTAATTATAACGTCCTTGCATTAATCATTTATAAACTATAAGCTCCCCCTTAACACTTTAATAATAATTAATAATTTTATTTCATTGGCAAAATGATAATGTATTATAAACAGAAGAAAACACCCCCTTGTATCTGAAATTCAGAAAAAAGGGGAAAATGATGTATTAAATGTAATAGGTTCACTTACATTATTCTCAAAAAAATCTTATTGATTAGGGTTTATTTATGAAAAAATATTTATGGTTTATTTATGAAAAAGGACATGATCAGATGTTTAGAAAATTTTGGTAGCATGAAAAAGTTGCATGGCTATAAAACGACAAAGCTGGAAATTGAATTTTGCTTTGCCTATATGTCATGCTTCAATTTCTGGAGCTTTACATACCATACCTAGGTTTACCCTGGAATGTAACTTGTCACATCAATAACAGCGGTCACAGCTTGTGGTTAGAGCCTTTTTTTTTTTTTTTTTACTTCTTTACATGATTGCTCCTCATGCCCAGATTTATTTACCACAATGAAACTTCCAGTGCATTGACTCCCATTGACAAATATCAGTTACTATACTGGCTCTATCCTCATTATTTCAGTATAATTTAATCCATATTTAATCATTTCAACAGATACTTACCAAGACCAATATTTTGGTTTTTCTCATGTCTATCCTAATATTCCTATGTCTATCAATAAACACTCCACATACTTACAATTTTCTACGATGTCATCTGACAGAGCACATGACTAGGATATGGTTCCTGGTACAGAGCCACATTAATGGCTATCAAGTATGTGGTAACTCTGCTGTATTAATTGATAATTAAATAGTTCTGCTATTCTCCATAAACACTTCAAATCTTTTCCATGTCTTTTGAATTTTACACATTCTCACATTGCCCCTCACTTTGAAAAGATTGAATCAACTCCTAATAAGCAGATGGTTCATAAAATTTGGCCACTTACCCTTTAATACCATAATATTTTTTAATAATCCTTGCATTCACACACATTGGCTACTATTCCTTGCCTATTGAAAAGTCAGGGTACTACTGGCTGAATTCAATGTATCCAATTGAATTCTTACTCTCCTGTTTTGTTGGTAACTATAAACTGATGATTAATTTAATATCTTACCAGAATCCTCTCCCTTTCTTCACAATCCATCTTATCATGTAAGCTTATATAGTTAATTCATGGCCTACTTTTGGGACCTTTGGTTTTTCTTTCTCTGACATCTTAATTTCCTGTTTTCCAACTACTATAGTAACTCCTTCCACTTTTCCTCTGCAAATAAGAGCTCAATACATTATTGGAACATCTTAAAACTAAATCCTAGCCATCTTTTCTCCTTTTATCCACTATCCTTACATGCCCCCATATTTAATTGATTTTATTTTCTTCCATCACTATCTCTGAATTGAAAGTAACAAACCATTTCTCTGGAATGCTTCTCTGAGCTATCATCATTACATGCTTAATTACACACACCTAAAATGTTTTTTATTTCAGAACATTACCTCTCTCCCAAAATTTGATCATTACATTTTCTTTAGTCTTCAATATTAGTTAAGGTTCTCACTAGACATCCAGAGATTGATCCTTTACATTACTTCACAAAACTACAAACGACAATTAAACTATTTTTATATGTATACTTAAAACATTTTCACCATTCATTTCCACCTCAATCCACAAACATACCTTCTCATTCTATACTCATTTTCTTTCATTCATAGTTTAAATATGAATCCCTGAGGGATCCTATCACTGAACTCCACCAATGTTAGCATTTACATTAGCTGTATATTTGGTCTGTCTCTCCCATTGATGCGGACACTGAAAAATCAATCCATTAAAGTTAAGATGAGACAAATTTCCCATTGACCATTATGTATGTATTTTAAATAAGGAGAAATATGTTCACAATTACATCACCTACCCTCAGAAGACTACCTATCTGAAATATCTGTAGTCATGTTAAATGATTATCTTCTGATGAAAAATTCATTGAAAATTAAAGACATCATGTTGAATATTTTCTGCATTATTCACTAGAACCAAATTAGATGGGAAAAATGAGAAAAGCCAATACTCTATTGAAGAAGATGTGATGATGAAAATAGAAACAAAGTTTTGATGGTGAGCACTCTTTTTATAGACTTGATGATTTCATGAATTGTAGAATTAAAACAATGCATCCTGAGTGACTTGGATGTCAATCAAGATAAGTCTAAGGAGTGGATGTCGCTCAATGGGTTGAGTGACTGCTTCCCATATTGGAGGTCTGGGGTCCATCCCTGGTGCCTCCTAAAAAAATAAATGAAAACAAACAAACAAGCAAACAAATGAAAAAAATGACTCAGGGGAGTGGATGTGGCTCAGGATTTGAGTACAGGCTACCCACACACAAAGTCCCAGGCCAATCCCTGGCCCAGGTGCTCAAAAAAAAGTCTAATCAATATCTGGCCCTTAAAATTTTTTTTCCCCTTTAATTTGGTACATACAAAGATGCAATTAAGAAAAATTGATTATGTCCTTTAATTCAGTCATCCTTCTAAATAACTCAAAAGCAACCCACATGTGCCTTACTCAAGATGCATCTCTCTTTTTTGAATTTTGGTGGTTCTAGGCCGTACTCTACAGAACATGCAGCAAGTAAAGTCTTAATGCTATATATTTCTGAGAGGTCTTGTGATTTACCAACATTCTTTCTGGTTATGGGTTTCAATTTGTCTCTAAATGAATATAAGTATATATCCTGAAATTTTATATTCAAAATATTAGGGATTCACAGAAAAATGCTAGTAGAAACCCATTGAAATATTTAAAGCAGCAAAATTATATTATTATATTTGTGCTTGTAAATTATTCTTTCACTGAAGAATGGAATGAAGTAATTTAGAGGGAATTGGTGACTTTTAAGAATTAGATGGTTGCTTGGCATCGGAGCTTGGAAGTGAAAATATGAGGGGGCAGTATGGTAGGTTATAGTATATAATAGAGAATAAGCAAATCTCTATCATTTATTTATTTTGTCAGATATAATTGAGTTCAAATGATGCAGTAGGCTTTGTGCTAAAGACTGAGCATGCAGTTTTGAAAAAGGTTTTTAGAGTGAAAGAAAGCAATACCAGTTGGTAAAGAGAACAATCTGTCAAATATTATTTATGGAAGAAAGCAAGATACAGTGTAGCATATAAAAAATGAGCCCATTTTGTCAGAACAATAACAAATGCATGAAGGTATTTGAATACATGTATATGCATATGTATATATGTGTGCATAATAGAAGATATATATTTGTATAACTTGGTATAATTATTTAGGTATCAATACTAATAGACAACTTACCAGATAGTAAGTATGAATTACCTTGGGTTCACTTCCACGACATGTACAGGGAGTCAAGAATTAGAACATGCTCGAAAGATGGTTGGGAAGATGGGAAATTAGGAAGCTCCAGTTATCAGTCCTTCCACCAAAACAACCATTGAGCTTGCAAAAACTGTCTGAATCAAAAATTTTGAAATTCTGTGGACTAGTGGAACACTATGCAGCATCCAGGAAAGAGCAGGAGAAAGAAGCTTGTAAATTGAAATAAATGCTACTAAGTTTCAGCCTCCCTGCAGTGATTACTGTCCCTCTTCCCCTAATCAGGTCGTGGGCACCAGTGGGGGATAATTTATGGTACAGTCACACTATACCCTAATGTTAAGTAGTCATTGGAATGAAGGAGTTATAGCAGTTGAGTAACAGAAAGCTCTGTGGATTATTATTTAAGGAGGAAAGCAAGGTACAGAATTGCACATATAAAATGAACCCATTTGGGTGAAACAACAACAAATACCTGAATATATTGAACAAATATAAGTGTATTTATGAATGCATAAAATAGGAGATATGTATATCTGAATATTGGGTATGATAGTTTACACATAAAAAAGACAGACTACTTACCAGATTGTTAATATGAATTGCTTTAGATTCACTTGTGAGACAGGACAAGTAGAACATGCAGAAAGATGGAAATTAAAGAAAAAAGCATAAATAACATGTGCTCCCATGTAGAATTATTTGTGAGTGTGTGCAATGTGTATTGTAATGGGTCTCATTTATATAATTTATATGTCAATATGAATTAAAAATTAGAATATTAAAAATTGTAGTGTTTGTGCCATAGCTACTGAATTACAGGGAACTATGATAGTCTGTTAAATGGTAAAGGGTGAATAGAAATGGGGGACAGTGTGACCTATTTTCCAAAATACAAACAGATCTACATGTACAACTCTACTTGTATTTGTGTATGTAAAGAAGACAGCATTTAAGGCATTTAAGGATGCACATGTGTACTTAACATTGGGTGTCTTGATGGAAGAGGTATAATTCACATGAGGGAGTGTCTCTGCTTACTTTATTTATACAAGATTATAATGCTTAAAATAGAAAGTAAGATCTTTGTAAGTTAAAATTAATAGGCATATATAGATATAAATAATTCATTGGATATTTTCTAAATAGATTTTATTCATTAGATGAAGAGCATGACTACAGACTGTACAAAAGCCAGACCCAGCAGATCTCCTGCTTCCTATTTGAAGACAATGACCATATCTGATCTCTATACCTAAAAATGACCAAAAAGAATTTTATGAAAGTTAATGTGTTTATCCGTGATGTAACTATTTTTTTAACTTTATTTTTAAAGAAGTTTTAGATTATAGAAATGTTACATTGAAAATATGGGGGATACCCAATATACCCCACCCCATTCCCCTCTCACCTTTCCCCCTATTAATAACATCTTACATTAGTGATGTACATTTGTTACAATTGATGAACAAATATTGAAACATTGCTACTAACCATAGTGTATAGTTCCCATTATGGTTTACACTTTGCACTGTACAATTTTATAGGTTTTAACAAATGTATAAGACCTTGTATCTGTCATTGCAATATCATGCAGAAAAATTCCAATGTACTAAAACTACTCTATGTTCCACTTAGTCTTTCTTCCCCCTTCCTTACAATCTCTGGTAACCACTATTTTCACATCAATGTTGAAGTAACTATTGAGTGTGCATTTCTAGAGATAGGGAGAAGTTGTTGGGGATGTGCAATTCTATAGGCCATATATGGGCCACTACAAGTTTCTTTTTCTCATATAATGCACTCACCTCCTTTCCCAATGTGTTCTTTTTGAAAACACTCCATTGCACTCCCAAGTCCTTCTCAGAAGACTGAAAAAAAGGGAAGTTAACTGAGAAGATAAAACTTACAAGAAAAAAGAAGATTTGGGCAAAAGATCTTCAAGAAGTTGGAAACCATGAGCCAGCCTCTGCCCAACCTCTACCACCTACTGTGATACATCTGTGCTTTACAGGCTTCTCTTTTTCATGGTGTTAATGTACAGATTAACCTCCTCTTAAAGCCCTCAATTACCGCTGCCTCAAAGCTATTGTTCATTGGAACTGTCACTATCTCTCTGGGATGGATGCGATTGTCCTGGAGTCCTTGACCACCTTTCCAGTATCTCTGAAAGCTTCTCTGTGCCACTCTGGGTCTCATATCTCAGGGAGTTGGACAAGCCTCTGGTACCTCTATGAGTTCCCAGGCTCTGGGGCTTGATGCTTAGCTATGAGTTACACTCTGCCGGCCATTAGAGAACTTGGGTCTGAATTTGGCTGCCCCATCCTCACTTCTGATTATATAGGTTGCTCTTGTTCAGTTCAGGTTTAGGATAACTTTACCTCTCTTTTTTGCCTTTACTATGATCTGTGTTTTGG
Source organism: Tolypeutes matacus (assembly GCA_026826555.1). NCBI lineage: Eukaryota > Metazoa > Chordata > Mammalia > Cingulata > Chlamyphoridae > Tolypeutes > Tolypeutes matacus. The sequence goes on from JAKSZT010054390.1 coordinate 205,255, forward strand.
CTATGTGGTGATCTCAAATTAAGTCAGTTTATAGAACAGAAAAATAAAAGCCAACAAGACTCAATGATATGTATACAATCACAGAGGAAAATCTATGTAAAAGTTCTCATACATTTAAAGAAATCTTTGCAGCAGTATATCTATGATCTACTGGTTCTACTCTTATCCAGAAAAGTAAAGCACTCTGAAGAATTTTTCTGCCTCAACTGCCACTTCCAATAAACTAAGAGGAGACAATATATCATAAACCTAAAATCAATTTCTGCCTGTGAGGAAACTGCTAGTGTCATGAACTCCTTATCTAAAAATTCCCTCCAATCCTCCTGCAATGCCCTCCTCCTTTTCACTGCTTGTAGGTTGGCCCATTGTTCCCATGCGGGCACTATTCCCACAGTTTTGCACTGCTTCTGTTCCTTCTACTATAAAAAATATCTGTTACATCATCCTGCAGAAACACACTTACTATGGAGCTGGCTAGTCTGAGACCCTCTTCAGCATCATATGTCCCAATAATTTCCCATTTCTCCTTCCTGTCAAACAGTATGGCTCATATTCAGGTTCTTCTAGAACTCATTGTTCAGATAAGAATTATATATTCTCCTGGCCTGGGTGAGGCCCTGAGCCTGAATTGATGTTCAGTTCCTCCTAGGGCAGGTGATTCCCCATAAGGCTGGGATAAGCTAGTGGCTGTAGTGGATACAATGCTGCTTCTTAAAGAGCAGATGTATTGAAGTACCCTGAAGAGAGGGCTTCACAGCAAGGTTCCCATTTCTCAGCCCAAGAACCCTGCTCTTTCCAAGTCAGGATGTCCTCCAGAAGGTCTTTAAGTGCCTTACCCTCTGTCCTTGAGAATGTGCTGCTCTTCATTTCTTCTGCCAGGCCTCTTGCCTCTGCAACTTTTGACAGATCTTGCTGCAGTGTGATAAGCTCTTGTTTCTGTATTTCTGAATTCTCCTGTAAGCAGTGGAAGATTTCTTCCTTCTCTTTCATTTCCTTTTTCATGTTGGCCATCAGGATTCGCTGGGCCAGTTGGTGGCACCATCTGGGATGGTGCTGTTCTCAGCAGGACCTCCACCTCTCCAGAATCTCATCAAAGAGGATACAGCAGATGAATCCCTACTTCACTTCATGCTCTATATGTGCCAGTAATGCCTCCATGTAGGGGAACATGTGGCAACAAGCCATACAATGAAAACCATGGTACCTGTTGACCAGCCAGCTGGTGTAACAGCATGGAGTCTCTCATCCTTCTCCATGTTTTCAGTGGGCTCAAGTTCACAAGTCTCAGGTTCATCTTGAAAGGGCTTTCAGGAGTTGAGCAAGGACTCGGTGTTGATTGGACTGGGGAGAAAGCTGATGGTGCTCTTTTTGGAAAGTTCATCCTCAAGGATATGGGGTGTTTTATGCATTGATGAATATGTGGTTTGGGTTTGCCCCTCACCAGCTGCACCCTGTACACAGCACACTCTGGCAAAATATTTACACCTGACCATTGATGCTCTGAAGCAGATGGGTAGGTCTATGAAATAATGATCTTCTCAGTGGAAGTTGAAGAAGACATCTCTGTTACCCTTGGAATATTGCTGGGCCTGGGGCTTGGAGCCTTTGATAAGGTATCACTTTATAGGAAACATTTTTATTCTTTGAAAACACTATAATAAATATTGGGATTTTATATTTACAACTATAGATTCATATATATATATGAATAGATTCATATATATATATAGTATCTATTTTTGAATTCCAAATGAATTTTTCATTTGTAACATTGAAATCCCTTCATATGACTGAACCTTCCTAATAGTATGCTACTACTTTAAAGAAGTATTTCATGAAAGTAGTTTTCTTAGCAAATTCAGAATGCAAACACTGAAATAGAAGAAATGATTACTTCTTTTTAACATTTTTAAATTTATTTTAAGGGAAGGCTTATGGAAAATAAATTATGTTTAGAAGAATGATAACAACTTGTATAATGTGCATTAGTTCTCACTGTTATACCACTTCTTTTTAGCATTTTTATCCAAGCAACAGTTTAATGTAAAAATTGCATTTTCTGAAAATAATGTCCTATTACCATGCCTTTATTAGATGATTTCATATGTATTGCTTTACTAAATTCCTCAAATAATATAATCTCATTAGAAAATGTAATAACAATTACACTGAAGTGAAAATCTTTCTAAACACCCTATTCCCCAGTCCCACACTCCTCTGCCCCAAATGCCCATTTCTTTTCTTTTTACCTACACAAAACGTTTAGATCTTGGAATGAATACTTGGATAAATTTTCTGAGTAAATCTGGAAAACTCTCAGACTAAGAATTTTTGTATTTGCTCACTCATTTATTCATTCATATTAAGATGTTTTGTTAATTTTCTACTAAGTAACAAAAAGTACTTTCTCGGCAAAAACTTCAGTGAGCTTTACTACTTACCTCAGATCCATCATTTTTGTTCTGGCCCAGGATAAATCAGGTCCCAGAGAAATCATGGGAACCTTGGACAGGGAGAATCAGACCCCTCATTTCCAGCTCTCATCAGTCAGACAATTTTCCTTCCATCCTTACCTAAAGTTTTAGAGAAAGATCTCTTCCCAGATTGTTGTTTCATATTACCTAGGTGAATGTGAATAGAAAAAAACAGTTTCTGCAAGATTTTATCACTTGTCTTAGTTGTAAGTACTCTCCCAACTTTTCCTGAAGTGTGGACTCTGATGTAGCCCTAAATAGCTATCAATTTATGACCAAAATCATTCTCCCACAGGGAGATCTGAGATTAACAACCTCACAGAGGAGCAGGTGGGAGCTGAGTGAGCACCAAGGCTTCAAGTAACCCTTGTGTGACATCATCACTGACATAGCTCAGTTCTGTGGGCTCAGTTTGAATCTAATTGTGACAATAAGAAAAACATGTCATCAGTCATGTGAGAGGAGTTAGATTATATAATAAAAATGAATTGAAACCTTTCCCTGTCCTTAAAAAAGGTGCTATCAGTTGTGGGAGAGAGAAAAATGTACAGAGATTGATAGTTAAATGTGATGGGATATTTATTTCTCCCAAACCTCTCATCTGCCTGTGGTAGTTATGCTTCATCTTAAAATGGAGGCTTCGCATGCTCCCTGGCTAGAACTGTTCAGAGACAGCTTTGGTAGGTGCTGCAAGGGGGAGAGGAAACAGTAACATATCTCATGATGCAGCAAACTTTTTATGACTAAACATGAAGAGGTGGGCATTTGAACAAAAGTGAAGTAGAAACTTCTAAAAATGTCTACAAACCAATAAGGTAGTGTCTACTCTGACAAGTGGGTTAGTATGTGGCTGTTTCAAGGGAGTTTGTAAGTGACAGTTCACTGAGTCCTGTCTAGGTCCTGTGTTTGAGTCCCAACTTCACCCTTCACTGACACTATGCTCTTGTATGTTTCATTTGACCTCTCCATGCTTCACTTTACTCATCTGTAAAATATATAGGACACTATCCCTAACATAGATTTCTCATTAGTATGAAGTAATCTAACACATGTAGACATAGAGCAATGAAAGGCTGGTAGATATTAAGACCATGTTAGCTATTACTGTTATGCTTTAGATCACAGTAGGCTTAGTATGTCCAGACTAGGTGATTTCCCTAATTTATGGAATCAGAATGCCCAAAATTTGAATTTAATCCTAGTCCTGCTTGTTGATTTGAAGAATGGTCATTTAAAAATATCTTATTAATCTTTTAAATAATATCTTATTAATGCTTATACTTACGAACCTTATTCTTATAAAATTGAAACTTTGTCTAGTCATATATTTTGCTTAATAGTTACCTCCTGAAAATTTCCTTGTTACACATATGTAGCCTCTGTCTAAACCAAACTCAGCATATAAGCTCACTGCCTTTTCCCTGGCATGGGACATGATACCTAGGGATGGGCCTATCACAGACTGATAAATACACTTCATAGATAAGAATAGGAGGAAACTACCTCAACATGATAAAGGACATATATGAAAAAGACACAACTGACATCATAATCAATGGTGAATTGCCAAAGGTTTTCCCTCTAAGAGTTGGAACAAGACAAGGATGACCACTGTTATCTCTCTTATTTAACATTGTGTTAGACATACTTGCTCATACGTTTAAACAAGAAAAAGAAATAACTCATCCAAATGAGAAAGGAAGAAGTAAAATATTCACTATTTTCAGGTGACATTATCATATATGTAGATAGCCCTGAAAAATGACAACAAAGCTTCTAGAGTTGATAAATGAGTTAAATAAACTGGCAGCATATAAGAGCACCATGGAAAAATCAGTAGCATTTCCACACACTAAAAATGAGCCATTTGAGGAGGAAATTGAGAAAAAATTCCATTTACAATATCAAATAAAAAGAAATATCTAGGAATAAGCTTAACTAAAGATATAAAGGACTTGTACACAGAAATCTTTACAACACTGTTGAAGGAAATCAATGATGACTTTATAAATATAAGAATATTTCATGTTCATGGATTAGAAGACTAAACATCATTAAGTACCTACCTAAATATACCTGATTTGATTTACAGATTTAAAGCAATCCTAATAAAAATTGAAACAGCATTTTTTTTAACCTAATTGGAAAAGTGAATTATGAAATTTATTTGGAAGGTCAAGGGGCCTGGAATAGCCAAAAACATATTGAAAAAGAAAAATGAAATTGGAAGAATCACATACCTGATGTTAAAGCATACTACAAATCTATAAAGCCCAAACTGCATGGTATTGACACAAGTTAAGGTATAGTGAACAATAGAACCAAACTGAGTGTTCTGATTTTGAACCTCACATATACAGTCAAATGATATTTGGAAAAGCCACTGAGCCCACTCAAATGGGACAGAATGGCCTTTTCAGGAAATGGTACTGGCAGATTTGGATATGCATGTCCAAAAGAATGAGAGATGATCAACATCCAATGTCCTATATAAAAATTAACTGAAGATGGATCAAAGACCTAAATATATGGTCCAAGACTTAGAAGATAAGGTAGGAAAGTATCTATGAGATCTTGTATTAGGAAATGTTTTCATAAACTTACATCCAAAGTGAGGAAAGAAAGGAAAAATAGATAAATGGGACCTCTGCAAAATTAAAAACTTTTGCACTGCAAAGTAGTTTTTTAAGAAAGTAAAAAGGCAGCCTATTTAATGGGAGAAAATATTTGAACCACTTATCCAATATGGGCCTAATGTCCCTCATATATAAAGAAATACTACATCTCAAATATACAATGGCAAACAACCCATTTTTAAAGTAGATAAGGAATTTAAACAGACTCTTTTCCAAAGAGGAAATACAAATGTCTAAATAGCACATGAAAAGATGCTTAACATCACTAGCTATTAGGGAATTAGAAATCAAAACTACATTAAGATATATTACTCCTATTAGACTGGGGGATATTAAAAAAAAACAGAACTACAAAATTTGGAGAGGATATGGAGGTAAGGGAAACCTCATTCACCGCTGGTGGGAATGTAGAATGGCGTAGCCATTGTGGAGGATGGTTTGGCAGTTCTGCAAGAAGATAACTATAAACTTGCCATATGATCCAGGAATCCTGCTGCTGAGTATATACCCAGAAGAATTGAAAACAGGAACATGAACAGATTATAAACACATCAATACTCATTATTGACAATAATAAGTGACATTATTCACTCTTGCCAAAAGTTGGAAGTGTCCATTAATAGATGAACAGATAAGCAATGTATGGTGCATACATAAAATAGAATATTACTTAGTTGTAAGAAGAAATGGAGTATTGAAACATGTGACAACATGGATGAACTTTGAAGATCTTATGTTGAGTGAAGTAAGCTTGTCACTAAAGGGAAAATATTGAATGACTTCACTGGTATGACCTAAGCATATTGAGCAAACTCACAGAGATAGAGTCTGGAAGATAGGTTATCAGGAGACAGAAAGGTGGTTGTGATGGTGGTGCAGGATGTAAATGAGGTTGATAGAGCTGGATTGTGAGGGTGAGGAGGATGGGGCTTTGGCTTGGACTGTCGTCCATGGAACAGGGGAAGGGTTGGAGAAAGAAACAGATTAACTCTGGGGAATTGTCAGTGAGTGGTTGAAACTACAATTGTGAGAATGTTCTATTGGCCAATATGACAAGGAAGAATCACTAGTGCAGGGCAACAGTGATGGGGTATATTTGGGATAAGGTGCAACTAGGGCATACTTCTATGGAATATGAATGTGTTCATCTTTTCATATGGTGTCATCTCAGTGGGTGGAGATCCACACAATAAAGAAGAAAACATTACACGCCTATCCTGTGGAGTCCTGCTACATTCTTAAATAGAGGGACAAGAATTTCTCGAGGAAATAGGCAGTGCATGATAAATGAAAGTAGATCAGTATGTCATGCCCTCAATATTAATGCATGTAATTGTGAACCTTATTCTTCCAAAACTGAAAATTAGTGGTTGCCATAGGTTCTGAAGGAGGGTGGCAGGAAGAATGAGCTAATATAGGTCATTTTGATGGCATTGGAATTGTTCTACATGATCTTATATGGATGGATACAGACCATTAGACATTTTGTCAGAACTTGTAAGTGTACAGTGTAAAATGTAAACCATAAAGTAAAACATTGGCCATGGTTAGTAACAATGCCTTGATATTTTTTCATCAATTGAAACAAATGTACCCTCTTATAGAAAGTTTCTGGTATGTGAGAATGTGGCAAAGGTAGAGGGTGGGGTGTATTGGAATCACCTATATTTTCTACGTGACTTCTCTGTAACCTAAAACTTCTTGGAAAATAAAGAGAAAAAAATAAGACACTGGGAGAACACACAGAAGAAATTGTCGATATATATAAAATAGAAGATATCTTAAGTTAATGAAAGGCACAATGCAAAAAAAAATTAATTTTTTAATCTTTTATTTTATTATTTTTGGCTTTGTTTTGGGAGAGGTTTTTGATTGCAGAAGTGGTGCAACTGTGGCAGGGGAGGATTACTGGTGTGGCATGTCAGTGGTGGGGAGATGTGTGGAGGGGTGTACCTGGGGCTTACCTCAATGGAATATGAATGTATTCATGGGGTACTGGGGTAAGGTCTTCAATGGTGGAGATCCACGGAATAACCTTGAATTAACATCTTAGGAAGTCCTGCTATATTTTCTAATAGAGTGGCAAGAATTTCTAGAGTACATGAACAGTTCCAAGAAAAAGAGGACTGACCAATAGGCCAGGCCCTTGATATTGAAGTGTGTACTTATGAACCTTCTTGTGAATTTGAAACTTAGCTTAGTAATATATATTGCCTAAGTTACTTCCTGAAAGCCTCTTAATTGCTCATACGTGTCCTCTCTTTAAGCCAAACTCAGCAAATAAACTCACTACTTTCCCTTTGGTGTGGGACATGACTCCCAGAGATGAGGTTCCCTGGCACCAAGTGATTATTACCAAGTGCCATCTAGCAATCCATTTGGAAAAAGACCTAGACCAAAAGTGAGAAAGACTAAATACAAATAAATTTTTATGGCTTTGATTTCAAAGTGAGTTGGGAGATCTTTCCAGAGGTTATGTGTATGCATGTCTCAGGAGAATCACTCAGGTGTAGTAATAAGTCAACTGAGGAAGCACATGAGAACATTGAAGAACCTTGAGGATATTAAGTTGAATGAAATAAGCCAGACACAAAGGAAGGAATATTGTCTGGTCTCACTGATATGAACTAAATACAATGAGCAGACTTATGGAGCTGGACCACGAAGTGTAGGTTAGTGGGAAATAGAATGTGTGATAAAGTAGAGATGATGCTGGCTGTGTGTATAATAATTAGAAAGGAATGGAAATGGAGCGTGTTCACTTCCAGATTCTACATTTGTGGCTAGAGATAACAGATGCCCAAACTTCACTTTAAAGAAAACACTGATTCTCTGGGTACAGTGCCTGCCCAAACATTCACAGTTCCATAATGAACTTCAGAAAAATGGAGGCAATCCCTTTTATTAACACATGGAGAAATGAGGTTCTTAGAGAAAAGGGAGTATCGATGTCCACACAGAAAGTCGGCAATTTGATGTGTTTAATCTCATGCCTGTACATAGCCTAAACCCTGATTCCAGGAAAAATAGAAGAATGAGTCCCCTTTCTCCATCCCAAGGAAATTCAGGAGCTAATTTCTGCTGGAAAAATTACATGGAGAATTTGAGGACTTCGGGTGAGATATTCCAACCATTCTTGAATACCATAGACCATACCCAGGGGTAGGAGAATATCACTGGCACAAATCACTGATTTTAGAGTTATTCCTAATGAGACTTGTGTGGCCATGGAAATATTTCCCACTCTGGCACTTAGACTCCCCATAACTAATAGAAAGTATCTGTCTTCAAATGCTATGAGAGTTCCACCAATGTGATGTAAAGATGTGTACAAGAACTATCACAGAACATTTTTCATAATGGGTTCAAAGTTAAAATCTAAACTCAGGAAAAGTCAAATGGATAGGAAATCTGTGGTATGTCATAAAATTGAATACCAGTCAGAAATAAGAATGAACTACTGAAATAAACAAAATCCTTATGTTGAGTGAATAAGCCTTACCCAAATGTATACATAGGGTATGATCCTGAAAATGTGAAGTTCCAGAGAAGGCATAATTCGTCCTTTGTTGCAAACTATTAGAAAGTGTCATTGTCTGTCTAAAGTTGGACATTTACTGGGAGGGGACATGAGGGAACTTTATAGAGTGAAGATTAATGGGTTAATATTTAATAACTTGATAGGGGATTGGCTTACATAGATGCATGCATCTGTTAAAATTCAGTTAAAATGTGTGAATTCTCTTGCATGTAAATTTTAACTAAAATAAAGTGTAAAAGTCTTATACACAAGTTGAATGCATTCTGAAATACTAGGGAAAATATTACTGATGTCTCTTTCTTTTTTTTTTCCATAAGCAAGTATGATTTTATTTTATAATATATATATCTATATCCCATATGGAAATCGAGGCTGTTCATTCCACTTTCATATGAACCTATATGCATGTACATTAAAAGTTTTTCAATAATAATAATTTTAAGTTTCTGGGATTTTTCCTCTGAAACAAAAATCTGACAGAGTACCAATATTTTCTGAAATTGTGTCAATAAAAGGAGTCATTGTTAATGACAATAAATAAGCATAACCATAAAATTAATAAAAACCTTAGTGAGAATTTTAATTTTTTTACAACCATAATTTCCATAGTTAAATGCTTCATAATTAATTTTTTATTTTTAAATAATTTAGATTACATAAATGATATATCAAAAATATAGGGGTCACCCATTTACACCACCCTCTCTCCCTCCACTACTTTTCTCTATTAACAGTATCATTTGTTAGTGTGGTACATTCGTTAAAATTGATGAATGCATACTGAAACCTTGCTACTAACCATGGTCTATAGTTTACATTGTGGTTTACACTTTGCACCACACAATTTTATGGGTTTTGACAAAGTGTATAATGGCCTATAGCTGTCATTGCAATGTCATACAGGAAAATTTCATTTCCTCAAAATGCCTAATGTTACACCTATTCTTCTCTCTCCTTCCCCTCAAAATCTCTGATGGTCACTGTCATTATATCAGTGATTAAAAATTCTTCCATGTCAAGGATAATGATGTCTATTTAGTCTACAGCTGCATCCTCCCCATGTATGTTCATTACTGAATCGAGGATTTTGGTATATTGATGCCCACTCTGTTTCTGATTGAGAATGGATTTAGATTCCATGGGTCAGATGGTTGGAACTATCTTGCTTATAGTTGTAGATACTCTGTTTTTCATAATAGGCATTGTCCACCATCACCCTTTTGTTAGTTGTCTTGGGTAAATCCAATGTAGTAGAGAGTAAGTGTTGAAACTCTGCTGATATTCAGGACTCAACTGGCATACAAACAGATCAAAGATTTAAGTCTCTGGGACATGTATTTATTTGGTATAGTGCTAAATATAGATTCAAATAGAAGGTTCAGAAGAGACATCTATAGGGAAATCATGAGTCTAACTCTGTTAAATTGGGGAGCATATATTCCAAAGTAAGGTCCACTGACAGAGTGCTGAATTCCAATGATTATCTGCCCTGCCTATAATGTCTAGATATCTCTAGAACCCTCAGGAGGTCCACTGTTTAAGGCACTGTTTACTTTGGCCATCAATGAAATCCTGCTGAGACGTACATAAGCATAATTTCTGGAATGACCTCCTGACTCACCTGAAATTGCTTAGCCATAAAAAGTAATTTTATTTAATATTTCTCCCTTTTGGTCAAGGTCTTTTTCCAAATCCATTGGTAGTTGGCACTGGGTAATGATCCCTCAGTGCCAGGGAGACTCATCCCCAGTGGTCATGTCCCATGCCAGGTGAAAGGTAGTGCATTTTTATGCTGTTTGGCTTAGAAAGGCCACATTTGAGCAACGTGGAGGCTTTTAGTAGGTATCTCTTAGGCAATATATAATATCAAGGTAGGAAAGTCTCAACTCTATCATAAAAACCATGGATAAATGGCAAAAACTATTTGAGGGAGCTGCTGTGTGGATCTGCAGACCAGGAAAGTGCTGCACATCATCCAGTAGGGAAAGAGACAGAGAGACAAAGAGGCAAAATGAGGATAATGGGTTACAAGCCCTGTCGCTGGGAATGACATATATACCCCACACTCATGATGAATAGCTTCTAGCTTTCTTTTAAATGGCTAAAAATTAAACTCATTTGTTGCAGTAGGTGAAAAAATAAAACAAATTTAAACATAATTTTGATGTTTCCATCCCTATCCCATCAGGTCTCAGCTTGGTGTCCCAAGGTTAGAGAAGGTAGATTTGTTTAGGGACCAGGAGACATGGGTCTGTGACTTAGACCCAGGTAAGGCTGTGGCCAGAGAAGCCTCACCAGCAGAATCAGTGCTGAGAAGTCAAGGGAGGAGATGCCAGCAGAAGTAACAAGCCTATTGAGCCTCCTCTGGCTCCTAGTCTCCTGTGTTCATATCAGGTACTGGGCCTGGGCTTTTTATCATTGTCTCTGTATACAGACATGGCTAATCCATGACTGTGCTCTCAGTGCATCATAATGGGATGTCTATGACGTCCTTATGGCCCAGCTATGTGACCATTCTGATTGACTCACTCCTCAGAGTCCCCAGAGACCCAGAATCCTTCCCTCCTCCACCTCATCTCCTTTTCTCCCTGTCAGATGTCCATACTTTATTGGTGAATTAATTGGGGATCAGAGAGGATGAAACATTCAGGATCACAACATCAGCTAGAAGCAGAGAAGGCCTGAAACTCAGTGACCCTAGGTCAGGGTGCAAAGAGCAGCTGGGTTTGTAGAGGCCTAACTGGGCTGATTAGGCACAGAGAATTTGTGGGCTCAAACTCACCACTTTAGAACACACCCCTCAGAAGCCTGCCCTGTGCAGTCTGTGGGGATTTCCATGGTTAGAGTAAACAACCCTCAATAAACCTCTTTTAACATATCTATAAGGATGACAAATGTTTCCTCCTCTTTGTCCTTTTCAGTCCCCAAATGCAGTGGTTATTTTCTGCTTTTGACCATTATTTGAACACCAAGTAATATTTTTTAAAACTTTTTTTAAATTTAAGTTTATCATTCCTACATGAACATCAATAAACATAAGTGTATAATATAAGTTGTGAACTTACAAAACAAGCATGCATATCATCATACAGCATTCCCATGCATTACCCCACCACCATCAACTTGCCATGTATGAAGCAATTGTTACAAACTATGTAAAAGCATCATCAAAACATTACTACTTAAAATATATTTATATATATATATATATATATAACATTTTTGTAAGCAAATGAACATATATACATATATATTTATATATCATTTTGCAAATGTTGGTATGTATTGTGAAAATTTTGATTTTTACCCACAATAAAAAAAAAAAAAAAAACATTACTACTAACTATAGCCAATATCTTACATTTGTAATATTGTTCCCCCAACCCACCCAGTTAAAGACACCCTATATTAGTATTATATATTTGTTATAGTTCATGACAGAATGATCTCATATTTGTTCAGCTAACCACAGTTCATCTTCTGCCACAGGATTCATTGTGTTATACAGTCCCATGCTTTGTAAAATCCATTCAAATTATATACTAAGTGGCTCTCAAATTCATCACAGTGTTGTGCTGTCATCACCTCAGTCAAATTTAGAAGGTTTTCAATATTCCAAAAGGAAAAAATTCCTTACCCCCTCATGTCATGTATTTGTTTTACAAATTTAGAGTGATGTTTATTCCGAGAAAAATAGGGGATGGGCATCTGATTGCATAGATCCTTGTATTTCTCACAGAAATTTCACTGGGTGTTCAGTGTAAAAAAAAAGTTGTCATCAAGTTGCTTTGAAGCTATACTGCCTGACTTTTGTCTACCCTTGTCACTGGCCATCACTGTCTTTAGCCAGTATTTGTCTTAAACTATCTTTGCCTTTTTACACATACATAAAAAAGAGGAAGATCGAACCTGATTCAGGGGCTCCTGTGTGGAAAATACAGGAACAAAATCAAGACCACAGAGTAATACCTGTGCTGTTACCAATTTTAGCCTAATTTTTAAAACAACTTGAGCTGGCCTATAGTTTCACAAATCCAAGTTTCTGGGACTTTGTAACAGCAGCCCTAATGATAAAAACTGTTTTTGTATTAGTCTGCCAAAGAGGTGCAGATTCAAAGTATCAGAAATCTGTTGGCTTTTATAAAGGGTATTTATCTGGGATAAAAGTTTACAATACCAAGGCTGTGGAAATTCTACCTCAAGGCAAAATAAGGGGTGCTTTCTCACCAAAGTCAGTTGCCATGTGTTCAAGCAAGTTGGTGGGTGATCTCAGCCGGGTCTGTACTCTGCTCTGGGCTCCTTCATCTTCTTGAGCTCTGTAGATCGAGTCTTTTGAGACTTCATACTTAAATGATCCTGTAGTTCTCTTTGTCCTTGTATAGGATGTGTTTCTATCTGGGCCTTCTATATCAGTCTCAGATGTTCTGCTCTCTTCACAGGGTCAGCTATAATCTGTCAGGTGAATGGCTCATCTCTCCCTGGGGCCTCTGGTGTTTGAGCCTTCTCCTTTCCGTCACATGGCAGGATAAAAAATGACAGAGGTTTCTCTTTCTGTGTCTTTGTGAGTGTCCATTTATAACAGATCCAGCAATGGGGTGTGGACTCAAACTGAGCCATGCCTTAACTGACATAGTCAAACCAAAAAGGCCAAAAAGCTATCTTAACAGGTAATCTAATCAAAGAAAACTCAACTGAATTTAATATAATCACACCCAGAAGAATAGATCCGTTCACAAACATAATATTTCTCCTTTGGAATTCATAAAACTGCCACAGTCATATATTGCTGAGTGGTCTTATAGAAGCCTGTTGGACCCATAATTAGAGTTTGAAGGGACAAAACATTTCTCTCTAAGGCCTTGGGCCTTGTCTCTCCAGACTTGCATTGTAACTATGAACTCTAAGATATCAGGACATTTTAGCATACTTTAACTTGGCCAACCCCAAGGAAGATAAAAAGGAAAATGACTGCCTCCTTGTCTATGATTCTCAAATAGTTTCTTGTTGTTTTCTGGGTTATGAGAAGTGAAGTACTGCTAAGGTTCTTCAATACCCTGCAGTTTTAAACTTACAGCCAAGTGATAGGGTGGTAAAAGAAGATTTGAGAGAAGTGTGAAGCTCTCTCACCAGCTCTAATGTTATAGGAGTTTCCACCTTTAATGATTTCTGTTTGTTTTTTTTTAATGTATTATTAATGTCTAGTAATGTATTTTGGGACAGAGGCAAGAGATTTCATTTCCAGTGGTCAATCAGCCTCCTGGTGCACAAGAAACTATCAGAGCACAGTTAGAGCCTCTTCTTGGAATCTGCACTAAACTGCTTTGATCATCTTCCATCCAAGCTCAGAAACTGCCTGGGTAACATAAAATCTATTACAGTAGACAAGTGTTGCCCGGTCTCTGCAGGTATATAATCTGCGTGTGAAATGACTGCAGGATGGGACAGGTGGATGCATCTATATCAGAAGCTGGCTTCCTGGTGAAGGCCCATGGACACTTCCTTCCCTATGTGCTGTTACCTCATATTGAGGAGGAGTGCAGTTCTCATTCTCTTCGCAAAAGTGGGAGCATATAAGGGTTTCCACTCTGAACAAGCTTATAGAGACTGCATAGATGCTGAAAACATTTCAGAACAGAAATGCTGTTGGTATTTCAGGCAAAAGGCCATGGTAAAAATTTATTTTGGGTATTTTCCTCCAATCAAGCCTATCTTGATTCATTGGTATATAGATTTTAACACACACTCATAAATTACAAAAGCTTATCAATCATCTGTTTTAAAATAACAAAATATACAGTGCACAAAAAAGAATACAAGACAATCAGAGATATCAGAAATCATGACCCATTAAAAGGAAGAGAATAAAAATCCAGAAAACACCAATGAAAAAGACAAGAATCTGGACAAATCAAGTGATGCTTTTTTCAAAAATTTCAAGGAAATGAAAGAAAATACAGAGAAAGTATTCACATATATCAGGTAAACAGATAATGAGAAATATGAGAATTTTAGTAAATATTGGAAGTGACATTCTGTCACTTTGGCCATATCATGTTGCTTAGAAGTCTGTGAATAATTCCAGGTTACATTAAAAAAAGAGGAGATTACACAAGGATACATATTCCAAGGTGGGGCCCTTGGAAGATATTACATGCTATCTTCCTTACTTGTGGTAATCCTTCCATTTTAAGTCCATGCATTATGTTCAGGGGACACCAGCTCTGGAGTTTTATAACATTTTTTAATATACACCTGATAAAGTCCCTGGGAGGTAGGTGCTAGAAGATACCTATGGTCCAGGTGGGGAGACTGGGGAAACCCAAAGGGCACAATGACTTGACCAGGCTCACAGAAAAGGAAGAAGTAGAGTTGGGTCTCAACCCACTTCTTTCTCAATCATGGGGTCCTAATTTTCCCAGGCCTTCCTATGAGACTGTGGTAAATATAGACTCAAGTAGATGACATTGGAAAGGAGGATAAAGATTCAGCAGCCCAAGGGGACTTAGGACATGTTTTTTCCAAAGACAGGGTACAGATAAAGGGACCATATTAAGTGAAATCATTTCTTTGCAGATATAGCACAACAGAACTTGCAACCCACATTCTACAGATTAACCTCATGAGGTTACTGTGAACATTTAAGGAGAATGCATGGTGTGTTGAGCAGCAGACTCACATATCTACTTGGAAAGTTCTCTCCTGGTTCCTGGCTTTGGAATAAGGAGTGCTGGGTATTCTGTGGTTTTTCATATTTAATATATTCCTCTCTTCTATGAAGAAGTGTTCTGACTCCCACCTCACTGACCTGTTGGCCATGGGAACACTTATTTTCACATTTGTAAAGGAGGTTTGAGATTACATCTTTGAAATCAATGCCCTTGGAGTAGCTAGAATGGGTAGCAGGTGGGTGGCAGAGTTATTCCTGGCCCCCTCATCTCCTGCAGGTGGCATGTATCATTGATTTCTGGGCTTTGAGAGACAAATGACAGAGTTTATTGGCATGGAAGACTTGAGGGGAGGGTCAGTTGAATTTCTGTATAAAAGCCAAAAAGAAAACTTTATCAATGAAAAGGGTAATATGTATTTGTTGTTAAGGACAAACATTAGACCTAAATATTTCATAAAATTCCCATTTTTGTTATACCCTGGTAGTTGTGCTTTTTCTTTCATATCCTGCATCAATTTAAATGAGATGCAGTCTTTCTCAGCAGTCATTGAAATAAGAAATCTTACAGGGTCAATAATGTATTTTATGAGTTGCCAATTTTGGGTGCTCCTTAGCTACTCCCCTCATTCCTAATGGCTCCAAGTGTCACCCAGACACCCAGCAGGGCTCAACTCTGCCAGGTTGGCCTTTGCAGGACAGCCAACAGGTT
>JAKSZT010054390.1:221381-236189 GCA_026826555.1 Tolypeutes matacus
CTGAAAACAGAGAAAGTGTGTGGAAAGATTTAATAATCTAGTTGATGTACTATAGAAAATTATTATTATTAAGAATTGTGAATTCCTAAGCTTTCTAATCTATAGTCTCTGTGGTTTCAGGGTAGAATTGTAAATGATTAACTTGTCCTTTGTCCTTTGGAATGTTGTAATGCTGCTATGCATGCAACCCCACTACCTATTAACTAAAAACAAAATTTTAGAAGGAGCCAGTCACTAGACATAATATTTGCACGTATCCCCTGTAAAGGTAACATCAAGTTAAAGGTGATGTGTACTGAAATCTTTATGGTCCTGTTTAATGTGCCATGAGTAGAATTGCACAAACGCCCTTCAAGACACTGTCCTCCTGCACAAGGATGGCCACTCTCCCACTGGATGGATTTGGTTACTTTCAATGAGGTCATTCCTCACAATTTGCAATTGGAGTTCTGAGGTTTGCAACCCCTTAAAAAAGGATAGTCCCCAAGCTGCCATTTGAAGTTTTACCCAGGAGAGGAAGCTCTGCCGGCAACCATTTTTCCAATTGGGACTCTGACTGGCTGCCAAAAGGGACTTTCCAGCCTCATGTGAGACCTGATGTTGGACTTTACCCTGTTTTGGTGTATATATTTTCATTCTTTCCTATGTATTTAGTTGATTATTTTCTTTAGTGATTCCTCAATTGTTATGATCCTTTGATATAAACACAAACTCTTGGTTAAATAAAGTTGCCTTTTCATAGCATTTAGTTTCTGCCTCTTCCTTAGCAAAACACTAGTGCATGCCATTATGGTAGAGGGTGGGTATATTATTGCATCTTAGGGTTACCATTGGCTGAGAGTGCAGTGAGAGGCACCCAGCAGAGACCCACATTTATGGGAAGAGTTCATCTAACTAAGTCTTTGACAGAACTCTCCCTTTACATTTGAGACTACTTGACCAAACAAGAAATTTCAGATGGCCAAGGCAGTCATTTCCTGGCCTCCCCCAGCACCTAGGGGGTTGAAGGTCTCCCCCCTGTTCAGACTCAGGCAGCTGGTGCACCAGAATTCTAGCTAAACATGATTCCTGATTGGAAGGTGTTATATTGGTTCATGACAAAAAACAGGGGCCTTGGAAGTGACTGTTAGACCACAGGAAGGGAAAGAGCTGAGCTGAAGTACTTTAGGACTTCAACATCTGAACTTCTGAGGTCTCTACCTAAGGGAAGTGGACACTGTGGTCATTTAGGCCTGGCTTCTACAAAAGAGTCAAAAATTTTTTAAAGAATTCCATTCTGATAGTAAACATTCTGATTAGTTCTGCACTAAGTAGTCACTGAAATCTTGAGTGAACCTACAAGGATCTTCAAACATCCCCTCCCATCTGTTTAAAAAGTGCACAGATATTTGTGAACATATATGAGGCCTGGAGGCTTTTACTGCTTCTCCAGTTTTGACTGATGACCTCTATGTCACCCTGTCAAATGTTCTTTTTCCCCATTCTGAAAGGCTCACTACATCCCTGAAGAGGTGCATGATCAGCACTTGCATCATATCAACCTGAACATTGATTTAAGACTCCCTAGTGGAGGGCCAGCTCCTTCTCAACTTCTGTCCCCATTGAGGACCTGACAAGAAGGGCATAGTTCTGGAAGGTTTTGGAGCAACTCAATTATGCTGAGTGAATCCTAAGATCCCCTCTTTATTCATGTGTGATTTTTTATGGAGGACAAAAGCAAGGGAGGGAACAAATCTCTGTAGATATCTAAAAAGTCACAACACCATCTATACATTTAAATGAGAAATACCTTGAAACTCTTAAAATTATCTTCTCAAGTACTCATGTATCTTTCTCCAGGATAGACCATATGTTGGGTCATAAGCCAGATCACAATAAATTAAAGAAGAATGAAGCTGTACAAAGCAAATTTCTGATCATAATGTAACGAAGCTTCAAATTAATAATAGAAAATGGGAAAATTTTTAAAATATGGATATTAAAATCCACTCAAATAAGTGGGTAAAATGTAGAATTGCAAGAAAAATCAGTAAATATCCCAAAATGAATGAAAACAAGAACACCACATATCAAAACTTATGGGATACAGTGAAGGCAGTCCTGAAATTTATAACCCTTAATGCTTATATTAAAAAGGAAGAAAGAGGGACTTCCAGGAAGATGGTATCTGAATAGGTAAGCAGGGCTTACCTCTGTCACAAAAACAACAGAGGAAGTAAAAAAGCTGTCCAATGGACTTGTTTTGGGACTCTTCAGGCCAGGTGAGTGTTGCATAACCCACAGGAGGGTGAGGGACAGAGAGGTGAAGAAAGCAAAATGAAATCTGTGAGTGAGTTACTAATCCTGGGTTAACAGAGGCCTTCTTCCCTGGGAAGAGCTAAGGTGTGGCAGAGGTGTGTCAGAAAATGACTTTCATTCAGCTAATTTGACCAGAAGAGCCCACTTTGAGTCTTGATTCTGACCAGAAAAGAATCACCTGAAAGTGTATGTTGAAAGAGTCACCTCCTTGGAAATATTTGCTAATGAGCACCATCTGCCAGCTGGCCAGGAAACTGCAAGAAAAAAAAATCTTATAGGTGTCTCTTATACCAAACTCTGGGAGGAAGATCTGCACTACATATCTATTTTGATAATAAAAGCTGGGCAAGTTTAAAGACTTAGAATAAGTTGGACCAAAAATCAAAAAGAACTGTGAGACAAAACCACTAGGCAAGAGGGAGAAACTGAACATCAGAGTAAATTCACTAACATATTCAGATGCTTAGACACCAGCAAAAATTGCAAGTCAACATAAGAAATAGGAAGACATGGCTCAACTAAAGGAACAAACCAAAAATGCTGATGAGATACAGGATTAAAGATAACTAATCAATGATAATCACACAAATATCCTAAATCAACTCGGAGTTGAAACAAATATGACTAAAGAAATAAAGGCTATTAAGAAGAAACTAGGTGAACATAAAGAAAAATATGAAAGCCTGCAATAAAAGTATCATAGCTTATGGGAATGAAAGACAAAATGGATGAGATTAAAAATAATCAAGGTGTTATAAGGACTACATTTAAAAAATGGAATTTATTGTCTTACAGTTCTGGAAGCCATAAGTCCAAATTGGTTTGGTCTGAGATCAATATTTCAGTGAACAGGAAATATTCCATCTGGAGACTATAAGGAAGAATCCATTTTCTCATCTATTCCAGCCTGTAAACTTCATTCCTTTAGACATTTCCAGCTTCTGGTAGCTTTCAGCATTCCTCAGCTCTTGGTCCCTTCCACTATCTTAAAAGCCTACATATCTACTCTGACCAGGGATATTCCCAGAACCCTAGGTCATTATTGAATCTCAAACATTTTCTTTTATTGTTTATTTTTGTTTCATTTCTACTATGACATAAGAGCAGTGAAGGTGGGATGCTTGTATATTTTATCAATTAGTCCCCAGAAAATTCAGGTTCTGGAATAATTGAAAACTGTAAGAAATATGTGATATTGAAATAAATGACCTGATGATGGATGAGGATCCAAAATCTATTATACAGTTTATGCCATTAACCTAGCTCATCTTCATGGAGATACACTATCAAGATGGGTCTACTTCTTGTGGAACTGTTTCTTCCTCTAAGGCATTTAAATATTAGTGCCATTTATTCTTCACAAAGCATGGGTATTTAGTGGGAAAATAAGCCAAATAAATCAACAAATACTAGTAATAACTGGAATAATTAAGGAATGATGGTATGTACACCTTATCAATTCTGAGGCATTTTGAGAATGAGAACTACCTCTTATCTGCAGTGATGTTCCACCTCCTTATCTCTTGAGATTTCTCTGTATTTTTGTCACAAGTCACTTGGCAACTAATTTTAATTGTAGTGAATATCACATTTCCTCACTAAAGATTGAGCAAAGTTTTCATTCCCAGATACCCATACTATTCCAGGTCTGGAAACATTAGTTTCCTTCTCAAATTTAAATTAATTTACATCCTATATAACTTAAAATAGCAATAATGGCATTTAAAAGTGAAAATTTATGCACTATCAGGCATTATTAATTTATCTGTTTTTTTCATGTTCCACTAATTAGTTATGCACATACATATTAAGCATATATAAAGTTACAGCACATCATTTTGTATTGTCCACCATTTAGTTAATATTCAATGTTATTTTCAGATTCACTCTAGTCATTATAATTTGCTGATGAGCACCATCTGCCAGCTGGCCAGATACATAAAAAATAGAATCTCAATAATATTAAACATAATACAGGAACAGCTTTTCCTTCACATAATTTTGCAAGTATTGATTTGAAGAAAAGTTTCATATTCTTCCTACTAATTGTTACAAAATTCTTCATGCAACATAACCAGGTCACTTCACAATCTTACATTATTATTCTAATAATATTTCAATAGAAATAAATTAGGCAATATTCTGAATAGTGTGGGAAAGCATATTTTGTTAATGGTTTTTCCCCTTTCTGATATTTCTGATGCAACACTAGTTGAATATTTATTCACTTTTATTTTAGGATTGTCTTTTCTTCAGTATGAAAATGTTCATGCTGATGAAGAAATTTGAAATCACTAATGACTTTCCTCCATTCATTACAGTGAGATATAAATAAAGTATTTTTCATACTTATTTCATTGAATATTTACTCCAGCAAAAATTATCTGCTGTTCCTCTAGAGTCTTCCATTCATGTTAAAGATTTTCCTCTCTGATTTTCAGTTGTAGGAGTTATTATTAACCTGTGTTTTTCATCTGTACACTTAAGCTGAAGCTCAGCATAAATGTCCTCCTGGTAATATAGACATAGAGTTCTTCCCAGTGTAATTCATTCTTGCCTAAATTACAAATAAAGGTATTTATCATAGATGACATCGACATAGAATTATATTCCTGTGTGTGTTTTCTCATTTGTTTAAACAATAGTCTATGTATGAAGCCTATTCCATATTCATTACATTTATATTGTGAGTTCACTCATGTTTTCTAAGATTAGAACTCTGACAGAAGTCTCTCCCATATAGATGGCATTCATAAGGTTTCTCTCCAGTGTTCATTGACTCATGTTGTCTGAAGGTAAAATGTTGACTGAAAGATTTCCCACATAGACAATACTCATAAGGTTTTTCTCCTGTGTGAGTGTTCTCATGTTGCCTAAGCACAGATTTATTAAAGAATTTCTCACATATATGACATTTGTGTGGCTTTTCTCCAGGGTGATTTCTCCAGGTGATCACCCTAAGATTAGAGCTCTTCCCACAAAGATGGCCTTCAGAGGGTTACTCTCCAGTGTGAGTGTTCTCATGTTTTCTAAGGACAGAAGATTTACTGAATGCTATCCTGCATACATGACATTTATATGTATAGTGTAGGAAAGTATGTTTTGTTAATGGTTTTTCCCCTTTCAGATATTTCTGATGCAACACTAGTTGAATATTTATTCACTTTTATTTTAAGATAAAAGTTTTATTTCTCTCCAATGTGATTGTTCTTCCACATACATGACATTTGTATCCTTTCTCTACAATATTAATTTTCTAAAGTTGTCTAAGAGAAGACTTTTGTCTAAAGGCTTTAAAACATTCATGCCATTTATGTGGGTTCTCTACAGTGTGAATTCTTTCATGTTGTCTAATGTTGAAAGATTTTCTGAAATTTTTCCTACATATTTGACATCTGTATATTTTTCTTCAGTATGAGTTCTCACAAGTGGCCTAAGTTCAGAATTTTCTTAAGGCATTCCCATGTTGCTGACAGTTATATGATTTATTTGTAGTGTGAATTTGATTACACTGATTAAAAGATAACAGGTCACTGGGGACTTCTTGAAATTGTTCTCCAATATAGGGTTTCTTTCTCATATGAGATAACACATATTGAATCATTGTGGGGCTATGAATGAAATCTTCTCCCAAGACATTAAATTCTAGTGGATTCTCCAGAGTGTGAGAACTTCTCTGTTGGAAGAAGAGTTTGCTAAAGTTTGCTCACAAATATTCATTAATTTAATTCTCTATGTAAGAAATCAGGATTAATCATTCAGTCTGTAGGTAAAATTTTTCACAGTTGCATTAAAATGGTGTGTTGTTCTTTTGAACAGATTCTATCTTTTTGGTCATCTCATTTTCATAGCCATTTAATATCTTTGAAAGACTTTGTTATCTTTCAAAGACCAGATATATGCCATGATTTTTTCAATTATTCTTTTATACGTTCTCATTTTATAATTTTGAGGACAAATTAACTTTTCCCTAAAATTAAAATTTCCAAAATTGTTGCTGGGAGAATGTTTAATCACATCTTTATTTCAACCTGATGATTTTTCTGAATTCATTTCCAAGTCTTTATTTGTATGACCTCAGTTAATACACATCAAATTTACCATTGACAAGATGGGAGATGAGACCTAGCTGAAGATATGTTGCATGGATATAATTTCTTCTTTTCAAGGTCATATTCCATGCCTGAAATGACTGAGGATCATGGAGCCTAGAAAGCAATGGTATGACATATTTAAGGTGCTAAAAGATAATAAAAATACTGCCAAACAATAAATCTGCACCCAACAAAGCTGGCTTTCAAAAATGAGTTCAAAATATTCACAGATAAACAGAATTTAAGAGAGTTTGTCAACAACAGACCTGACCTTCAAGAAATATTAAAGTAAGTGCAACAGTTGTGAAAGATAAAAACAGGAGAGACGGCATTGGAGGAAAGTGTAGAAAGGAAAATGGTTAGTAACAATAACAAAAAGGATAAAAAGATAAAGACAAAATACATCATATATAAACCTAAAAATAAAATGGCTAATATAAGTACTGTCTTGACTGTAATAACATTATTTATTAATGGAGTAAACTCTCCAATAAAAAGACACAGACAATAAACATGGATAGGGAAATATGACCCATCTCTATGTTGTCTACAAGAAACTTATCTTAGATCCTGGTACTCAAGGAAGTTAAAGGTGAAAGGTTTGAAAATGATTTTACTTGCAAAAAATAACCAGAAAAGGATGGGAGTAGCTATATTAATATCAGAGAAAATATACTTTAAATGGAAAACTTTTGTAAGAAATAAAGAAGAAAACTATATATTGATATAAGGGGTAATTTATCAACAAGAAAAAACAATCATAAATATTTATACAACTAACCAAAATGCACTGGACAAACAATGGATAAACTGGGAGGAGAAATAGATGCCTCTGCAATTACAGTAGGGGAGATTTATACACCATTATCAGGATTATGCAGAAAATGCTGAGAGGGTTAATAAAAATCAGAGACCTGGAAAAATACATTAGAGGATTTAGACCTAAGAGAAATATACAGAACTTTAGATCCATGTACAGGATACACAATCTTCTCAAATGCAAGTCGATCATTCTCCAGAATAGATCACATGCTAGGTCACAGAAAATGACTCAATGAATTTAGAAAGATTGAAATTATGCTAAGTAATTTCTATTACCACAATGGAATGAAGCTGGAAATCAGTAAGGCGTAGAGAAGCAGATTAGGCAAAAAGATATGGAAATTAAACAACTCATTCTTAAACAGTGGGTCAAGGAAGGAATTGAAAAAGAAATGAGTAACTGCCATGAAATGAATGAAATGAGAACACAACCTATGAAAACCAAAGGATGCAGCTAATGAAGAGCTAAAAGGGAAATTTATAGCCATAAATGCCTATATTAAAAAGAAGAAAGGGCTAAAATCAGAGATCTTAATGCACCTATCGATGAACTAGAAAAAGAACAACAAACTAAACCTAAAGCAAGCAGAAATAAAGATATAAGGAAGATTAGAGCAGAATTAAATGAAATTGTAAATAAATAAAAACACTAGAAAAATTGACAAAACCAAAATTTGGTTCTTGAGAAGATTAATCAAATTGACAAACCTTTAGGTAGACTAACAAAGAAAAAAGAGAGAAGATACAAATACATAAGAAAAGGAGAGAGGGGATATCACCACTGATCCCATAAAAATAGAGTATCATAAGAGGGAACTTTGAAAAGTTGTATGCCAACAAGGTGGATAATTTAAATGAAATGGACAAATTTCTAGAAACACACAAGTAATCTACATTGACAGAAGAAGAAATTGATGAGCTCAACAGACCAATCACAAGTGAAAAATTGGATTTGTCATGAAAAACATCTCAACCCCCCCAAAAAAAATACAAAAAGAAATAACCCAAGATCAGATGATTCTACTAATAATACTGGAAAGATTACACACCAGTCCTGCTTAACCTCTTTCAAAAAAGAGAAGTGGTGGGAACAGTACCTAACTTACTCTATTCTGCAAACATCACCCTAATACCAAAGCCATATAAAGATGCCACAAGAAAAGAAAACTATACACAAATATTTCTCAAATATGTTAAAATACTCAACAAAATACTTGCAATCATGTTCAAAAACCAATCAAATGAATTATACACAATGATCAAGTGGGTTTTATCTTTGGTATACAAGGATGTTTCAATAAGTAAATAAATCGATGTAATACACCTCATTAAGAGTTCAAAAGGAAAAAAAATCACATGACCATCTCTTTTGCAGTAAAAACGTCCTTTGACTATGTAATGCATCCTTTCTTTATAAAAACACTTTGAAAGGAAGGAATAGAATGAAATTTCCTCAACACAATAAAGGGTATATGTGAAAAATCCATAGCTAACATAATACTCAATGTTTCCATGTTAAAGGCTTTCCCTCCAAGATCTGGAATAAGAGAAGGATGCCTACTGTCACTGCTCTTATTTAACATTGTCTTAGAAATACTAGCTTGAGCACTTAGGCAAGAAAATGAAATAAAATACCTTCAAATTGGAAAGGAAGAAATAAATTTTACGATCTGCAGATGACATGATACTATATGTAGAAAACCCAAAAAATCTACAACAAAACTTCTAGAGCTGATCTATAAGTTCAATAAAATAGCATGATATAAAATCAGCAATCAGTAGCATTTCTGTACACTAATAATGAACAATCTGAGGAGGAAATCAAGAAAAACTTCCTTTTACCATACCACTATGAGAATCAAATATCTAGGAACCAACTTAATTCATGATGTAAAAGGTTTGTACACTGAAAGCTATACAACATTGATAAAGGAAAGTAAACAAGACCTAAATTAATGGAAGAATATTCTGTCTTCATGGACTGAAACACTAAATGTCATTAAGATGACTGTCCTACCCAAATTGTTTTACAGATTTAATACAATCTCAGTAAAAATTACAAAAGCATTTTTTAATGTATAGGAAATGCCAATTATGAAATTTATTTGGAAGGGCAAGGGAAACCAAATAGCCAAATATATTGAAAAACAAAAATAAAATTGGAGGATCAGTCTACCTGACTCTAAAGCACACTACAAGCTACAGTGGTCAAAATTGTATGGTATTGGCACAATGGTAGCCATACTGAAGAACGAAACTGAATTGAGACTTGTGATATAGATCCTTACATATATGGTCAACTGATATTCCACAAGGCCACCAAGACCATTCCCCTGGGGCAGAATGGCCTCTTCAACAAATGGTGCTGGAAGAACTGGATTTGCATATCCAAAAGAATGGGAGAAGATCACCATCTCCTGTCTATACAAAAATTACTCAAGCTGAATCAAAGACATAAATATAAGATCTCATAGCAGAAAACTCCTAGGAGATTGTGTAGTGAAGCATCTACAGGATCATGTAGTAGGAAATGTTGTCATAAACTTTACACCCTAAGTACAAGCAATGAAATTAAAAAAAATAGATAAATGGGCCTTATAAAATTAAAACTTCTGTGCTTCAAAGGAATTTGTTAAGAAAGTGCAAAAGCAGCTACTCAATTTTAGAAAATATTTGTGAACCAATTATCTGATAAGGGGCTAATATCCAGCATAAATAAGGGAATTCTACATCTTGAAAAGAAAAACAACCCATTTCAAAAATGGGGAAGAGATTTGAATGGCACTTTTCAAAGAGAAATTAAAAATGCCTCAAAAGTTTATGAACAAATGTTCCACATCACTCACTATTAGAGAAATACAAATCAACACTGCAATGAGATATTATCTTATCCCTATTAGATTGGCAGCTATTAAAAAAACAGAGAGGAATCCTGCCACCTTGCCAACTTAGTTCTTGACTTTTAGGTACGTCTCGACTTGTGTCTCCCTTATGTCACTCTCCTGTTATGTCATTATCTCATTGCATGGCTCGTGGGTCCTGGTGGCTCACCCGATCATGAGGCCTGATAGCTCTCCTGTGGATGGGGCCTTGTTACTCAACCACTAGTGTTGCCTGGTGGCACACCTGTGCACGGGGCCTGGCAGTGCACCTTCGCATGTGGCCTGGTAGTCCATGTAATTTCTATATCTTTCTTTTTTTTATTTTTACCAGGAGGTTCTGGGTTTTGAAGCCAGGTCCCTCCATATGGGGGCCAGATGCCCAACCACATGAGCCACACTCATCCCCCTGTTACATCTATTAAGATTGACCAAAGATACCCAAAGTTACAGTCTTTTCCATACAGGATGGTCATATAATAAATCAGTCTTAGTTTATCACCAGCATTCTAAAAACCAGACCTAGATTCTTCTAATATAGCAAAAGTTCAGCCTACCCTGATTATCACAAACTCAGAACAGCAAGAATACTCATACATGGATGAATCTTGAAGACTGGATATCGAATGAAATAAGCCTATCACTAAAGGACAAATATTGCATGATCTCACTGACATGATTAAGTATATTCAACAGATTCACAGTTTTAGAGTCAGGAAGATAGGTTATCAGCAGAGATAAAGGGAATAGAGTGTGGTAAGTTTATGCTCAATATGGGCAAAACACATGACAAGGAAGAAGGATGTGATTTGGCAGTGGATGGGGGCAATAGTGGTTGAAGATACTGAAATATGAGGGTAAGCAGGGTGGGGGAGTTGGGTTGGACTATCCAAGGGACGGGATGGAGGGCTGGAGGAAGGAACAGGTGAGTTCTGGGGATTTGTAAGTCTATGATTTACACTATAATGGTGGGAATGTTCTCTTGGTAAATATGCAAGGGAGGTTTACTGGTGCAGTGCATTGGTAGTGGGGGAATATTTGAGAAAGTGTACACCTGAGGCATGCTTCTATGGAATATGAATGTGTTCATCATGTCATAGGATGTCAACTCAGTGGGTGGAGGCCCACACAATATGTAAGAAAGTATTAAACTCCCATCCTGGGAAGTCCTGCTACATTCTCAAATAGAGGGGCAAGTATCTCAAGGACATAGGCAGTGCTTAATAAAAGAAACAGACCAGTATGGCAAGCCTTCAATATTAATGCAGGTAACTATGAACCTTATTATTCAATAATTGTAACTTAATGGTTGTCATACTTTTGGAGGGAAAAGAAAGGGAAGAATGAGTGAAATAGAGGGTATTTTGGGGGGCATTGGAACTGTTCTGCATGATCTTGCATTGAAGGACACAGCTTATTTTATATTTTGTCAGAATCTGTAAAAGTGTACAGTGCAACATGTATACCATAATGTAAACCATTGCCATGATTAGTAGAATTGCTTCGATATTTGTTCGCAAATTGTATCAAATGTACCATACTCAAGTAGGATGTTATTGGTAGGGGAGGATAAGGGGAGAGGGGGCTTGATGGGATTCCTCTATATATTCTATGTTTCTTTTACGTAAACTAAAAATTCTTGGAAAATAAAATGAGGAAAAGTAAGACACTGGGGTAACATACAGAAGGCATTGTCTGAGTACCTACAAGATAACAGAGCTTAAGGTGATGAAAGCCAGGCCACTGAGGAATTTTTTTAAAATTTTAAGTTAATTTTATTTTAATTCATTTTATTTCATTATTAATTTTTGGCTTTGTTTTTTTAAGAGGGTTTGGATTGCAGAAGTGTTGCAACTGTGGCAGGGGAGAGTCACTGGTGCAGGTCATCAGTTGTGGGGAAATTTGTGGGGAGGGGTACACCTGTAGAATGCCTCTATGGAATATAAAATGTGTATTCATGTGGTCATGGGGTGTTGTCTTTGTGGGTAGAGACCCACAAAATAACCATGAGAATATTGAGTTTTCATCCTGGGGAGCCCTGCTATGTTATCTAACAGATTGTACAAATCTTTAGAACACATGAGCAGTGCCTAGAAAAGGACGATAGACCAATGTGCCAGGCCCTTGATATTTGTGCTTGTACTTATGAACATTGTTCTTGTGAAATTGACACTTAGCCTAGTAATATATATTGTCTAAGAGTTACCTTCTGAAAGCCTCCTTGACATTCAATTGTTGCCTCTCTAAGCCATACTCAGCATATAAATTCACTACATTCTGCCCAGCATGTGACATGACTCACAGGAATGAACCTCCATGGCACCAACTGATTATTCCAAGTTCCAAATAGTGATGCATTTGAAAAAAGACCTAGACCAAAAAGGGGAAATATTAAATACAAATGAGTTTTATGGCTAAGAGAATTCAAAGTGAGATAGGAGGTCATTCCAGACTTTATACTTATGCATGTCTCAAGAGGATCAAACTGGCTGCCACAGTAAACAGTGCCTCTAAAAGGGGTGCTTCTGTGGGGTCTATAGACATCTAGATGCTATAGGCAGAACAGACAATGCCAGGAAATGGCACCCCTTTGGTGAGTCTTAACTTGGAATATATGATAACCTATCTCCCCAATGTGTCAGAGTTAGACTCATTTACAATTGTCCCATACATGGTTCTTCTGTCCCTTTTATTCATTCCAGAGAATTATACCTTTTTGCAGTTTATATGCTGGGTGACCCCTTATCTCAGCATAGTTGCAGGCAACACCTACTCTCCAGCTCATTTGACTCACCTATTACAACTAACAAAGCATTAAATTGGAAAATGCCCACTTCAAAAACCAGAGAGTATCTACAACTGCCAACAAGACATTTCTATCAATTTGCCATGTTGTAATCTAAAACACCTATCAATTCAATGCAGAGAGGGCATCACCATTCCCAAATCCTCAAGATTGAGTAATGAACAAACATAAGGTGGGACTACAAGTATGGAATAAATTAGATTTATTATTATTTTAGTAATGGAAGAATGTTTGACGTTGATGTAAAGTCAGTGGTCACCAGAGGTTCTGAGGGGAGTGAGAGGGAAAAAGAGTTGTAACATGGGACAATTTTGGGACATTGAAATTGTTCTGCATGAGAGTGCAATGACAGATACAACTCATTATACATTTTCTCAAATCCTATAAAATTGTGTGGCACAGATTGAAAACCATAGTGAAAACTATAGACCATGCTTAGTAGCAATGCTGCAATATGGGTTCAACAATTTTAACAAATATACCACACTAATGCAAGATGTTGTTATTTGGGGGAATTGTGAGAGAAGGATGGGTGTGTTATATGGGAATCCCCTATATTTTTTATTGAAAATATATGCAATCTAAAGCTTCATTAAAAGTAAAGAAAAAATGCAGATTCCTTGCCTGAAATGATTGAGGAAAAAAAGAAACATTATTAGAGATTCATTAACAGAATTACAAAAATCTAAGTAACCCAAATGTTACTATGATATATTTCAATATTGTCAATTATAGATAGGGAATGGTGAAAAGATGTCACATTAAGGGTTAGAATCTCTTTTTTTAAAATTGAGAGTTAAAGTATTTTCAGGATTAAAATAAGGTGGAAATAAAATGAAGTATAGATGTTTGCAGGTAAAGTGAAGATAAACCTGAAAGAGGAGGACCATGGCAATGGAAATTATGTGAAAATTTAACTGCAATAAGTACATTAATATTCCTTGCCTAAAGCCAAAGACAATGACAAATGGATACTTGAATAGAGATGAGTACATGTGAGATATAATGACATCATTACAGGATTTCTTGCTCTTTTTCCATGCCATTTTAAAGAGATTATCACTCACTTAAGGACATTTTTTGATGATATTCCCAGTTTATTGATCAAGCCCATTCTTGTGTGAATTCACAGGTTCCTGGATCTTACCTGGTCTCTGGACTTGGAGAAATTCTAATAATACTTTCCACAGTTCCTTTCTTGCTATAACTGAGAAATTACATCTGATTTGCAGAGTTGACACCCAGTTTATATGAAAGAGATACAATGGATTTTGAATTATATCCTAATAACAGTGCAATTTCTTCAAGTCCAGGGCAGGCTATGGTGAAGAATAAAAAAAGCATTGAAGGTCCAAACAGGGAAGCACGCCTTGAAAACAGCACATTGACAATCCTTCAATAGCAAAGATGCTTGACCATATGCCATAAAACCTTAAGGCTTTGTGGTTATTGTGGTCCATGCCCAGGTTGAGAAACTCTAGCAACTGTTTTCTTTGCATAAAGGGAAAATTATGTTTCCACAACAGTTGAATAGTATTTCTTAAAGGAATCTAATAATCATAAGATCTACCAAAAACAAATGTTTATATATGGAAAGTGTATCCTGATTATTTTTGACTGTTATGATATACCAACATAGTCCTTAAAGCATAATTATTAGATAATATTTAATCAATTTATATATCCATTTAAATAAAGTTCATTCAGTTCTCAAGAAAGTTCTGTGTATTGGAGATTGTGTAGCAAGAATGACATGAAATTTTAGTCTGGATGATTAGATTTCAGCGGTGTGGAAAAAGATGTCAGTTAATAAGTGAAGAATCAAATTTCTTCCAGATACTTTTAAGTTTTATGAAACGATAAGGGCAGAACTTTGAATGACATATGAGAAACTTCTTCCAAATACTTG
>JAKSZT010054390.1:242301-253479 GCA_026826555.1 Tolypeutes matacus
AGTGATTCTTCTTACAATCCATCCCTGTTCAGGAGCCACTTGTTGAGACCAGCTGAACAATGAATGGTCAGAAAGGAAGGCACTGCAGAACTTAAGGAAAAGACAAACACACAATAGAGAAAAGATGAGGCCAGGGGACTAACAGTCTCAAGGACTGAAAGCCCAGTTTCTGGTTTCACCACTGTATTTATTGGGAGTCTGCAAGAGGAGAAACATAATGCAGAGAATGTCCACTTATCTCTTTGCAACATAGTAAGTTCATTGCTGTTCTGCCCACCCAGAATATTCTGCACAAAACTGGAATGTTTCTAATCAGCATCAAGAATGCTTTGTTTGCTTCAGGGAAGCATCGCAACTTCAGGCTGTTTTCCCACAGGAATGGGTGTTGTCCTTTATCATCTTTTTGTCAGTTGTCCTGGGCAAGTCTGATGAACTGGAAAGTAGTTGTTGACTGCAACTCTGCTGAGATTCAAGGTTTAACTAGTACATGGATAGCCCAAAGATTTAAATCTCTGGGACATATATTTAACTGGTACCATGCTAGTTATAGGTTCAAATAAAATGGACAAAAGAACCGTGTATAGGAAAATTATGCATGAGTCAAACTCTGCTACATTGGGGAGATAAGTTATCATATATTCCAAGGAAAGCCCTACTGACTGGGTGTTGATTTGCTGGGATTGAATGCCCTGCTTATACTGTGCAGACAATTCTAGATATTTCAGGCTGGAGGCATTGTTTTCTATGGAAGTCAGAGAGATCTTCCAAAGACATACATACATGTAACCACTGGAATGAAATCCTGACTCATGTTTGAAATCTCTTAGCCATAAAAACTGATTTGTATTTACTACTTTCCCATTTAGTCAAGGTCTTTTTCCAAATGCATTGCTAACTGGCATTTGGGAATAATCACTTTGTGTCAGAAAGGCCCATTCTCAGTTATCATGTCTCATGCCAGGGGAAAGGCAGTGAACTTCTAAGCTGAGTTTGGCTTAGACAGAGGCCACATATGAGTAACCAAGTGATTTTCAGAAGGTAACTCTTAAGCAAAATATATGACTAGTTTCAATTTTATAAGAATAAGGTTCATAAGTACACGCATTAGTAAGATATTATTAATAAGAGTAATAAGATATTTTTAAATACCATTCTTAAGATTCATAAGCAGGGCTAGGATGAAATTTGAATTTTAGGCATTCTGAAGCCATAAATGAGGGAAATCACCTAGTCTGGACTTACTAAGCAAACTGTGACCTAAAGAATGACAGTAATAGCTAGCATTTACATGGTCTTAATATCTACCAAACTTTCATTGCTCTTTGTCTATATGTGTTAGATTATTTTATATTAATAAGAAAACTTTGTGAGGGATAGATTCCTCTTTATTTTCAGATGAGTAAAGTGAAGCATGGAGAGGTCAAATGAAACATCCGAGAACACATGGTCAGTAAATGATGAAGGTGAGTCTTAAACATAGGAACTAGGCTGGAGTCAGTGAAACTGCCACTTACCAACCCCCTTGAAACTACCACATACTAACCGACTTTTCAGAGTAGACACTCCCTTAACTGCTTTGTAGAAATTTTTAGAAGTTTCTATTTCACTTTTCTTCAAATGTCCACCTCATCATGTTTATTCATAAGAGGCTTGCTGCATCATGAGATATGTTACTGATTCTTCTCCCCCTTGCAGCACCTATAAAAGTTGGCTCTGAACAGTTCTAGCCAGGGAGCATACTAGGCCTCCATTTTAAGATGAAGCATAACTACCACAGTCCATGAGAGGTTTGGAAGAAAGAAATATCCCATCACATTTAGTTATCAATCTCTGTACTTTCTTCTCTCTCCCACAACTGACAACACCTTTTTTGAGCTAAGGGAAAGGTTTCAATTCATTTTTATTATATAATCTCACTCCTCTCACCAAAATATGCTTCTTTGACTGATGCCCTGTTTTTCTTGTTGCCACATTTAGATTCAAACTGAGCCCACAGAACTGAGCTATGTCAGTGATGATGTCACACAAGGTTTACTGGAAGCCTTGGTGCTTACTCAGCTCCCAACTGCTCCTCTGTGAGGTTGATAATCACAGATCTCCCTGTGTGAGGGTACTTTGGCTATAAACAGGACTTAATCAGAATCCAAACCTCAGGAAAATTTGGGACAGCACTTACATCTGGGACAAGTGATAAAATCTTGCAGAAACCATTCTTTTAGGTTCACATTCACCGAGGTAACATGAAACAACAATCTGGGAAGAAGAGACCTTTCTCTAAAGCTTTAGGTAAGGATGGAAGGAAAATTGTCTGACTGATGGGAGCTGGAAAATGAGGGGTCTGATTCTCCCTGTCCAGGGTTCCCATGATTTCTCTGGGACCTGATTTATCCTGGGCCAGAACAAAAATGATGGATCTGAAGTACAGAGTAAAGCTCACTGAAGCTTTTGCTGAGAAAATTGTTACTTAGTGGAAAATTAACAAAATATCTTAATATGAATGAATAGATGAATAAATGAGTGAGCAAATACAAGAATTTTTGTCTGAGGGGTTTCCAGAATTGGCAAAGAAAATTTATCCAATTATGTATTCCAAGATCTAAATGTTTTGTGCAGATATAAAGGAAAGAAATGGACAAGTGGGGCAGAGGAGTGGGGGACAGGGGAACAGGGTGTTCAGAAAGATTTTTACTTCAGTGTAATTGTTATTACATTTTCTAATGAGATTGTATTTTTTGAGGAATTTAAGAAAGCAATATAATTGAGATCATCTAATAAAGACATGGTAACGGGGTGCTCTTTTCAGGAAAAAGCAATTTTAACATTAAACTGTTCTTCGTTAAAAAATTCTAAAAAGAAGAGGTATAACTGCAAGAACTAATGCACATTATATGAGTTAAAATCTTTCTTTAAACATAATTTATTTTCCATAAGCCTTCTCTTAAAAGAAGTTTGGAAACACATTAAAAAGAGGTGACCATTTCTCCTATTTCAGTGTTTGCATTCTGAATTTCCTAGAAAAGTCATTTTCATAAAATACTTCTTTAAAGAAGTAACAAACTATTAGGAAGGTTCAGGCATGTGAAATGATTTCAATGTCACAAATGAGAAAATCATTTGGAATTCAAAAATAAATACCAAAATTCATATATGTATATATGAATCTGTAGTTGTAAACATAAAATCCCAATATTTATTATATTGTTTTCAAAGAGGAAAGATGTTTGCTATAAGGGGCTACCTTCTCACATGCTCCTATGTCCAGGCCCAGCAAGATTCAAAGAGTATCATAGATGTCTTCTTCAACTTCCACTGAGAAAACCATTACTTCATTCACCTATGGGTCTGCTTCAGATTGCAAAGATCAGGTGCAAATATTTTCGCAGAGTGCACAGAGTAAAGGGTCTAGCTGTTGAGGGGCAAACCAAAACCACATAGTCACCAGTGGGAAAAACATCCCGGATCTCTGAGTTTGAACTTTCCAAAGAGAGCACTATCAGCTTTCTCCCCAGTCTAGTCAACACTGAGTCCTTGCTCAGCTCCCAAAAGCCCTTCCAGGAGGAACCTGAGACTTGTGTCCCTGAGCCCACTGTAAAGATGGAGAAGGATGAGAGGTCCCGTGCTGTGACCCCAGTCTAGCTGGTCACCAGGCAGCATGGTTTTCATTGCATGGCTTGTTGAGATGTGTTCCCCTCCATGGAGGCATTACATGGCACATGTAGAGCATGAGGTGAAGAGGGATTCAGCTGCCATGTCCTCTTTGAGGAGATGCTGGAGAGGCAGAGGTCCCACTGAGAACAGCCCCATTCCAGAGTGCTACCAATTGGCTCAGTGAATCCTGAAGGCCAACATGAGAAAGGAAGTGAAAAAGAGGGAAGAAATCTGTTTCTGCTTACAGGAGAAGTCAGAAGAAACTGAGAGCAGCACATTCTCAAGGACAGAGGGTGAAGTGCTTAAAGACCTTCGGGAAGACACCCTGATTTGGAAAGATCAGGATGCTTGGGCTGAGAAATGGGAACCTTGCTGTGAAGACCTCTCTTCAGGCTACTTCAATACATCTGCTCTTTAAGAAGCAGCATTCCATCCACTACAGCCCCTAGCTTACCCCAGCCTCATGGGTATCACCTACCCTAGGAGGAACTGAACATCAGTTCAGGCTGAGAACCTTACCCAGGTCAGAAGAATATAGAAGCTTTACCATAACAAGAGTTCTAGAAGACCCTGATTATGAGGCACCCTGTATGCCAGGAAGGAGAAATAGGATATTATTGGGGCATGTGATGCTGAAGAGGGTCTCAGACAAGCCAGCTCCATGGTAAGTGTATTTCTGAAGGATGATGTAACATTTTTTTTTCATAGTTGAAGGAACAGAATCAGTGCAAGGCTGTGGGGAATAATGCCTGCATGGAAACAATGAGCCAAACTACAGGCCATGAAAAGAAGGAGGGCATTGCAAGAGGATGGGAGGGAATTGTGAGATAAAGTGAGTTCATGACACCAGCAGTTTCCTCACGGGAAGAAACTGAATTTGGGTTTATGATATATTGTTTCCTCTTAGTTCAGTTGAAGTAGCAGTTGAGTTAGAAGAATTCTGCTGAGTACTTTACTTTTCTGGGTAAGAGTAGAACCGGTACATCGTGGATATATTGCTGCAAAGCTCTCCTTAAATGTATGAGAACATTTAAATAGATTTTCTCCTGCCATTTTACACATATCATTGAGTCTTGTTGGCTTTTGTTTTTTTCTGTTCTATGACCTGATCTATCCTGAGATCATCACATAGACAAAAGTACAGATTATAGTAAAGGCAAAATAGAGAGGTAAAGTTATCCTAAACCTGAAATGAACTAGAGCAACCTATATAATCAGAAGTGAGGATGGGAGAGCCAAATTCAGACCCAAATTCTCTATCGGGCAGCAGAGCATAACTCATAGCCAAGCATCAAGCCCCAGGGCCTGTGAACTCATGGAGGGTCCAGAGGCATATACATCTCCCTGAGCTATGAGACCCAGAGTCACACAGAGAAGCTTTCAGAAATACCAGAAAGGTGGTCAGGGCCTACAGGACAATCACATCTATCCCCACTGTGTCCTATTTTTGCAGATAGATTTTGACAACTCCAATGATCGTTAGGTTCTGAGGCAGAGGTAATTGAGGACTGTAAGAGGTGGTTAATCTGTATACTACCACCATGAAAAATAAAGGCCTGTGAAGCACAGGTGTACCACAGTAGGAGTTGGGTAGAGGCTGGGCAGAGACTGGCTCATGGCTTCCAACTCCTTGAAGACCTTTTGCCTAAAATCTTTTTCCTTATAAATTACATCTTCTCAGTTAACTCCCCATTTGTTCAGTCTTCTGAGAAAGCCTAGAGTGTACAATGGTGAGTTTTCAAGTAGAGCACATTGGGGAAAAATGTGAGAGCAGTATATGAGAAAGAAAATCTTGTAGTGGCCGATATGTTGCCTATTGAACTGCACTCTTGTCCAACTACTCTTTATCTCTAGAAATGCACTCTTTATAGTTATTTCAACATTGGTATAAAGATAGAGATTACCAGAGATTCTGAGGGGAGGGGGAAGAAAGACTAGGTAGAACATAGAGCATTTTCTTCTGCTTGATATTGCAATGATGGATACAGAGCCTTATACATTTTCTCAAAACCTATAAAATTGTGCTTTGCGAAGTGTAAACCATAATGTAAACTATACACTGGTTAGTAACAATGTTTCAATATTTGATCATCAATTGTAAAAAATGTATATAACACTAATGTGAGATGTTATTAATAGGGGGAAAGGTGAGAAGGGAATGGGGTGGGGTATATGGGAATCTCCTACATTTTCAATGTAACTTTTCTATAATCTAAAACTTCTTTAAATTATAGTTAAAAAAAATAGTTACATCAAGAATAAGCACATTAACTCTCATAAAATACTTTTTGGTTATTTCTAGGTATAGAGATAAGATGAGGTCATTGTTTTCAAATAGGAAACAGATCTGCTGTGTCTGGCTTTGGTACAGTCTGTTGTCATGCTCTTCATCCAAAGAATAAAATAATTTTAGAAATATCCAATGAAATATTTATATATACATATCTATTATTTTTTAAACTTATAAACATTATAAACTTGTATAAATAAGTAAGTAGAGCCATTCCCTCATGTAAATTATACCTCTTCCCTCAAAGTGTCCAATGTTAATGACATATGTGTATTCTTAAATGCTGTCTTCTTTTCTGGGGGACATACATACAGGTACAGATATTCATGTCGATCTCTTTGCCTTTTAGAAAATAGGTCACACTGTCCCCTATTTCTATTCACCTTTTACATTTAATAAACTATCATGGTTCCCTGTAATTCAATAACTACAATTTGGGATATTCTAATTTTTAATTCATATTGACACATGAATTATATAAATGGGACCCATTACAGTACACATTGCACACACTCATAAATAATTCTACACAGGAGCACATGTTATCTATGCTCTTTCTTTAATTTCCATCTTTTCTGCATGTTTTACCTCTACCTGTCTCACAAGTGAATCCAAGGCAGTTCATACTTAAAATCTAATAAGTAGTCTGCCTTATCTGTGCCTATAACAATCACACTCGGTATTCAGATATACATATCTACTCTTTAATGCATTCATAAATACCCCTACATTTGTTCAACATATTCATGTATTTGTTGTTTTACCCAAATGGATCATTTCATATGTACTCTTCTGCATCTTGCTTTCCTTCTCAAATAACAATTCACAGAGCTTTCTGTTACTCAACTGCTATAACTCTTTCATTCCAATGACTATATAATATTATGGTATCATGTGACTGTACCATAATTTATTCCCCACTGGTGCCCACTACAAGATTAGAGGATGGGTGGCAGTAATCGCTGCAGGGAGGCTGAAACTCAGTAGCATTTATTTCAATTTACAAGTCTCTTTCTCCTGCTCCTTTCTGGAGGTTGCACACTATTCCACTAGTCACCAGAATTTCAAAATTGTTGATTCAGACAGCTCCTGCCACTTCAGTGGTTGTTTTGGTGGAAGGACTATTCTTGGAGCTTCTTACTTTGCCATTTTCCCCACCATCTTTTAAGCATGTCTTAATTCTTGACTCTCTGTTCATGTCCTGAAAGTGAACCCATGGTAATTCATACTTACTATCTGGTAACTTGTCTATTATTATTCATACCTAAATAATTATACCAAGTTATACAAATATATGTACTCTATTATGTACACACATATAAATATGCATATACTTGTATTCTAATACATTCATGTATTTGTTATTGTTCTGAGAAAATGGACTCATTTTATATAATTATGCTTCTCTGTATCTTGCTTTCCTCCATACATAATACTTAACAGAGTGTTCTCATTCTCAACTGCTATTGCTCTTTTTCACTCTAAAAACTTTTTCAAACCTTCATGCTCAGTCTTTAGCACAAAGTATAACATCATTGGAGCTCAATTATATCTGACAAAATAAAGAAATGATAGAGATTTGCTTATTCTTTATTATATCTTATAACCTTCCATCCTGCCCATCATATTTTCACTTTCAAGCCCCTATTCAAAGCAATCATCTAATTCTTAAATGTCACAAATTGCCTCTAAGTTACTTCATTCTATGATTCAGTAAAAGACTAATTTGCAAACACAAATATGATCATATAATTTTGCTGCTTTAAATATTTCAATGGGTTTCTACTAGCATTTTTCTGTGAATTCCTTATATTTTGAATATAAAATTTCAGGATGAATACTTATATTTATTTAGAGTCAAATTGATACCCATAACCAGACAGAATGTTGGTAAATCACAAGACCTCTCAGAAATAAATAGCTTTAAGGATTCACTTGCTGCATATTCTCTATAGTATAGCCTAGAACCACCAAAATCCAGAAAAGAAAGAGGCATCTGGAGTAAGGCGTGTGTGGGTTACTTTTGAGATATGTAGAAGGATGACTGAATTAAAGGACATAATCTGTTCTACTTAGTTGCATCTCTAGATTTACCAAATTAAATGGAAACTATTTTGTATAAAGGGCTAGATCTTGATTAGGCTCTTCTTTTAAGGTCATGGGCCAGTGATTGAACATGGGACCACCTACATGGGAAACATTCACAGAAACTCTTGAGCCACATCCACTCCCTACACTTATCTTGATTGACATGCAAATTAATCAGGATGCATTGTTTGAATTGGATGATTCATGAAATCATCAACTCTATAAAATGAGTGTTCACCATCAAAATTTTATTTCTTATTTTCTCATCACAGCTTCAATAAAATATTGGCTTCTCTCATTTTTCCAATCTAATTTGGTCCTACTGAGTAATGGAGAAAATGTTCAACATAACTTCTTTATTTTTCAATGAATTTTTCATCAGAAGATAATCGTTTAATATGACTATAGATATTTCAGGTAGTTGGTCTTCTGAGGGTAGGTGAGGTTATTGTAAACATATTTTTCCTGGTTTAAAATGTATATATATTGGTCAATGGGAAATTTGACTCATCTTAACATTCATGGATTGATTTTTCTGTGTCCACATCAATGGGAGAGACAGACCAAACATAGAGAGTATGTAAATTCTAACATTGGTGGAGTTCAGTGATAGGATCCCTGAAGAATTCATATTCAAACTAGGAATGAGAGAAAATGACTATGGAGTGAGGAGGTATGTTTGTGGATTAAGGTGGACATGAATGGTGAAAATGTGCTTAGTATAGATATAAAAACACTGCTTCATTGTCTTTTGTAGTTTTGTGAAGGAATGTAAAGGATCAATCCCTTAATATCTAGTGGGAACCTTGATATTGAAGACAAAAAGAGATGTTTTTATTTAGGGAGACAGGTAATGTTCTGAAATATAATCCATTTTAGGTGTATGCAATTAAGCATCTAATGATGGTAGCTCAGAGAAGCAGCCTAGAGAAACAGTTTGTTACTATCAATTCAGAGATAGGGATGGAAGAAATTAAAATCAATTAAATATGTGAGCATGTCAGAATAGTGGATAAAAGGAGAGAAGCTGGTCTAGGATTTAGTTTTAAGATGTTCCAATAATGTATTGAACTCTTCTTTACAGTGGATAAGTGGAAGGAGTAACTACAGTAGTTTGAAAACAGGTGACTAAGATGTCAGAGAAAGAAAAAATAAAGTCCCCCAAATTAGGTCATGCATCAGTTATATAAGCTTACATGAAAAGACGGATTTTGAACAGAGGGAGAGGCTTCTGGCAAAAGAGATTGAATTTATGATCAGTTTATAGTTGCCAACAAAACAAGAGGGTAAGAGTTCAATTGAATATATTGAACTCAGCCAGTGGTACCATGACATTTCAGTTTAACAGGAGAGAAATAATAGTCAATATGTGTGCATGCAAGGAATATTAAAAAAATATTATGGTATTAAAGGAATAAGTAGGCAAATTTTATGATCCATTTGCTTGGCAGGAGATGAGTCAATCTTTTGAAATTGAAGGGACGTGTGAGAATGTGTGAAATTCAAAAGACCTGGAGAAGATTTGAAGTGTTTATGGAGAATAGCACAAATATTTAATTATCAATAGAGTATTAATTCAGCAGAGTTACCACATACTTGATAACCACTAATGTGACTCTGTTTATACCAGGAACAATACTCTAGTCATGTTCTGTGTCAATGCCATCATAGAAAATTGTAAAAATGTGGAGTGTTTATTGATACACATAGGAACAGTGCATTGGACATAAGAAAAATCAAAATGTTGGTCTTGGTAAATATCTGTTGAAATGAGTAAATGTGGATTAAAGTATACTGAAATAATGAAGATAGAGATATTATAGTGACTGATATTTGGCAAGGGGGATCAATGCACTGAAAGTTTCCATGTGGTAGAGAAATCTGGTCATGAGAAGCAATCATATAACTGAGCCAAAAAAAAAAAAAATGGCTGTAACCACAAGCTGTGACTCATGTTTATTGATGTGGAAAGTTACATTCCAGGGTAAACCTAAATAAGGTATGTAAAGTTCCAGAAATTTAAGCTTGGTATATATGCAAAGCAAAACTCATTTTCTAGCTTTGTCATTTTATAGCCATGTAATTTTTTCATGCTACTAAAATTTTCTCAACTTCTGATCATGTCCTTTTTCGTAAATAATCCACAAATATTTTTTCACAAATAAATCATAATCTATAAATTATTTTGAGAATAATGTAAGTGAATCTGTTACATTTAATACATCATTTTTCCTTTTTTTCTAGATTTCAGATTTCTTCTGTTTATAACACATTATCATTTTGCACATGAAATAACATTATTCACCAAGTGTTAAGGGGAAATTATAGTATATAAATGATTAATGCAAGGATTTTACAACTAAAGATGATTAATATTGGACAGGATTTCAGTAATGATTTTCCTAATATATCAGATAGAGGAAATAGGCACTTTCCTGTGCCCACCCAGTCTCTGTTTTCTGAGCCTCTTTATCATATAAATTTTGTAGCATGGGACAGTACATTACAACCCATATAATCTGTTACTTTCTGATGAAGGGAGTTTAAGGACTAGACATGGAGGATTGATGATATTGATAGCTCAAATGATCTAAGTCTTTAATTGATTAACACCATAATGAACTGCAATTTTAATTTTCATGAATGGGCTCAAAATTTTGAGGATATATCTAAAAGCCAGGGTTCTGGGAGTAATATTTCTAGAAATCCCATGTGAGGAAATCAAAATGATTTGGGAGAAGTATATACAAAAGGGCAGGAGTTTGCTAGAGCAGGAAGGGAGTAAGTGTCCAGGGGACTGATAAACAGCTAGTTCATAAACCAAAATTCCTTAAATCTGAGAAATTTCATAGTGTTTGTCTTTATGTGGTCACCAAAATCCACATGTGGCCACTGTTAGGAATACCTATGTTTTTTAATCAGGGAGAAAATGTAAAATTCAGAACACTATGGGCTAGTTAACATATTAAACAATAGTTTTCATATTCATATCTATAATATCTGTATAAATATTTTATTTATTAAAAAGGGCCATCATCATCTCTTATTATATAGGGAGATGACAGTCTTCTCACTAGTTTTGTGAAGCACACTTTGTATTTCTGTTTGTTGGATGCAGGTATAAATCCAGGTGAAAGTTAGGGTATTTAAAA
>JAKSZT010054390.1:262668-279198 GCA_026826555.1 Tolypeutes matacus
AGTGAACATTACCTAACTAATTCTGTGAAGTCAACATCACCCTAGTATGAAAGCCACATAAAGATGCCACAAGAAAAGAACATTATCAACCAATCTGCAATTAAATTAGATGAAAAAAAAATCCTCAAAAATATTTTCAAGTTGAATCCAACAACATATAAAATGAATTAAACAACAAGATCAAGTGGGTTTTATCCCACATATGCA
Organism: Tolypeutes matacus; assembly: GCA_026826555.1. Taxonomy (NCBI): domain Eukaryota; kingdom Metazoa; phylum Chordata; class Mammalia; order Cingulata; family Chlamyphoridae; genus Tolypeutes; species Tolypeutes matacus. Next base: position 262,876 of record JAKSZT010054390.1, read on the forward strand.
AAAGATACTTCACTATAAGAGGACCGATTATTGTAATACACCACATTAACATATTGAGGGAGAAAAATCACATGAGCATCTCTAGCAATACAGAAAAGGTATCTGACAAAATTCAGTATCCATTCTTGATAAAAACACATCAAATGATAGAAATAGAAGGAATCTCCCTCAACATGACCCATTTAACAAAAAAATCAGCAAACAGAGTAAAATATTATTTTTCACACTATTAGATGAAAGAGATAGTCTAAGAGACGTTTAGTAAAATCAAAATGTTATAGAAAAGTTGATAATTAGAGAGGATACAATAAACTGTTTATAATTATGATTGATTTTAAATATCTAGGATTATTGTGATAAATAATCTAAGGTTCTCTCAGGTCTTTAAGAATACTAAAATAGTCTAGAAGTGTCTAAATATTCCCCATCAATGGATAAATAGGGACAGCTATAGGCTTGAGGAAATAAGAAAAAGGATAAAATTGGAAGTTTGACCAAGACAAAAATTCATAAAGAACTGGTTCACTTACAGCTTTCTTTGGCCTCCATTTTTTTGCTTTAGCCATTTCCACCTGCCCCAAAACTTCTTTTTTTTTTTTTTTAATTTTTAAAGAAGCTTTAGAGTACATAAATGTTACATAAAAAATATAGTGGATTCCCATATACCCCATTCCCTCCCCCTCCCACATTTCCCACATTAACAATATTCTTCACTAGTGTGATACTTTTGTTACAGTTGATGAAAACATATTGCAGGACTGCTACTAACCATGGACTATCTTTTCCATTATACTTTACACTCTGCCTAGCACAATTTTGTAGGTTATGACAAAATATATAATGTATTGTATCCATCATTGCAATGTCATGCAAGACAATTTCAATACCCCGAAAATGCCCCGATGTTACACCTATTTTCCCCTCTCCCATCCCTTAGAACCTCTGGTGGCCACCATATTTTTAACAATGATAAGAGTTCTTTCATTGCTAGAATAATAAATCTATAGTAGAATAATAATGTCTAATTTAGTCCATTGTTCATTCCCCAATCTTTAGGATATAGGGATGGTGATGCCACTCTGCTTCTCATTGAGAGAGAGCTTAGAACCCATGGGGCAGATGGATCCAACTATCTTGCTGGCTGTTGCAGTCACTCTCTGTACCTTGGGATAGGTGTTGTCCATTGTCATCTCCTTGTTAATTGTCCTGGGTGAGTCCAATTAACTGGAAAGTAGGTTGCAACTCTGCTGAATTTCAGGGCTCAACTGGCACATGGATGGACCAAAGATTTACATCTCTACAACATATGTTTATCAAGTATAGTACTAATTATTGGTTCAGATAAATGGGGCAGAAGAGCCATGTGTAAGGAACCTATAAATGAAACTAACTCTGTTACAATGGGGAGCATAAATTCCAAAGTAAGGCCCATAAACAGCGTGCTGAATTCCTGAGCTGTCTGTCCTGCTTATAGTTTCTGGATATCTCTAGAGCCCTCAAGAGCCCACTATTTGAGGCACTGTTTACTGTGGCAGTCAATGAGATCCTGCTAAGACTTGCATAAGTGTAACCCCTGGAATGACCTTCTGACTCACTTTGAAATCTGACTTTTAGTCTACTGTCAGCCTGATGATTACTGACCATGTAGCAGCTTAAATAATTTTCTTGAGTAATATGAGAGCTTTCAAGCTAAGTTATGGTATTCTTGTAAAAAAATATTATGGTGTACTTTAAATTTCTAAGAAATATATTAAATGATAGAATATTGTAAATTATATGTTTATGACCTGAAATAGTTCTTAAATTTCCTATGCTTACACATATGCTTAGCAAGTCAATTAATCAAGTTCATCATACATTGATTTGCCATTTTGTTCAACACCAAGCATTGGGTTACAGGTTGGAAAATGAATTCTAGAAAGGACTACTAGCAAATAGATGATTTCAGTTCAAGAGATTTTGGATCTGGGCCTAATAAATAGTTTCATCATATTTTCAACCATTAAATTGTAGGGATATTTAAATACAAATGAATACTAATTATAATAAAATATTGAATATTTAACATAAAACATTATCTCTGATGGATAGGTCTTTTCCTGTATGCTCCTCAAAACTCAGCGTCTACATGTTAAAAGTTGAACTTAACTGATAAATGTTGTATGTGTTCTAACTGCTCCACCAACCATCAATTCAATTCCTATCTCTCTCCCTGTCCTGAAGCCTCACTATTCTTAAAACAGCCACTAAGTGTTCAAGTGAAAAAAAGAGCTGCATGTCTCTCACTTTAAATAAAAAATCTAGAAATGATTAAGCTTACTAAGGAAGGCATATTGAAAGTTGAAATGAGCCAAAATATTATACCAAAGAGTTCTGAATGCAAAGGAAAAGTTCTTGATAGACATTAACAGTGCTATTCCAGTGAACACATGAATGATAAGAAAACAAAACAGTCTTATTGCTGATAGAAAGAAAATGTTAATGTTCTGGTTAGACAATCAAAGCAGCCATAACATTCCCTGAATCTGAAGGCTAATCCATAGAAAGGCCATAACTTTCTTCAATAATATGAAGGCTGAGACAGGTGAGGAAGCTGCAGAAAACATGTTTGAAGCTAGCAAATATTGGTTCATGAGATTTAAGGAAAGAAGCCATGTCCATAACATAAAAAGTACAATATGAAGCAGCCTTATATTGGAAGAAGATACCATGGAGGATTTTGATGGATAGAGAATAGTCATTGCTTGGCTTCAAATCTTCAAAGAACAGTTTGATACTCTTATTAGGGGCTAATGTACCTGGTGACTTTAAGATTAACCTATGTTCATTTACCATTCTTTAAATCCTAGGGCCCTTAAGAATTAAGTTAAATCTAATCTATCTGTGCTCTATAATTGGAATAACAAAACCTGGTGACAGCACATGTATTTACAGTATGACTTACTGAATATTTCAAGCCAATATTGAGATATACACTTCAGAAAGTAGAATCCTTTTAAATGTTTGTGCTTATTGGCAAAGGAATTGGTCATCCAGTAGCTCTCATTGGTATGTACAATGAGATTAATGTTGTTAACATGCCTGCAAATACAGTATCCATTCTGCATCCCTTGGATTAGGAGTAATTTTTACTTTCCAGGGTTATAATTTAACAAATACATTTTGGATGGCTGTAGCTGCCACAGAGAGTGATTCCTCTTATGGATCAGGGCAATGAAAATTGAAAACCTTCTGGAAAAGATTCACAATTCTAGGAAAGTAATCACATTTGTGTCATGGGAGGAGGTCATATATCAATACTTGCAGCAATTTGGAAGAAGTTGATTCCTATCCTCCTGGATTATCTTGAGAGGTACAAGACTTAAGTGGAAGAAATAACTGCAGATGTAGTGAAAATAGGAAGTGAAATCAAATTAGAAATGTAGCACAAAGACATGAATGTTTGGCTACAAACTCATGATAATGCTGCAATAGAATAGATGAGGAGTTGCTTCTTAGGGATGAGCAAACAATGTGGTTTCTTGAGATGGAACTTATTCTTGGTGAAGATATTGTGAATATTGTTGAAATGACACCAAAGGATTTAGAATATTACATAAACTCAGTTTATAATGCAGTGACAATGCAAAATGCACAAACATATGCACTATAGGCATCCCAGCGGGAGAAGAGAAGGGAAAGGGAACAGAAGGAGTGTTGAAGGAAATAATGGCTGAAAACTTCCCAACCCGTTTGAGGAAGATGGATGTACATGTCTAGGAAGCACAGCACACCCCAAACAGTATAAATCCCAACCGGCCTACTCCAAGCCATATACTTGTCAAAATGCCCAATGCTCAAGACAAAGAGAAAATACTCAAGGCAGCAAGAGAAAATAGGACTATCATATACAAGGGATGCTCAGTAAGATTAAGTGCTGATTTCTCATCTGAATTCACAGATCAAGAAGACAGTGTTATGACATAGTACAGGTACTCAACGAAAAAACTTCCAGCAATGAATTCTCTATCCAGCAAAACTGGCAGTCAAAAATGATGAAGAGTTCAAAATATTCACAGATAAACAGATTAAGAGAGTATACCAAAAAGAAACCTTCCCTTCAAGAAATGCTAAAGGAAGTTCTACTGTTTGAAAAGAAAAAAAAAAAAAAAACAGGAGAGAAAGAGGTGGAGGAGAGTGTAAGAACAACTAAAAAGACAAAAAGAGAAATAAAATCAATATATGACATACATAAACCAAAAGAAAATATGGCTGATTGCTCTTGAGAGCAATAATACTGAATGTTAATAGATTAAATGCTCCAGTCAAGAGACACAGATTGGCAGAATGGATAAGGAAATATGACCCATCCTTATGTTGTCTACAAGAAACACACCTTAGACCCAGAGATGCAAGGAGGCTGAAAGTGAATGGCTGGAAAACAATTTTACAAGCAAATAATAACCAAAAGAGGGTGTGAGTAGCTATCCTAGTATCAGACAAAATAGACTTTAAATGAAAAACTATTGTAAGAGACAAAGATGAACACTATAAATTAGTAAAAGGGGTAATCTTTCAAGAAGCAAGAAAAATCATAAACATTTATGCACCTAATCAGGGTGCCTAAAAATACATGAGCCAAACATAAATGGAGACATAAATGCCTCTACAATTAGAGTGGGGGATTTAACACACCATTACCACCATAATACAGAACATTTAGTCAGAGAAGCAATAAAGAAACAAAGACTCTGAATAATACATTACAGGGGCCGGACCTAACAGACATATACAGAATGTGACACCCAAATATAGTGTGATATATATTCTTCTTGAGAGCACATATATCATACTTCAAAATAGATCACATGTTAAGCCACAGAACAACTCTCAATGAATTCAGAAAGACTGAGATTATACAAGGTAATTTCTCTGACCACAATGGAATGAAATTGAAAATCACTAAGGGCCAGAGAAACAAATTAGGCACAAACATATGGAAGTTAAACAACACACTCTTAGACAAAAAGTGGGTCAAGGAGGAAATCTCAAAAGAACTCAGTAACTGCTTTGAAATGAATGAAAATGACAACACAGCATATCAAAACCTATGGGATGCAGCCAAAGCTGTACTGAGATGGAAATTCAGAACCATAAAATGTATATATCAAGAAAGAAGAAAGAAAGAAATTTGAAGATCTAACTGCACACCTGGAGGAATTGGAAAAACAACAACAAACTAACCCCAAAGAAAGTAGAAAGAAGGAAATAACAAAGATTAGAGCAGAACTAAATGAAATACAAAATAAGAAAACACTAGAAAAATTAAACAAAACCAAAAGCTTCAAGAATATCAATAAAAGTAACAGACTCTTAGCCAGACTAACAAAGAAAAGAGAGAGCAGATTCAAATACACAATATAAAGAATGAGGAAGGGGATATAACTACTGACCCCCCAAAAATAAAGAGTATCATAAGAGGATAGTTTAAAAAGTATATGCCAAAAAGCATAATAATTAAGAGGAAATGGTCAAATTCCTAGAAACTCACAAGCAGCCTACATTGTAAAATTACAAGTAAAAAGACAGACTTGGTCATCAAAAACCTCTTAACTAAGAAGAGCCCAGGACCAGATGTCTTCACAAGTGAATTCTACCAAACATTCTGGAAAGAGTTAACACCAATCCTGCTTAAGGTCTTCCAAAAAATAGAAATAGAAGGAACATTGGCCAACTCATTCTATGATGCCAACATTACCCTAATGCCAAAGCCAAACAAAGATGCCATAAGAAAGGAAAATTACAGACCAATCTGTCTACTGAACTTAGATGATAAAATCCTCAACAAATTACTTGCTAATCACATTTAACAACATATCAAAGGAATTATACACCAGGAACAAGTTGGTTTCATCCAGGGTATGCATGGATGCTTCAATATAAGAAAATCAAACAATGTAATACACCACATAAACAGATTGAAAGAAAAAACAAAACAAAACATATGATCATCTTTATAGATGCAGAAAAAATATTCAACAAAATACAGCACTCGTTCTGGATAAAACCACTGCAAAAGGTAGGTATAGAAGGAAATTTTCTGAACATGATAAAGGGTATATATGAAAAACCCAAAACTAACACCATCTTCAATGGTGAAATCCTAAAAGCCTTCCCCCTGAAATAGGGAACAATACAAGGATGCCCACTATCACTACTCCTATTTAACATTGCCTTAGAAGTAGTTGCTCAAGTACTAGGCAAGAAAAAGCTATAAAAGGCCTCCACATTGGAAAGTAAGAAGTAAAAATTTCACTATTTGCAGACGACCTTGTTCTATATATAGAAATCCCTGGGAAATCTACAACAAAGCTTCTAGAACTTATAAAGGAGTTCAGTAAAGTCAGAGGCTATGAGATCAGTGCTCAGAATAAGTAGCATCTCTGAACACCAATAACGAGCAATCTGAGGAGGAAATCAAGAAAAAAAAATACCATTTACAACAATGAATAAAAGAATCAAATACATAGGAATAAATTTAACTAATGATGTAATGATGTAAACAACTTATATACAGAAAACTACACAAAACTTTTAAAGGATATCAAAGAAGACTTAAATTAATGGAAGAATATTCCCTGTTCATGGATAAGAAGACTAAACATCATCAAGTTGTCTATTCTACCCAAACTAATCTACAGATTTAATGCAATTCCAATAAAAATCAGCATTGTATTTTTTAAGGAATTGGAAAAACTAACTACAAAATTTATTTGGAAGGGTAAGAGGCCCCTAATCATCAAAGACATATTGAAAAAGAAAAATGAAGGTGGAGGTATCACATACCTGACTTTAAAACATACTACAAAGCTACATTGGCCAAAACTGCATGGAATTGGCACAAGGATAGACATACTGACTAATGGTACCAAATTGAGAATTCCAATATAGATCTTCACATATATAGTCATCTGATATTCGACAAGTCTACCAAGCACACTCTGTTGGGAGAGAATTGCCTCTTCAACAAATGGTGCTTGGAGAACTGGATATCCATATCCAAAAGAATGAGAGAGAAAAAACATTTCACAACTTATACAAAAATCAACTCAAGATGGATCAAAGATGTAAATATAAGATCTAAGACCATAAAGACCTTGAAAGATAATGTAGGGAAGCAGCTAAAGAACCTTGTAATAGGAAATGGTTTCATGAACTTCACACCCAAAGCATGAGCAGCAAAAGGAAAAATAGATAAATGAGATTTCTTTAAAATTAAAAACTTTTGCATCTCAAAGGATGTTATCAAGAAAATAAAAAATCAGCCTACCCAATTGGAGAAAATACTTGGCAACAATATATCTGATAGGAACCTAATATCCTGAATATATAAAGAATTCCTACACCTCGAAAATAAAAAGACAAACAAGCCATTTAAAAAATGGGCAAGTGACCTGAAAAGACACTTCTCCAAGGAAGAAATACAAATGGCTAAAAAGCCCATGAAAAAAATGCTTGAAATTGCTAGCTATTAGGGAAATGCAAATCAAAATTACAATGAGATACCATCTTAAACCCATTAGAATGGCAGCTATTAAAAAAATAGATACTATATGTGTTGGAGAGGATGTGGATGAAGGGGAACCCTCATCTACTGCTGGTGGGATTGTGGAATGGTCCAGCCACAGTGAAGAACAGTATGATGGTTTCTCAAAAATCAAACTATAGATCTTCTGTATGATCCAGTGATTCCACTACTGGGTATACAGCCACAAGAATTGAAAGCAAAGACACAAATAGATAAATGCACACATATGTTCATAATGGCATTGTTCACTATTGACAAAAGTTGGAATCAACCCAGGTGCCCATCAACAGATGTAAGGATAAACAAAATGTGGTACATTCATACAATGGAATATTAATCAGCTGTAAGAAGGAATAAATTGCTAACACATGGGATAACATGGATGAATCTTGAAGACCTTATGTTGGGTGAAGCAAGCCAGTATATGATCTCACTGATATGAATTAAGGAAATTGAGCAGTCTCAGAGAGCTATTGTCTGAAACATATGTTTACAAGAAAAAGAAAGAGAAGAGAAGTTTTCAAGCCATCACCCATAAGGATGTAATCTATGGTAAAGTGATAGAGTATAGTTGTGTATTGAAGGTATAGGACAGGTGGGTCGTGATATTATTGAGTTTGTTGGTGCATGGTTGACAGGTGGGAAGATTGGGAAGGGTGAGTTAGAATACCCAGGATACTGGAGGAAGATATGGGAGAGGGACCAGGTGAACAGTTGGGATTTGTGTGTTTGAGATTTAAAGTACAGTGGTGGGAATGCTCTTATGGCAGTATGACAAGGAAGGGTCACTGGTTTAGGGTGTTGCTTGGGGAGCATTAGGGACAGGGTGCACCTGGAGCAAGCTTCTAGGGGTGTGTGAGTGTTTACCCTGTAATAATGTGTTCTATCAGGGGGTGGAGACCCATATAATGAACAGGAAGGAGTTGGACTCCCATCTTTGGGAGGACCAATTTGTTCAGAAATAGATAGGTGGGAGTCTCTCAAGAGCAAGGGACATTCTTAATAGGGGAGGACAAACCAGTGTGTCAAGACCTCTTGTTATATGTAACTATGAATCTTGTCATCCAATGAGTCAAGCCAGGGGGTCGTCATGGTCCCTGAGGAGATGGGAGGATGCAACAGAATAGATTAAACAGGGGATATTTAGTATTCAGTGGAAATGTTCTTCATTACCTTACAGTGATGGACACAGGACATGGTAAATGCCTTCAAAATTTACAAAAATATATGTTCTAAAATGTAAACCATTCTTTAAACCAATGATAATGTTTAGTAGCTATGTATCACTATTTGTATATCAGTTATAACAATGCTACCATCCACATATAAAAAGGTTTTAAAATGGGATGAGGAAATGAGGAAGAGTTTGGTTATATGAGAGTCTCTTGTATTCTGTGTGTGACTTTGCTGTGACCTAAAACTTCTTTGAAAACAAAAGGTAAATTAATGAGACACTGGAGACTGAGAGTGGGAAAGTACCATGGTACAGACTGGACACCAGATTTTGCAGTGATAAAAAGCAAAATGTCAAAAAATTATATATTAAAAAAAGTTTTTTTTTTCATTTTTAAATATCCCAATCTTTTAATTTTATTTTATGTTTAGTTTTGGTTTTTTTTTTTTTATCTCTTACACTTTAATTTATCGTTATTATTTCATTTTCCTACTAATTGTATTTGGCTAGTGTTTCGGCTTCAACTTTATAGTAGTTTGGATCACAGAAAGGTTACAACTGGGATGGGAAAGTATTGTTGGAGGTGGTGTCAAAGATGGAGTGAGCATGGAAGGAAGTTCACCTGAACATACATACAAGGTATATAAAATTGTTCAAATGTTCACGGGGCATGGTCATAGCCCTGTGACCATGGGTGGAGAATCACTCAAATAACGAGAGAATACTGAATTCCCATCCTGGAGAGCTCTGCCACATTCTCCAAGGGAGCAGCAACAGTCTCCCAAGTGCAGGGGCAGTGTCTGGCCAAAGAGAATTATCCACTGATGGGCCCTTGTTATTGATGACTAGCCTTATGAGTCTTTGCTCTTGAAATTGAAATTTAGCCTATTGTTATGTGTTGCCTAAGGGTTGCCTCCTGAGAGTCTCCTTGCAGCTCAAATGTGTTCTCTCTCTAAGCCAAACTCAGCATATGAATGCATCATCTTCCTCCCAGCAAGGGACATGACTCTCAGGGATGAGCCTCCCTGGCAATGAGGGATTACTACCAAGTGCCAACTGGCAATGTGACTGGAAAAAGACCTTGAATAAAAGGGAGAAAAGATAAAGACAAATGAGTTCATATGGCTAAGAGACTTCAAAGTGAGTTGGGAGGTCATCCCAGAGGTAACACTTATGCTTATCTCAGTAGGACTTCATAGGCTTCCAAAGTGGATATCACCCTAAGTAGGGTGGCTCTTGAGGACTCTGGAGACACCCAGGTCCTATGTCAGGGAAGATAGCTCTGGAGGTTAGTGCCTTACCAATAGGTACTACTCTGGAATTTGCGCTCCTGAGAATGACAGAGTTGGACTCAAATATGCCTTCCCTGCACATGGTTCATCTATCCCTTATATTGAAATGTTTATGTGGTGCTGGAGCTTGGAGGTTTACATCCAGAGACTGGAGTATTTGGGCTGTCCATGTGCCAGCTGGGCCTGAAATCTCGGGGGAGGTGCAACTTCTACTCTACAGCTCAATGGAGTCATCCAGGACATCTGGTGGGGAGATGATGATGAACAACGACCTTCCCAGGGAATGAGAGAGTCTGCAGCTGCAGGCAGGATAATCCCATCCATCTTATCCATGGGATATAAGCCACCTCTCAATTGGAGTTGGAGTGGACATCATCAACCCACACTCAACAGGATTGGGACAAGAGCTATGGACTAGAGTGGACTTACTGGTATTTGGTTATAGACATACTGTGATTCAAGCAATGGAAGAAATTAAAACATTAATGTGGAGCCAGTAGCCACTGAATGCTCTGGGGACAGGGAGAGGGAAAAGCAGTTGTAATACAGGGGCTTTTTTGGGACTTGGGAATTGTCCTGAGTGACATTGCAACAATGATATAGGCCATTTTATATCATCATATAACATGCAGAACTGTGTGGGAGAAAGTGTGGTCTACAATGTGAACTATGGTCCATGCTTAGTGGCAAAGCCCCAGAATGTGTTTATCCATTGCAGGTGATGTGCCACACTATTGAAGGATGTTTTTGTGGGAGGTTGTGGGAGGTGTGGGGTTAGGGCATATGGGAATCCCAATATTTTTGTGTAACATTTATGTAATCTAAGTACTTTTTAAAAAAAATGTATTATAAAAAAATAAAGCAGTGACAGAGTTTGAGACTATTGACTTCAATTTTGAAAGAAGACCTACTGTGGGCAAAATGCTATCAAACAGCATCACATACAACAGAGAAAACCATCATGAAAGAAAGAGTTAATCCATGCAGCAAACTTCACAGTTATTTTATTTGAAGAAATTGGCACTGCCGTACCAACTTCAGGTATCCCCACCCTGATAAATGAGCTGCCATCAACATCAAGGCAAGATTCAAAACCAGCAAACAGTTTAGGATTTCTGGAGGCTTAGAAGTTAGCATTTTTAGTAATAAAGTATTTTTCATTAATGTATGTATGTTATGTTTTTTTCAGACATAGAGTCATCTCACAGTTAATAGATTACAGTAGTGTGTAAACATAACTTTATATACACTCGGAAAACAAAATATGTGTGACTTGCTTTTCTGTGATATTTGCTTTATTACAGTGGTCTGGAACAAAACCCAGAATATCTCCATAGTATGCTTGTAGTTCTGATCTATTAATGAGTATGCAAAATTCTTCTGGATCATATAATATAAGAATTAGTGTGAATTATGTATAGGTCATGACCCTCAAATACAGGGGAAGGGGCATCCTAAGTAGAAAAGTTAGCAGAAAAGAAAACCTCGAAGTGGGAGATCACTCTGTTTGGAGAATATAGAGGACTATAGTATATTTGCTTAAATCATCTAAATAATGGAAAACAAAAGAAAAAGTTAGGGGAATAGAAAAGACAACATATAGGTGTCCTTGACATGAAAAATCTATTATATTTTGCAACATTATATTTTTCCAATGCACTAATCTCTATGATGAGCAAACCGAACATGAGCCAATTTGGGGAGATTTCTCATTATCAGGAGAGGAGGTTCTAAATTATTCCAAGGAAAACAGCCTTTTTTGTAAATTTCTGAAGAGGGGGCGTGTCAGGATTAAAGATACCATTTAGAGAGGTACTTCTTGTGTTCCTCAAATACAAGTTTTCACACCTGGAACAATTTAGTGAAGATTCCTACCTGAATAATTATAATATGTTCTTTAGGCTTTTGTAATCCCGGAAATTATTTACTCCAACTCCCAAGGAAAGCTTAACTTCATTCTACAATGATGTGAATAATAGCTACACTAGGGGCACCGCATGGGAATCACAATGAATATCACCTTATTAACTTTAATTCTCATGGTAGCATTTGAGACCATAACTTTTGCAGGGCAATTTTTATCTGCACATTTCTCAGTGTATAGATGAAAGGATTCAGCATAGGGGAAGTCACAGTATAAAACTCAGAGATTTTCTTACCTTTGTTCTCATTGTCAACAGGTAGAATATATGTTTAGATACAGGGCACATAAAACAAAATTACAGCAATTATGGGAGAGCTACCGATTTGACTGAGCTTTGTGTCATGCTGCAGAGGTGTGTGTCCTAATATTGTACAATATGCTTATGTAAGATGCCACCAGGACAGGAAAAATTAAAACCCCTGAAATTCCTGAATTGATAATAACTGACACTATAAACATGTATATCTTTGCAGACCAGTTTCAAAAGAGGCTTCACATCACATATGTAATGATTGATTTGATTAGGGCCTTAAAAAGGTAAATTGGGGACCATGAGCATGAGAGTAAGAGAATGACAAAAGCCTTGATAAGTAGCATGTTATATCTCTGCCTGTTCATGATGACCATGTATTGCAGGGGCTTGACAAAGGCTACATAGCGACCAAAAAGCTGAGGTGGAGCCAGTGGCCACTTGACACTTTTGGGGCAGGGAATGGACGAGCAGTTGAAATACAGGGGCTTCTTTGGGATTTGGAGGTTGTCCTGAGTACCTTTGTGGCAATGGATATAGGCCATTTTAAATCAGCACACACCACTCAGAACTGTGTGGGAGACAGTGTGGTCTACGGTGTGAACTGTGGTCTATGGTTGGTGGCAAGGCCCCAGGATGTGTAAGTCCATTGAGGGTGGTGGGCCACACTTGTGGGAGATGTTTGTGTGGGATGTGGTGGGAGGTGTGGGAGGTGGGCAACATGGGAATCCCAGTGGGTTCCGTGTAATATTTTAGGTAATCTAAGCACCTCTTAAAATATATTTATATATATATATAAATAACATTTTTGTAAGCAAATGCACATATATGCATATATATTTATATATCATTTTACAAATATTGGTATGTATTGTGAAAATTTTGATTTTTACCCAAAATAAAAAATAAATAAATTTTAAAAAATAACCAGTATCACAATCACATCAAAAATTAAAAAAAAAAAAAAAGCTATAGACACCAAGACGAATGTTTCCACAGTTGTCAGTAAGTGCATAGTGAAGAGCAGGGTCATACAGTTGTTATAGGAAATGATTTTTTTCTCTGTTGCTAGGTCTCTGATTAGCTGGGGAATTACAGCATCACATAATGTAATGTGAAGGAGAGGTCCATGAGTGATAGTTGGTAGAGAAAATAGTACATTGGCTGTTAAGTTAGATGGCTGCAGGTAATTCTGAGTAAAATGATGAAGTTCCCCATTAAGACCACCAAGAAACAGAGCAGGAACAAGAAACAGAACAGTAGCTTTATCTACTTGTCCTCCCATAACCCCAAGATGACAAAATCAGTGACATTGTTCTGATTTTTCATGAGGTAATGTGAGTCCAGAGTAGACAACAGAAATTTAACTTATCTGATATAAAACAGAACATTAAATATGTAATAGCACATTTAAACTTGGTGTGAATTATTAATTGAAAAACAATTCAGATCAAGGTAGTTTTATTACAGGTTTTATCATTTAAAAATTTTTTTAAGTTAGGACAGTTTTGTCATCTTAAATGACTTTTAAATGTGAACATATTTTAATCCTCATATTTTATAAATATTTTACATGTATTAATTCCCATATCCCAAACCTAAGTAGGCAATATTCTGATTCTCATTTTATATATGGCACTTGAAACATAGGAGGGCTCAATTAATTATATCACATCATTATGATACATATTAGCAGATCTAAGATATGAAACTTTACCCTGTGTCAGTTCCATGCTCTTCAAGGCTATGCTGTGTTAGCCATAGGCCAAACGGAACCAGCTATTTTCCATCTTTGCAAAATAAATGAGGTGTTTCTCCATGTCTACCACTAGCTACTTGCATAATTGTAAGCAACTCCCTCCCTTTTTCTATCCTTCTAATATTTTCTGTGGAGACTCAAATCACCCTATAATTCTATACCTCCACTGAAACTAAATATTTTTTCTTGAAATTAAAAGTACCCAAGGATCTTAATCATATCATAGAAATAACCTAATTTATTTGTTAATATTTTCAGTGACTTTACTTATTCTCATGTATGGTTGACGTTCAGCACATTCGTTTGTTAGAAATAGGACATTGGTTTGTTAGATATAGCAATTGCTAGGTCTCTGAATGTATGAATATGGGACTTTATTAAAGCCTCAACTTTCTCCTAATTATGTTAAAGGTATATTTTGAGAATTCTATTAGAAAAAACTTTAGAAAGGTTAAGTGTTCTCTCTTGGCATGTTGAATGAAATAATAAGATGAAAGAATTATCTGCTCATTTGAACATACTTTTAGAAATGTGCAGACATTCAGATGCAGTGTATTTGGGAGGAGGGAGAAAATATGTTGAAAGCATCACCTTTAGCCCATATCAAAAGGCCTTCCTCATGTAAGTCATCTGTTTCCCAGAAAAAAACTATTATTTTCAATGAGCTGCTGTTTGGATTTTATTTTACATTATGGGAACAATTTGATGAATTGTACTGATCCCTAGTTTAAGGAACATGAATATTAGCATACAGTTTTGAATATTCTAATATTTCTACATTCCTAGGGCTAATCACCTCATTCTGTTGAGATTTCTTATCCAACTGGCAAGTGGAACCAAAGATATTGGGTACATTTACCATCCGCCAAGAGCAAAAGAAATGAAGCCCATCATATCAGAAGGGCTTAAGATTCTAACATAAACCATGTTCTCAGAACACATCCCTGAAAATGTTTTACTGAGGATAAACAATTGTGTAATAAAATGGGATTACATCATAGTCATGAATTAACTGGTCTGTCAGTTGTTTTACTTATGTTAGACAAGTACTACATATGGGGAAAACATGGATATTGGTTTCAGTATTCTGCACTCAAAATTCAACTTAACATAGCACATATTTACAAATTGAGAATATCGAAACATGCCCTCTGTGTATGACATTTAATCTAATAATTTAAAGAACATAATATATATAGGAATAAATTTGCAGTAGAACTATAGAAAATATTCTAGAATAACTAGAAAACTGAAATTATAAAAAGCCAAACTCTTGGTTTACAATATTTCACTAATTTTGCTGCAAACCTCAGGATCTCTGAACATTTGGTTTCAGTCTTCCTGTACCTACAATGATTCCACATCAATTGGGAAAAGACACACTGAAGTAGGAAAAGATCATTAAAAGTACTGCCGAGAGATAAGTTACTGGGAATCCTCTTAAAAAGCAAAATCATGCTGAAATATTTCCTGGAACTATCCTCATATCATTTCATTTCTGGTCTTATTCTAATGCTTAAAATCTCCCTCACTATATTCAAATCAATTCTCTCTCTTCCTCTTCCTCCGGCCCTCCCTCCCTCCCTCTCTCTCTTTCTTTCTCTCTTTGTCTTTTGTCACTCCCTCTCACTTCCCTTCTCCTGCCCCCTTCCACTCTGTCACATATCCACACACACACTCATGTATCTGTACATAATCACATGCAAATAAATGCAGTATTTTGGGGATAATTTCAAGTGCTCATTTTTCCTAACTAACCCTTAGTCTCTACCAAAAGTCCCTTTTGCCTTACAAATTTTTACCTAGAGAAAAATTATCCTAGGAAATATGTGCTTTCTACATTTTGAAATTAAAAAAGATTGAAATAAAAGAATAAGAAAATTGAAGAAAAAGGAGAAATCTGAAGAAGGGAAAACATGTTGAGTTGTATGAATTATGTCTAAGTAGACAAGAGGATACGGATAGTATGAAATCCTAACAATGGCTAATATAACTTTTTTTTTTTTTTACAGATTCTTTATTTATCATATTTATTATAAAGAAAATATTGTGAAAGTGAAATTCATATGCTTAATTCTTTGATGGATTTAGAGTAAAATTTTTAAATAACATAAATTATATGTAATATATTCCAGGCACCTTATTAAATATTTTATATATACCCATTAATTTATCTTCAGTATGTCCTAGTGAGGGTTTGTTACTACCCAATAGCTTATTGGAGAATATATTTACACTATTGGTGTGTGTGTGTGTATGTATATATATGTGTTTATTACAACCAAAGCCCAAGTTTACACAAATGCTAAGGGAAAGCCTCAATCTGGGCTTTTTGAATGATTCTAAAGCCCAAACAT
>JAKSZT010054390.1:291754-303800 GCA_026826555.1 Tolypeutes matacus
TTTTATGGGATCAGTGGTGATATCCCCTCTCTCCTTTTCTTATGTATTTGTATCTTCTTTATTTTTTCTTTGTTCGTCCACCTAAAGGTTTGTAAATTTGATTAATCTTCTCAAGAACCAAATTTTGGTTTTGTTAATTTTTCTAGTGTTTTTATTTATTTACAATTTCATTTAATTCTGCTCTAATCTTCCTTATATCTTTCTTTCTGCTTGCTTTAGGTTTAGTTTTTTGTTCTTTTTCTAGTTCATTGATAAGTGCATTAAGATGTCTGATTTTAGCTCTTTCTTCTTTTTAATACAGGCACTTATGGCTATAAATTTCCCTTGTAGCTCTTCATTAGCTGCATCATATTGGTTTTCATAAAGTTTTCCATTTAAAGTATATTTTCTTTGATATTAATATAGCTACTCACACCCTTTTCTGGTTATTTTTTGCAAGTAAAATCATTTTCAAACATTTGACTTTTAACTTCCTTGAGTACCAGGATCTAAGATGAGTTTCTTGTAGACAACATAGAGATGGGTCATATTTCCCTATCCATGCTTATAGTCTGTGTCTTTTTATTGGAGAGTTTACTCCATTAATATTTAATGTTATTACAGTTAAGACAGTACTTATATTAGCCATTTTATTTTTAAGTTTATATATGATGTATTTTGTTTTTATCTTTTTCTCTTTTTTGTTATTGTTACTAACAATTTTCCTTTCTACACTTTCCTCCAATGACGTCTCTCCTGTTTTTATCTTTCACACTGTTGCACTTACTTTAATATTTCTTGAACGTCAGTTCTGTTGTTGACAAAGTCTCTTAATTTCTGTTTATCTGTGAATATTTTGAACTATCCCTCATTTTTGAAAGCCAGCTTTGTTGGGTACAGATTTATTGTTTGGCAGTATTTTTATTATCTTTTAGCACCTTAAATATGTCATATCATTGCTTTCTAGGCTCCATGATCCTCAGTCATTTAAGGCATGGAATGTGACCTTGAAAAGAAGAAATTATATTGATGCAACATATCTGCAGCTAGGCCTCATCTCCCATCTTGTCAGTGGTAAATTTGATGTGTATTAACTCAGGTTATACAAATAAAGACTTGGGAATGAATTCAGAAAAATCATCATGCTGAAATAAAGATGTGATTAAACATTCTCCCAGCAAAAATTTTGGAAATTTTAATTTTAGGGAAAAATTAATTTGTCCTCAAAATTATAAAATGAGAACTTATAAAAGAATAATTGAAAAATCATGGCATATCTCTGGTCTTTGAAACATAACAAAGTCTTTCAAATATATTAAATGGCTATGAAATTGAGATGACCACAAAGATAGAATCTACATAGAGAATTAAATTAATGAATATTTGTGAGCAAACTTTAGCAAACTCTTCTCCTTCCAACAGAGAAGTTCTCACACTCTGGAGAATCCACTAGAATTTAATGTCTTGGGAGAAGATTTCATTCATAGCCCCACAATGATTCAATATGTGTTATCTCATATGAGAAAGAAACCCTATATTGGAGAACAATTTTAAGAAGTCCCCAGTGATCTGTTATCTTTTAATCAGTGTAATCAAATTCACACTACAATGAAATCATATAACTGTCAGCAACATGGGAAAGCCTTGAGAAAATTCTGAACTTAGGCCACATGTGAGAACTCATACTGAAGAAAAATACACAGATGTCAAATATGTAGGAAAAAATTCAGAAAATCTTTCAACATTAGACAACATGAAAGAATTCACAATGAAGAGAACCCACACAAATGGCATGAATGTTTTAAAGCCTTTATTTTTTTTCTATTTTTCTTTTTTTAAAGATTTTATTTATTCATTCATTTATTCCCCCCTTGCTGCTTGTGCTCGCTGGGTCAGCTAACCACGCCGTGTGGGTGGGCTTGCCTTCACTAGGAGGCCCCGGGAACCGAACCTGGGGCCTCCCATATGGTAAACGGGAGCCCTACTGATTTAGCCACAGCCACTTCCCTGTTTTAAAGCCTTTAGACAAAGGTCTTCTCTTAGACAACATTAGAAAATTCATATTGTAGAGAAAGGATACAAGCATCATGTAGGTGCAAGAACAATCACATTGGAGATAAATAAAACTTTTATCCTAAAATAAAAGTGAATAAATATTCAACTAGTGTTGCATCAGAAATATCAGAAAGGGGAAAAACCATTAACAAAACATGCTTTCCCACACTATACATATAAATGTCATGTATGTGGGATAGTATTCAGTAAATCTTCAGTCCTTAGACAACATGAGAACACTCACACTGGAAAGTAACCTTCTGAAGGCCATCTTTGTTTGAAGACAGAGCTCTAATCTTAGAAAACCTGAGAAAATCACACTGGAAAACAGCCATACAAATGTGATATATGTGAGAAATTCTTTAATAAATCTGTGCTTAGGCAACATGAGAACACTCACACAGGAGAAAAACCTTATGAATATTGTCTATGTGGAAAATCTTTCAGTTAACATTTTACCTTCAGACAACATGAGGCGATGAATACCATCTATGTGGGAGAGACTTCTGTCAGAGTTCTAATCTTAGAAAACATGAGTGAACTCACAATATAAATATAATGAATATGGAATAGGCTTCATAAATAGACTATTGTTTAAACAAATGAGAAAACACACACAGGATTATAATTCTATGTCAATGTCATCTATGATAAATACCTTTATTTGTAATTTAGGCATGAACGAATTACACTGGGAAGAACTCTATATTACCAGGAGGACATTTATGCTGAGCTTCAGCCAAACTGCACAGATGAAAAACACAGGTTAGTAATAACTCCTGCAACTGAAAATCAGAGAGGAAAATCTTTAACATGAATGGAAGACTCTAGAGGAACAGCAGATAATTTTTGCTGGAGTAAATATTCAATGAAATAAGTATAAAAAATACTTTATTTATATTTCACTGTAATGAATGGAGGAAAGTCATTAGTGATTTCAAATTTCTTCATCATCATGAACATTTTCATACTGAAGAAAAGACAATCCTAAAATAAAAGTGAATAAATATTCAAGTAGTGTTGCATCAGAAATATCAGAAAGGGGAAAAACCATTAACAAAACATGCTTTCCCACACTATTCAGAATATTGCCTAAATTATTTTTATTGAAATATTATTAGTATAATAATGTAAGATTGCGAAGTGATCTGGTTATGTTGCATGCAGAATTTTGTAACAATTAGTAGGAAGAATATGAAACTTTTCTTTAAATCAATACTTGCAAAATTATGTGAAGGAAAAGCTGTTCCTGTAATATGTCTAATATTATTGAGATTCTATTTTTTATGTATCTGACCAGCTGGCAGATGGTGCTCATCAGCAAATTATAATGACTACAGATAATCTGAAAATAACATTGAATATTAACTAAAAGGTGGACAATACAAAATGATGTGCTGTAACTTTATATATGTTTAATATATATGTGAATAACTAATTAGTGGAACATGAAAAAACATAAATTAATAATGCCTGATGGTGCATAAATTTTTACTTTTAAATGCCATATTTCTATTTTAAGTTATATAGGATGTAAATTAATTTAAATTTGGGAAGGAAACTAATGTTTTCAGACCGGGAATAGTATGGGTATCTGGGGATGAAAATTTTGCTCAATCTTTAGTGAGGAAATGTGATATTCACTACAATTAAAATTAGTTGTCAAGTGGCTTGTGACAAAAAATACAGAGAAATCTCAGGAGATAAGGAGGTGGTACATCACTGCGGATAAGAGGTAGTTCTCATTCTCAAAATACCTCAGAATTGATAAGGTGTACATACGATCATTCGTTAATTATTCCAGTTATTACTAGTATTTGTTGATTTATTTGGCTTATTTTCCCACTAAATACCCACTCTTTGTGAAGAATAAATGGCAATAATATTTAAATGCTTTAAAGGAAGAAACAGTTCCACAAGAAGTAGACCCATCTTGATAGTGTATCTCCATGAAGATGAGCTAGGTTAATGGCATAAACTGTATAAAAGGTTTTGGATCCTCATCAATCATCAGGTCATTTATTTCAATATCACATATTTATCACAGTTTTCAATTATTCCAGAACCTGAATTTTCTGGAGACTAATTGATAAAATATGCAAACTTCCCACCTTCACTGCTCATATGTCATAGTAGAAATGAAACAAAAATAAACAATAAAAGAAAATGTGTGAGATTCAACCTAGGGTTCTGGGAATATCCCTGGTAAGAGTAGATATGTAGGCTTTTAAGATGGTGGAAGGGACCAAGAGCTGAGGAATGCTGAAAGCTACCAGAAGCTGGAAAAGTCTAAAGGAAAGAAGTTTACAGGCTGGAATAGACAAGAAAATGGATTCTTCCTTATAGTCTCCAGATGGAATATTTCCTGTTGACTAAAACATTGATCTCAGACCAAACCAATTTGGACTTATGGTTTCCAGAACTGTAAGACAATAGATTCCATTTTTTACATGTAGTCCTTATAACACCATGATTATTTTTAATCTCATCCATTTTGTCTTTCATTCCCATAATCTATGATACTTTAATTGCAGGCTTTTATATTTTTCTTTATGTTCAACTAGTTTCTTATTAATAGCCTTTATTTTTTAGTCATAGTTGTTTCAACTCCTTAAGTTGATTTAGGATATTTGTGTGATTATCATTGATTAGTCATCTTTAATCCTGTATCTCATCAGCATTTTTGGTTTGTTCCTTTAGTTGAGCCATGTCTTCCTATTTCTTATTTTGACTTGCAATTTTTGCTGGTGTCTAGGCATCTGAATATGTTAGTGAATTTACTCTGATGTTCAATTTCTCCCTTTGCCTAGTGGTTTTGTCTCACAGCTCTTTTTGATTTTTGGTCCAACTTATTCTAAAACTTTAAACTTGCCCAGCTTATATTATCAAAATAGATCTGTAGTGCAGATCTTCCTCCCAGAGTTTGGTACAACAGACACCTATAAAATTTTTTTCTTGCAGTTTCCTGGCCAGCTGGCAGATGGTGCTCATTAGCAAATATTTCCAAGGAGGCAACTCTTTCAACATTCACTTTCAGGTGATTCTTTTCTGGTCAGAATCAAGACTCAAAGTGGGCTCTTCTGGTCAAATTAGCTGAATGTAAACCATTCTCTGACATACCTCTGCCACACCTTAGCTCTTCCCAGGGAAGAAGGCCTCTGTTAACCCAGGATTAGTAACTCACAGATTTCATTTTGCTTTCTTCATTTCTCTGTCCCTCACCCTCCGGTGGGTTATGCAACACTCACCTGGCCTGAAAAGTCCCAAAACAAGTCCATTGGACAGCTTTTTGGCTTCCTCTGCTGTTTTTGTGACAGAGGTAAGCCCTACTTACCTATTCAGATACCATCTTCCTGGAAGTCCCTCTTTCTTCTTTTTTAATATAAGCATTAAGGGTTATAAATTTCAGGACTGCCTTCACTGTATCCCATAAGTTTTGATATGTGGTGTTCTTGTTTTCATTCATTTTGAGATATTTACTTATTTCTCTTGCAATTCTACATTTTACCTACTTATTTGAGTGGATTTTAATTTCCATAATGTTAAAATTTTCGTATTTTCTATTATTAATTTGAAGCTTCATTTAATTATGATCAGAAATTTGCTGTGTATAGCTTCATTCTTCTTTAATTTATTGTGATCTGGCTTATGACCCAACATATGGCCTACCCTGGAGAAAGATACATGAGTACTTGAGAAAATAGTTTTAAGAGGTTCAAGGTATTTCTCATTTAAATGTATAGATGGTGATGTGGCTTTTTAGATATCTACAGAGATTTGTTCCCTCCCTTGCTTTTGTCCTCCATAGAAAGTTACACACAAATAAAGAGGGGATCTTAGGATTCACTCAGCATAATTGAGTCACTCCAAAACCTTCCAGAACTATGCCCTGTTGGTCATGTCCTCAAAGGGGACAGAAGTTGAGAAGGAGCTGGCCCTCCACTAGGGAGTCTTCAGTCAATGTTCAGGTTGATATGATGCAAGTGCTGATCATGCACCTCTTCAGAGACCTAGTGAGCCTTTCAGGATGGGGAACAAGAACATGTGACAAGGTGACATAGGGGCCATCAGTCAAAACTGGAGAGGCAGTAAAAGCATCCAGGCCTCATGTCTGTTCACAGATATCTGTGCATTTTTTAAACAGATGGGAGGGGAAGTTTGAAGATCCTTGTAGGTTCACTCAAGATTTCAGTGACTACTTAGTGCAGAACTAATCAGAAAGTGTACTATCAGAATGTACAGAATTCTTTAAAAAATCATTGACACTTTTGTAGAAGCCAAGCCTAAATGACCACATTGTCCACTGCCCTTAGGTAGAGACCTCAGACCTTCAGATGTTGAAGTTCCAAAGGACTTCAGCCCAGCTCTTTTCCTTCCTGTGGTCCAACAGTCACTTCCCAGGCCCCTGTTTTTTGTCATGAACCAATATAACCCCTTCCCATCAGGAATCATGTTTAGCTAGAATTCTGGTGCACCAACTGTTGAGTCTGAACAGGGGGAGACCTTCAGCCCTCTAGGTGCTGGGGTGGGGGGAGGAAATGACTGCCTTGGCCATCTGGAATTTCTTGTTTGGCCAAGTAGTCTCAAAATTTAAAGGGAGAGTTCTGTCAAAGACTTAGTTAGATGAACTCTTCCCATAAATGTGGGGCTCTGCTGGGTGCCTCTCACTGCACTCTCAGTCAATGGTAACCCTAAGATGCAATAATATACCCACCCTCTACCATAATGGCATGCACTAATATTTTGCTAAGGAAGAAGCAGAAACTCTAAATGCTATGAAAAGGCAACTTTATTTAATCAAGAGTTTGTGTTTATATCAAAGGATCATAACAATTGAGGAATCACTAAAGAAAATAATCAACTAAATACATAGGAAATAATGAAAATATATACACCAAAGCAGGTGAAAGTCCAACATCAGGTCTCACATGAGGCTGGGAAGTCCCTTTTGACAGCCAGTCAGAGTCCCAATTGGAAAAATGGTTGCAGGCAGAGCTTCCTCTCCTGGGTAAAACTTCAAATGGCAGCTTGGGGACTATCCTTTTTTTTTTTTTTTGAGAGTTTCCACAATCAGTTTCCTTTATTTTTAGCATTTTACATTAGTTTGGTACATTTGTCACAACTAAGGAGACATTATTGATATATTATTATTAACTAAACCCATACATTATTCAAATTTCCTTAGTTTTACATAATGTCATTCTCTTCTTCCTGAAAATTTTGATTTTTACCCACAATTAAAAAAAAATAAAGTAAAAAAAAATAAAATAAATAAAATAAAATAAAAGGGATGGAGAGAGATAAACCAAGCTAATACTAAACAAAAGAATGCTGTAATAGTTTACTAGTTTCAGAGAAATCAGAACATGGAAGATTACTAGGGATAAAGAGGAGTGTTAAATAATGATAAAAGGATAAATTCTCCAATAACAGATGATAATCCTAATGCATGTACGTGAATGCATCTGAAAACAAAGTGTCAAAATACTTGAGCCAAAAACTGAGAACTAAAAGGGGAAACAGACAAATCCAATAACTGGAGATTTCAACATCCTGGGCAGTATTTCTCAGAACTTTTAAGGTCGTCAAAAACAAGGAAACCCTGAAAAACTGTCAAAACCAAGTAGAACCTAAAGAAAAATGATATCGTATTCTGAATGGGACTATCCTTTTTTAAGGGGTTGCAAACCTCAGAACTCCAATGAGTCTTGCAAATTGTGAGGAATGACCTCATTGAAAGTAACCAAATACATCCAGTGGGAGAGTGGCCATCCTTGTGCAGGAGAGACAGTGTCTTGAAGGGCCTTTGTGCAATTCTACTCATGGCACATTAAACAGAACCATAAAGGTTTCAGTACACATCACCTTTAACTTGATCTTACCTTTACAGGGGATACGTGCAAATATTATGTCTAGGACTGGCTCCTTCTAAAAATTTCTTTTTTAGTTATTAAGTAGTTGGGTTGCCTGCATAGCAGCATTACAACATTCCAAAGGACAAAGGACAAGTTAATCATTCACAATTCTACCCTGAAACCACAGAGACTATTGATTAGAAAGCTTAGGAATTTCACAATTCTTAATAATAGTAATTTTCTATAGTATATCAACTAGATTATTAAACCTTTCCACACACTTTCTCTGTTCTCAGGAACCTCCTGGCCATATGCATGAAACTTCCTGGACACCAGTGCATTCTTCAAGGCCCTGGGCTAGCCTTGCCACATGGCATTTGTCTTTAAAGGAAAACACATCCATACCTGTACTTCATTTAACAAAACACGTCCCAGAACAGCTGTGCCATTTCAACAATTGCCTGGGCTTTTTGAGCCAGTGTTTGTTCTCAACCTGTTGGCTGTCCTGCAAAGGTCAACCTGGCAGAGTTGAGCCCTGCTGGGTGTCTGGGTGACACTTGGAGCCATTAGGAATGAGGGGAGTAACTAAGAAGCACCGACAATTGGCAACTCATAAAATACACGATTGACCCTGTAAGATTTCTTATTTCAATGACTGCTGAGAAAGACTGCATCTCATTTAAATTGATGCAGGATATGAAAGGAAAAGCACAACAACCAGGGTATAACAAAAATGGGAATTTAATGTAATATTTAGGTCTAATGTTTGTCATTAACAACAAATGCATATTACCCTTTTCATTGATAAAGTTTACTTTTTGGCTTTTATACAGAAATTCAATTGACCCTCCCCTGAAGTCTTCCATGCCAATAAATTCAGTCATTTGTCTCCCAAAGCCCAGAAAACAATGATACATGCTTACCTGCAGGAGACCGAGGGGGCCAGGAATAACCCTGCCACCCACCCGCTACCCATTCTCACTACTCCTAGGGCATTGATTTCAAAGATGAAATATCAAACCTCCTTTACAAATGTGAAAATAAGTGTTCCCATGGCCAAAAGGTCAGTGATGTGGGAGTCAGAACACTTCTTCATAGAAGAGAGGAATATAATAAATATGAAAAACCACAGAACACCCAGCACTCCTTATTCCAAAGCCAGGAACAAGGAGAGAACTTTCCAAGAAGATATGTGAGTCTGCTGCTCAGCACACCATGCTTTCCCCTTAAATGTTCACAGTAACCTCATGAGGTTTATCTGTAGAATGTGGGTTCCCAGTTGCCAAGGTTACAAGTTCTGTTGTGCTATATCTGCAAAGAAATGATGTCACTTAATATGGTCCCTTTATCTGTACCCTGTCTTTGGAAAAAACATGTCCTAAGTCCCCTTGGGCTGCTGAATCTTCATCCTCCTTTCCAATGTCATCTACTTGAGTCTATATTTACAAAAACACATTCTTCACCACAGTCTCATAGGAAGGTCTGGGAAATTTAGGACCCCATGATTGAGAAAGAAGTGGGTTGAGACCCAACTCTACTTCTTCTTTTTCTGTGAGCCTGGTCAAGTCATTGTGCCCTTTGGGTTTCCCCAGTGTCCCCACCTGGACCATGGGTACCTTCTAGCACCTACCTCCCAGGAACGTTATCAGGTGTATATTAAAAAATACTATAAAACTCCAGAGCTGGTGTCCCCTGAACATAATGCATGAACTTAAAATGGAAGGATTACCAAAAGTAAGGAAGATAACATGTATCTTCCAAAGGCCCCACCTTGGAATATGTATCCTTGTGTAATCTCCTCTTTTTTTTATCTAACCTGGAATTATTCACACACTTCTAAGCAACATGATATGGCCAAAGTGACAGAATGTCACTCCCAATATTTATTAAAATTCTCATATTTCTCATTATCTGTTTACATGATATATGTGAATACTTTCTCTGTATTTCCCTTCATCTTCTTGAAAAATTTGAAAAAGGCATCACTTGATTTGTCCAGATTCTTGTCTTTTTCATTGGTGTTTTCTGGAGTTTTATTCTCTTCCTTTTAATGGATCATGATTTCTGATATCTCTGATTCTCTTGTATTCTTTTTTGTGCACTGTATATTTTGTTATTTTAAAACAGATGATTGATAAGCTTTTGTAATTTATGAGTGTGTGTTAAAATCTATATACCAATGAATCAACATAGGCTTGATAGGAGGGAAATACCCAAAATAAATTTTTACCATGCCCTTTTGCCTGAAATATCAACAGCATTTCTGTCCTGAAATGTTTTCAGCATCTATGCAGTCTCTATAAGCTTGTTCAGAGTGGAAACCATTATGTGCTCCCACTTTTGCAGAAGAGAATGAGAACTGCACTCCTCCTCAATATAAGGTGACAGCACATGGGGAAGGAAGTGTCCATGGGCCTTCACCAGGAACCCAGCTTCTGATATAGATGCATCCACCTGTCCCATCCTGCAGTCATTTCACACACAGATTATATACCTGCAGAGACCGGGCAACACTTGGTTACTGTACTAGATTTCATATTCCCCAGGCAGTTTCTGAGCTTGGATGGAAGATGATCAAAGCAATTTAGTGCAGATTCCAAGAAGAGGCTCTAGCTGTGCTCTGATAGTTTCTTGTGCAACAGGAGGCTGATTGACCACTGGAAATGAAATCTCTTGCCTCTGTCCCAAAATACATTACTAGACATTAATCACACATTAAAAAAAAACAAAAACAACAGATATCATTAAAGGTAGAAACTCCTATAACATTTGAGCTGGTGAGAGAGCCTCACACTTCCCTCAAATTTTCTTTTACCACCCTATCACTTGGCTGTAAGTTTAGAACTGCAGGGTATTGAAGAACCTTAGCAGTACTTCACTTCTCATAACCCAGAAAACAACAAGAAACTATTTGTGGATCATAGACTAGGAGGCAGTCATTTTCCTTTTTATCTTCCTTGGGGTTGGCCAAGTTAAAGTATGCTAAAATGTCCTGATATCTTAGAGTTCATAGTTAAAATGCAAGTCTGGAGAGACAAGGCCCAAGGCCTTACAGAGAAATGTTTTGTCCCTTCAAACTCTAATTATGGGTCCAACAGGTTTCTATAAGACCACTCTGCAATATATGACTATGGCAGTTTTATGAATTCCAAAAGGAGAAATATTATGTTTGTAAACTGATCTATTCTTCTGGGTGTGATTATATTAAATTCAGTTGAGTTTTCTTTGATTAGATTACCTGTTAAGATTGCTTTTTGGCCTTTTTGGTTTGACTATGTCAGTTAAGGCATGACTCAGTTTGAGTTCTCACCCCATTGCTGGATCTGTTATAAATGGGCACTCACAAAGACACACAGAAAGAGAAACCTCTGTCATTTATTTTCCTGCCATGTGATGGAAAGGAGAAGGCTCAAACACCAGAGGTGCCAGAGAGAAATGAGCCATTCATTTCTGACAGATTATAGCTGACCCTGTGAAGAGAGCAGAACATCTGAGACTGATATAGAAGGCACAGATAGAAACACGTCCTATACAAGGACAAAGAAAACAACAGGATCACTTAAGTATGAAGTCTCAAAAGACTGGATCTACAGAGCTCAAGAAGATGAAGGAGCCCAGAGAAGAGTAGACCAGGCTGAGATCACCCACCAACTTGCTTGAACACATGGCACCTGTATTTGGTGAGAAAGCACCCCTTATTTTGCCTTGAGTTAGACTTTCCATAGCCTTGGTATTGTAAACTTTTATCCCAAATAAATACCCTTTATAAAATCCAACAGATTTCTGATACTTTGCATCTGCACCTCTTTGGCAGACTAATACAAAAATATTTTTTATCATTAGGGCTGCTGTTACAAAGTCCCAGAAACTTGGATTTGTGAAACAATAAGCCAGCTCAAGTTGTTTTAAAAATTAGGCTAAAATTGGTAAGAGCACAGGTATTACTCTGTGATCTTGACTTTGTTCCTGCACTTTCCACACAGGAGCCCTTGAATCAGGTTTGATCTTCCTCTTCTTTATGTATGTGTAAAAAGGGCAAAGATAGTTTAAGACACATACTGACTAAAGACAGTGATGACCAGTGACAAGGGGCAACAATAGTCAGGCAGTTCAGCTTCAAAGCAACTTGATGATAACTTTTTTTTTTTTTTTTTTTA
>JAKSZT010054390.1:303900-357562 GCA_026826555.1 Tolypeutes matacus
TTTTTTTTTTTTTTTTTACACTGAACACCCAGTGAAATTTCTGTGAGAAATACAAGGATCTATGCAATCAGATGCCCATCCCATATTTTTTCTGGGAATAAACATCACTCTAAATTTGAAAAACAAATACATGACATGAGGGGGTATGGAATTTTTTCTTTTGGAATATTGAAAACCTCCTAAAGTTGACTGAGGTGATGACAGCACAACACTGTGATGAATTTGAGAGCCACTAAGTATATACTTTGAATGGATTTTACAAAGTATGGGACTGTATACACAATGAATCCTGTGGCAGAAGATGAACTGTGGTTAGCAGAACAAATATGAGATCATTCTGTCATGAACTATAACAATATATAATATTAATTTAGGGTGTCATTAACTGGGTGGGTTGGGGGAACAATATGACAAATGTAAGATATTGGCTATAGTTAGTAGTAATGTTTTGATGATGCTTTTACATAGTTTGTAACAATTGCTTCATACATTGCAAGTTGTTGTTGGTGGGGTAATGTGTGGGAATGCTGTATGATGATATGCATGCTTGTTTTGTAAGTTCACAACTTATATTATACACTGATGTTTATTGATGTTCATGTATGAATGATAAACTTAAATTTTAAAAAAGTTTTAAAAAATATTACTTGGTGTTCAAATAATGGTCAAAAGCAGAAAATACCCACTGCATTTGGGGACTGAAAAGGACAAAGAGGAGGAAACATTTGTCATCCTTATGGATAATATGTTAAAAGAGGTTTATTGAGGGTTGTTTTCTCTGACCATGGAAATCTCCACAGACTGCACAGGGCAGGCATCTGAGGGGTGTGTTCTAAAGCAGTGAGTTGGAGCCCACAAATTCTCTGTGCCTAATCAGCCCAGTTAGGCCTTTACAAACCCAGCTGCTCTTTGCACCCTGACCCAGGGTCACTGAGTTCCAGGCCTTCTCTGCTTCTAACTGATGTTGTGATCCTGAATGTTTCATCCTCTCTGATCCCAAATAAATTCACCAATAAAGTATGGACATCTGACAGGGAGAAAAGGAGGTGAGGTGGAGGAGGGAAGGATTCTGGGCCTCTGGGGACTCTGTGGAGTGAGTCAAGCAGAGTGGTCACATAGCTGGGCCATAAGGACATCATAGAGATCACATTGTGATGCATTGAGAGCACAGTCATGGATTAGCCAGGTCTGTATACAGAGACAATGATAAAAAGCCTAGGCCCAGTACCTGATATGAACACAGGAGCCTAGAAGCCAGAGGAGGCTCAATAGGCTTGTTACTTCTGCTGGCATCTCCTCCCTTGACTTCTCAGCACTGATCCTGCTGGTGAGGCTTCTCTGGCCACAGCCTTACCTGGGTTTAAGTCACAGACCCATGTCTCCTAGTCCCCAAACAAATCTACCTTCTCTAACCTTGGGACACCAAGCTGAGACCTGATGGGATAGGGATGGAAACATCAAAATTATATTTAAATTTATTTTTTTTACATACTGCAACAACTGAGTTTATTTTTTAGCCATTTAAAAGAAAACTAGAAGCTATTCATCATGAGTGTGGTGTATATATGCCATTCCCAGCCACAGGGCTAGTAACCCATTATATTCATTTTGCTTCTTTGTCTCTCTGTCTCTCTCCCTATTGGATGATGTGCAGCACTTTCCTGGTCTGCAGATCCCCACAGCAGTTCCCTCAAATAGTTTTTGCCATTCATCCATGGTTTTTATGATAGAGTTGAGACTTTCCTACCTTGATATTATATATTGCCTAAGAGATACCTACTAAAAGCCTCCATGTTGCTCAAATGTGGCCTCTCTAAGCCAAACAGCATAAAAATGCACTACCTTTCACCTGGCATGGGACATGACCACTGGGGATGAATCTCCCTGGAACTGAAAGATCATTACCCAATGCCAACTAGCAATGGATTTGGAAAAAGACCTTGACCCAAAGGGGGAAATATTAAATACAAAAGAGTTTTTATGGCTAAGCAATTTCAGGTGAGTCAGGAGATCATTCCAGAAATTATGCTTATGTACATCTCAGCAGGATTTCATTGATGGCCAAAGTAAACAGTGCCTTAAACAGTGGGTCTCCTGAGGGTTCTAGACATATCTAGACATTATAGGCAGGACAGATAATCATTGGAACTCAGCACTCTGTCAATGGACCTTACTTTGAAATATATGCTCCCCGATTTAACAGAGTTAGACTCATGATTTCCCTATAGATGTCTCTTCTGTACCTTTTATTTGAATCTATATTTAGCACTATACCAAATAAATGCATGTCCCAGAGACTTAAATCTTTGTTCTGCTTGTATGCCAGTAGAGTCCTGAATATCAGCAGAGTTTCAACACTTACTCTCTACTTCATTGGATTTACCCAGGACAACTAACAAAAGGGTGATGGTGGACAATGACTATTACAAAAAAACAGAGTATCCACAACTGTAAGCAAGATAGTTCCAACCATCTGATACATGGGATCTAAATCCCTTCTCAATCAGAAACAGAGTGGGCATAAGTATACCAAAATCCTCAAGATTCAGTAATGAACAAACATGGGGAGGATGCAGTTATAGACTAAATAGACATTATTATCCTAGATATGGAAGAATTTTTAATCACTGATATAATGACAGTGACCATCAGAGATTTTGAGGGGAAAGAGAGAAAAGAATAGGTGTAATATTAGGCCTTTTGAGGAAATGAAATTGTCCTGTATGACATTGCAATGACAGATACAGGCCATTATACACTTTGTCAAAACCTATAAAATTGTGTGCTGCAAAGTGTAAAACACAATGTAAACTATAGACCATGGTTAGTAGCAATGTTTCAGTATGCATTCATCAATTTTAACGAATGTACCACACTAACAAAATATACTGTTAATAGAGAAAAGTGGTGGAGGGTGAGAGGGTGGGGTAAATAGGAGACTCCTATATTTTTGATATATCATTTATGTAATCTAAAGTATTTAAAAATAAAAAATTAATTATGAAGCATTTAATTATGGAAATTATGGTTGTGAAAAAAGATTAAAATTCTCACTAAGATTTTTATTGTTAATTTTATGGTTATGGTTATTTACTGTCATTAACAATGACTCCTTTTATTGACACAATTTCAGAAAATATTGGTACTCTGTCAGATTTTTGTTTCAAAGGAATAATCCCAGAAACTTAAAATTATTATTATTGAAAAACATTTAATGTACATGCATATAGGTTCATTTGAAAGTGGAATGAACAGCCTCGATTTTCCACATGGGATATAGATATATATATTATAAAATAAACTCATACTTGCTTATGGAAAAAAAAGAAAGAGACATCAGTAATATTTTCTCTAGTATTTCAGAATGCATTCAACTTGTGTATAAGACTTTTACACTTTATTTATTTTAGTTAAAATTTACATACAAGAGAATTCACACATTTTAACTGACTTTTAACACATGCATGCATCTATGTAAGCCAATCCCCTATCAAGTTATTAAATATTAACCCATTAATCTTCACTCTACAAAGTTCCCTCATGACCCCTCCCAGTAAATGTCCAACTTTAGACAGACAATGACACTTTCTAATAGTTTGCAACAATGGACGAATTATGCCTTCTCTGGGCCTTCATATTTTCAGGATCGTACCCTATGTATAATTTTGGGTAAGGCTTATTCACTCAACACAAGGATTTTGTTTATTTCAGTTCATTCTTATTTCTGACTGGTATTCAATTTGATGACATACCACAGATTTCCTATCCATTTGACTTTTCCTAAGTTTAGGTTTTTACTTTGAACCCATTATGAAAAATGTTCCGTGATATTTCTTGTACACATCTTTACATCATATTGGTGGAACTCTCATAGCATTTGAAGACAGATACTTTCTATTAGTTATAGGGAGTCTAAGTGCCAGAGTAGGAAATATTTCCATGGCCACACAAGTCTCATTAGGAATAACTCTAAAATCAGTGATTTGTGCCACTGATATTCTCCTACCCCTGGGTATGGTTTATTGTAATCAAGAATGGTTGGAATATCTCACCCCAAGTCCTCAAATTCTCCATGTAATTTTTCCAGCAGAAATTAGCTCCTAAATTTCCTTGGGATGGAGAAAGGGGACTCATTCTTCTATTTTTCCTGGAATCATGGTTTAGGCTATGTACAGGCATGAGATTAAACAGATCAAATTTCCGACTTTCTGTGTGGACATCGATACTCCCTTTTCTCTAAGAACCTCATTTCTCCATGTGTTAATAATATATGTATATATATATAAAAAATAACATTTTTGTAAGCAAATACACATATATGCATATATATTTATATATCATTTTACAAATGTTTGTATGTATTGTGAGAATTTTGATTTTTACCCATAATAAAAAAAAAATAAAATAAAAAAAATAAAAGGGATTGTCTCCATTTTTCTGAAGTTCATTATGGAACTGTGAATGTTTGGGCAGGCAGTGATTTCTTTAAAGTGAAGTTTGGACATCTGTTATTTCCAGCCACAAATGTAGAATCTGGAAGTGAACACACTCCATTTGCATTCCTTTCTAATTATTACACACACAGCCAGCATCTTCTCTACTTTATCACACATTCTATATCCCACTAACCTACACTTCGTGGTCCAGCTCCATAAGTCTGCTCATTGTATTTAGTTCATATCAGTGAGACCAGATAATATTCCTTCCTTTGTGTCTGGCTTATTTCATTCAACATAATATCCTCAAGGTTCTTCAATGTTCTCATGTGCTTCTTCAGTTGACTTATTACTACACCTGAGTGATTCTCCTGAGACATGCATACACATAACCTCTGGAAAGATCTCCCAACTCATTTTGAAATCAAAGCCATAAAAATTTATTTGTATTTAATCTTTCTCACTTTTGGTCTAGGTCTTTTTCCAAATGGATTGCTAGATGGCACTTGGTAATAATCCCTTGGTGCCAGGGAACCTCATCTCTGGGAGTCATGTCCCACACCAAAGGGAAAGCAGTGAGTTTATTTGCTGAGTTTGGCTTAAAGAGAGGCCACGTATGAGCAACTAAGAGGGTTTCAGGAAGTAACTTAGGTAATATATATTACTAAGCTAAGTTTCAAATTGACAAAAAGGTTCATAAGTACACACTTCTATATCAGGGGCCTGGCCTATTGGTCAGTCCTCTTTTTTTCTTGGAACTGTCCATGTACTCTAGAAATTCTTGCCACTCTATTAGAAAATATAGCAGGACTTCCTAGGATGTTAATTCAAGGTTATTCTGTGGGTCTCCACCAATGGAGACATCACCCCAGTACCCCATGTACACATTCATATTCCATTGAGGTAAGCCCCAGGTACACCCCTCCACACATCTCCCCACCACTGACATGCCACACCAGGAATCCTCCCCTGCCACAGTTGCCCCACTTCTGCAATCAAAATCCTCTCCCAAAACAAAGCCAAAAATAATAAAATTAAAGATTAAAAAATTAAATTTTTTTGCATTGTGCCTTTCATTAACTTAAGATATCTTCTCTTTTATGTATATTGACAATTTCTTCTGTGTGTTCTCCCAGTGTCTTATTTTTTTCACTTTATTTTCCAAGAAGTTTTAGGTTACAGAGAAGTCACGTAGAAAACATAGGTGATTCCAATACACCCCACCCTCTACCTTTGCCACATTCTCACATACCAAAAACCTTCTATAAGAGTATGGTATATTTGTTACAACTGATGAAAAATGTCAATGCATTGTTACTAACCATGGTCAATGATTTACTTTATGGTTTACATTTTACACTGTACACTTACAAGTTCTGACAAAATGTCTAATTGTCTCTATCCATCAATATAAGATCATGGAGAACAATTCCAATGCCCTCAAAATGCCCTATATTAGCTCATTCTTCCTGCCACCTTCCTTCAGAACCTATGGCAAACACTAATTTTCAGTTTTGAAAGAATAAGGTTCACAATTACATGCATTAATATTGAGGGCATGACATACTGATCTGCTTTCATTTATTATGCAATGCCTATTTCCTTGAGAAATTCTTGTCCCTCTATTTGAGAATGTAGCAGGACTCCACAGGATAGGCGTGTAATGTTTTCTTGTTTATTGTGTGGAACTCCACCCACTGAGATGACACCATATGAAAAGATGAACACATACATATTCCATAGAAGCATGCCCTAGGTTCACCTTATCCCAAATATATTCCCATCACTGTTGCCCTGCACTAGTGATTCTTCCTTGACATATTGGCCAATAGAACATTCTCCCAATTGTAGTTTCAACCACTCACTGACAATTCCCCAGAGTTAATCTGTTTCTTTCTCCAGCCCTTCCCCTCTTCCATGGACAGTCCAGTCCAAAGCCCCATCCTCCTCACCCTCACAATCCAGCTCTATCAACCTCATTTACATCTTGCACCACCATCACAGCTACCTACTGTCAAACCACTGTCTTCCACCTTATTATGGCTTTTGTCCATATTGAGCATTGGCTCTCCACATTCTACTACCTTTCTGTCTCCTGATAACCTATCTTCCAGGCTCTATCTCTGTGAGTTCACTCAATATGCTTAGGTCATATCTGTGAGATCATTCAATATTTCCCCTTTAGTGACAGTCTTACTTCACTCAACATAAGATCTTCAAGGTTCATCCATGTTGTCACATGTTTCAATACTTCATTTCTTCTTACAACTAAGTAATATTCTATTTTATGTATGCCCCACACTTTGCTTATCTGTTCATCTATTAATGGACACTTGGGTTGCTTCCAACTTTGGGGAAGAGTGAATAATGTCACTTATTATTGTCAATAATGAGTATTAATGTGTGTATAATCTGTTTATGTTCCTGTTTTCAATTTTTCTGGGTAAATACTCAGCAGCAGGATTCCTGGATCATATGGCAAGTTTATGGTTATCTTCTTGAGGAACTGCCAAACCATCCTCCACAATGGCTACACCATTCTACATTCCCACCAGCAGTGAATGAGGGTGCCCTTACCTCCATATCCTCTCCAAAATTTGTAGTTCTGTTTTTTTTTTTTAAATATCCACCAGTCTAATAGGTGTAATATAACTTAATGTAGTTTTGATTTCTAATTGACTAATAGCTAGTGATGTTAAGCATCTTTTCATCTGCTATTTAGACATTTGTATTTCCTCTTTGGAAAAGAGTCTATTTAAATTTCTTATCCACTTTAAAAATGGGTTGTTTGCCATTGTGTATTTGAGATGTAGGATTTCTATATATATGAGGGACATTAGGCCCATATTGGATAAGTGGTTCAAATATTTTCTCCCATTGAATAGGCTGCCTTTTTACTTTCTTAAAAAACTACTTTGAAGTGCAAAAGTTTTTAATTTTGCAGAGGCTCCATTTATCTATTTTTCCTTTCTTTCCTCACTTTGGATGTAATTTTATGAAAACATTTCCTAATACTAGATCTCATAGATACTTTCCTACCGTATCTTCTAAGTATTTTATAGTCTTGGACCATATAATTTTTATATAGGGCATTGGATGTTGATCCTCTCTCATTCTTTTGGACATGCATATCCAATTCTGCCAGCACCATTTCCTGAAGAGGCCATTCTGTCCCATTTCAGTGGGCTCAGTGGCTTTTCCAAATATCATTTGACTGTATATGTGAGGTTCAAAATCAGAACAATCAATTTGGTTCCATTGTTCACTATACCTTAACTTGTGTCAATACCATGGAGTTTTGGGTTTTATAGATTTGTAGTATGCTTTAACATCAGGTAGTGTGATTCTTCCAATTTAATTTTTCTTTTTCAATATGTTTTTGGCTACTTCAGGCCCCTTGAACTTCTGAATAAATTTCATAATTCACTTTTCCAATTAGGTAAAAAAAAAATTGCTGTTTCAATTTTTATTGGGACGGCTTTAAATCTGTAAATCAAATTAGGTATATTTAGGTAGGTACTTAATGATGTTTAGTCTTCTAATCCATGAACAGGAAATATTCTTATATTTATAAAGTCTTCATTGATTTCCTTCAACAATGTTGTAAAGATTTCTGTGTACAAGTCCTTTATATCTTTAGTTAAGCTTATTCATAGATATTTCTTTTTATTTGATATTGGAAATGGAATTTTTCTCAATTTCCTTCTCAAATGGCTCATTATTAGTGTATGTAAATGCTACTGATTTTTCCATGGTGCTCTTATATGCTGCCACTTTATTTAACTCATTTATCAACTCTTGAAGGTTTGTTGTCATTTTTCAGGGCCATCTACATATATGATAATGTCACCTGAAAATAGTGAATATTTTACTTCTTCCTTTCTAATTTGGATGACTTATTTCTTTTTCTTGTTTAAATGTATGTGCAAGTATGTCTAACACAATGTTAAATAAGAGAGATAACAGTGGTCATCCTTGTCTTGTTCCAACTCTTAGAGGGAAAGCCTTTAGCAATTCACCATTAATTATGATGTCAGTTGTGTCTTTTTCATATATGCCCTTTATTATGTTGAGGTAGTTTCCTCCTTTTCTTTATCAGTCTGTGTCAGATAGGCCCATCCCTAGATATCATGTACCATGCCAGGGAAAAGGCAGTGAGCTTATATGCTTAGTTTGGTTTAGACAGAGGCTACATATGTGTAACAAGGAAATTTTCAGGAGGTAACTATTAAGCAAAATATATGACTAGGCTAAGTATCAATTTTATAAGAATAAGATTCCTAAGTATAAGCATTAATAAGCTATTATTAAAAAGATTAATAAGATATTTTTAAATGACCATTCTTAGAATCAACAAGCAGGACTAGGATTAAATTCAAATTTTGGGCATTCTGAATCCATAAATTAGGGAAATCACCTATTCTGGACATACTAAGCCTACTGTGATCTAAAGAATAACAGTAATAGCTAATATGGTCTTAATATCTACCAGTCTTTCATTGCTCTATGTCTACATGTGTTAGATTACTTCATACTAATGAGAAATATATGTTAGGGATAGTGTCCTATATATTTTACAGATGAGTAAAGTGAAGCATGGAGAGGTCAAATGAAACATACAAGAGCATAGTGTCAGTGAAGGGTGAAGCTGGGACTCAAACACAGGACCTAGGCAAGACTCAGTGAACTGTCACTTACCAACCCCCTTGAAACAGCCACATACTAAACCACTTTTCAGAGTAGACACACCCTTATTGGTTTGTAGACATTTTTAGAAGTTTCTACTTCACTTTTGTTCAAATGCCCACCTCTTCATGTTCAGTCATAAGAAGTTTGCTGCATCATGAGATATGTTACTGTTTCCTCTCCCCCTTGCAGCACCTACCAAAGCTGTCCCTGAACAGTTCTAACAAGGGAGCATGCTAGGCCTCCATTTTAAGATGAAGCATAACTACCACAGGCAGATGAGAGGTTTGGGAGAAAGAAATATCCTATCACATTTAATTATCAATCTCTGTACATTTTTCTCTCTCCCACAACTGACAGCACCTTTTTTAAGGACAGGGAAATGTTTCAATTCATTTTTATTATATAATCTCACTCCTCTCCCCAAAATATGCTTCTTTAACTGATGTCATGTTTTTCTTGTTGTCACATTTAGATTCAAACTGAGCCCACAGAACTGAGCTATGTCAGTGATGATGTCACACAAGGGTTACTAGAAGCCTTGGTGCTCATTCAGCTCCCACCTGCTCCTCTGTGAGGTTGTTAATCTCAGATCTCCCTGTGGAAGAATGATTTTGGTCATAAATTGACAGCTATTTAGGACTACATCAGAGTTCACACTTCAGGAAAAGTTGGGAGAGCACTTACAACTAAGACAAGTGATAAAATCTTGCAGAAACTGTTTTTTTAGTTTCACATTCACTGAGGTAATATGAAACAACAATCTTCCTCTAAAACTTTAGGTAAGGATGGAAGGAAAATTGTCTGACTGA
This sequence comes from Tolypeutes matacus, assembly GCA_026826555.1. Lineage (NCBI taxonomy): Eukaryota > Metazoa > Chordata > Mammalia > Cingulata > Chlamyphoridae > Tolypeutes > Tolypeutes matacus. The sequence goes on from JAKSZT010054390.1 coordinate 313,835, forward strand.
TGGACGCTGGAAAATGAGTGGTCTGATTCTCCCTGTCCAAGTTTCCCCTGATTTCTCAGGGACCTGATTTATCCTGGGCCAGAACAAAAATGATGGATCTGAGGTAAGTAGTAAAGCTCACTGAAGCTTTTACTGAGAAAGTACTTTTTGTTACTTAGTAGAAAATTAACAAAACATCTTAATATGAATGAACAAATGAGTGAGCAAATACAAAAATTCTTAGTCTGAGGGTTTTCCAGATTTGGTCAGAAAATTTATCCAATTATGCATTCCAAGATCAAATGTTTTGTGTAGGTAAAAAGAGAAGAAATGGGCAATTGGGGCAGAGGAGTGTGGGGCAGGGGAATAGGGTGTTTAGAAAGATTTTTACTTCAGTGTAATTGTTATTACATTTTCTAATGAGATTGTATTATTTGAGGAATTTAGGAAAGCAATACATTTGAAATCATCTAATAAAGGCATGGTAATAGGACATTATTTTCAGGAAATGCAATTTTTACATTAAACTGTTGCTTGGATAAAAATGCTAAAAAGAAGTGGTATAACAGTGAGAACTAATGCACATTATACAAGTTGCTATCTTTCTTCTAAACATAATTTATTTTCCATAAGCCTTCCCTTAAAAGAAGTTTGAAAATATTAAAAAGAAGTAATCATTTCTTCTATTTCAGTGTTTGCATTCTGAATGTGCTAAGAAAACTACTTTCATGAAATACTTCTTTAAAGTAGTAGCATACTATTAGGAAGTTTCAGTCATATGAAGGGATTTCAATGTTACAAATGAAAAATTCATTTGGAATTCAAAAATAGATACAAATATATATATATATGAATCTATAGTTGTAAACATAAAATTCCAATATTTATTATAGTGTTTTCAAAGAATAAAAATGTTTCCTATAAAGTGATACCTTATCAAAGGCTCCAAGCACCAGGCCCAGCAATATTCCAAGGGTAACAGAGATGTCTTCTTCAACTTCCACTGAGAAGACCATTATTTCATAGACCTAACCATCTGCATCAGAGCATCAATGGTCAGGTGTAAATATTTTGCCAGACTGTGCTGTGTACGGGGTGCAGCTGGTGAGGGGCAAACCCAAACCACATATTCACCAATGCATAAAACATCCCAGATCCTTGAGGTTGAACTTTCCCAAAAGAGCACCATCAGCTTTCTCCCCAGTCCAATCAACACCGAGTCCTTGCTCAACTCCTGAAAGCCCTTCCAAGGTGAACCTGAGACTTGTGAACCTGAGCCCACTGTAAACGTGGAGAAGGATGAGAGACTCCATGCTGTGACACCAGCTGGCTGGTCAACAGGCACCATGGCTTTCATTGTGTGGCTTGTTGCCACATGTTCCCCTACATGGAGGCATTACTGGCACATGTAGAGCATGATGTGAAGTAGGGATTCATCTGCTGTATCCTCTTTGAGGAGATTTTGGAGAGGCGGAGGTCCTACTGAGAACAGCACCATCCCAAATGGTGTCACCACCTGGCCCAGCGAATCCTGATGGCCAACATGAAAAAGGAAATGAAAGAGAAGGAAGAAATCTGCCACTGCTTACAGGAGAATTCAGAAATACAGAAACAAGAGCTTATCACACCGCAGCAAGATCTGTCAAAAGTTGCAGAGTCAGGAGGCCTGGCAGAAGAAACTAAGAGCAGCACATTCTCAAGGACAGAGGGTAAAGCACTTAAAGACCTTCTGGAGGACACCCTGACTTGGAAAGAGCAGGGTTCTTGGGCTGAGAAATGGGAACCTTGTTGTGAAGACCTCTTTTCAGAGTACTTCAATACATCTGCTCTTTAAGAAGCAGCATTGTATCCACTACAGCCCCTAGCTTATCCCAGCCTCATGGGTATAACCTGCCCTAGGAGGAACTGAACATCAATTCAGGCTCAGAGCTTCACCCAGGCCAGTAGAATATAGAATCCTTATCTGAACAATAAGTTCTAGAAGAACCTGAATATGAACCATACTGTTTGTCAGGAAGGAGAAATGGGAAATTATTGGGACATATGATGCTGAAGAGGGTCTCAGACTAGCCAGCTCCATGGTAAGTGTGTTTCTGAAGGATGATGTAACAGACATTTTTTATAGTAGAAGGAACAGAAGCAGTGCAAAACTGTGGGAATAGTCCCTGCATGGGAACAATGGGCCAACCTACAAGCAGTGAAGAGGAGGAGGGCATTGCAGGAGGATGGGAGGGAATTTTTAGATAGGGAGTTAATGACACTAGCAGTTTCCTCACAGGCAGAAATTGAATTTGGGTTTATGATATATTGTCTCTTCTTAGTTTATTGGAAGTGGCAGTTGAGGTAGAAAAAATCTTCAGAGTGATTTACTTTTCTGGATAAGAGTAGAACCAGTAGATCATAGATATATTGCTGCAAAGATTTCTTTAAATGTATGAGAACTTTTACATAGAATTTCCTCTCTGATTGTATACATATTATTGAGTCTTGTTGGCTTTTATTTATCTGTTCTATAACCTGACTTAATTTGAGATCACCACAAAGCCAAAACTCAGATCATAGTAAAGGCAAAAAAGAGAGGTAAAGTTATCCTAAACCTGAACTGAACAAGAGCAACCTATATAATCAGAAGTGAGGATGGGACAGCCAAATTCAGGCCCAAATTCTCTAATGGCTGGCAGAGTGTAACTTATAGCCAAGCATCAATCCCCAGGGCCTGGGAACACATAGAGGTACCAGAGGCTTGTCCAACTCCCTGAGATATGAGACCCAGAGTGGCACAGAGAAGCTTTCAGAGATACTGGAAAGGTGGTCAGGGCCTCCAGGACAATCGCATCCATCCCAGAGGGTTAGAGACAGTTCCAATGAACAATAGCTTTGAGGCAACCGTAATTGAGGGCTTTAAGAAGAGGTTAATCTGTACATTAACACCATGAAAAAGAGAAGCCTGTGAAACACAGATGTATCACAGTAGGTGCGTAGAGGTTGGGCAGAGGCTGGCTCATGGTTTCCAACTTTTTGAAGATCTTTTGCCCAAATCTTCTTTTTTCTTGTAAGTTTTATCTTCTCAGTTAACTTCCCATTTTTTCAGTCTTCTGAGAAAGACTTGGGAGTACAATGGAGTGTTTTCAAAAAGAGCCCATTGGGAAAGAAGGTGAGAGCATTATATGAGAAAAAAGAAACTTGTAGTAGCCCATATATTGCCTATTGAATTTCACATCCTCTACAACTTCTCTCTATCTCTAGAAATGAACACTCAATAGTTGCTTCAACATTCATGTAAAAATTGTGGTTACCAGAGATTGTAAGGAAGGGGGAAGAAAGACTAAGTGGAACATAGAGCAGTTTTAGTACATTGGAATTTTCTGCATGATATTGAAATGACATATACAGGGCCTTATACATTTGTTAAAACCTATAAAATTGTACAGTACAAAGTGTAAACCATAATGTAAACTATATACCATGGTTAGTAGCAATGTTTCAATATTTGTTCATCAATTGTAACAAATGTACAACACTAATGTAAAATGTTATTAATAGGGGAAAAGGTGAGAGGGGAATGGGGTGGGGTACATTGGGTATCCCCCATATTTTCAATGTAACATTTCTATTATCTAAAACTTCTTTAAAAATAAAGTTAAAAATATAGTTATATCACGGATAAACACATTAACTTTCATTAAATTCTTTTTGGTCATTTTTAGGTGTAGAAATCAGATATGGTCATTCTCTTCAAATAGGAAGCAGGAGATCTGCTGGGTCTGGCTTTTGTACAGTCTGTAGTCATGCTCTTCATCTAATGAATAAAATCTATGTAGAAAATATCCAGTGAATTATTTATATCTATATATGCCTATTAATTTTTAACTTACAAAGATCTTACTTTCTATTTTAAGCATTATAATCTTGTATAAAAAAATAAATAAGTAAAGACATACATACATACAAGTAGAGTTGTATATGTAGATCTGTTTGTATTTTGGAAAATAGGTCACACTCTCCCCCATTTCTATTTACCCTTTACCAATTAACAGACTATCATAGTTCCCTGTAATTCAGTAGCTATGGCACAAACACTACAATTTTGAATATTCAAATTTTTAATTCATATTGACACATAAATTATATAAATGGTACCCATTACAATACACATTGCACACACTCACAAATAATTCTACATGGGAGCACATGTTATTTATGCTTTTTTCTTTAATTTCCATCTTTCTGCATGTTCTACTTGTACCTGTCTCACAAGTGAATCTAAAGCAATTCATATTAACAATCTGGTAAGTAGTCTGTCTTTTTTGTGTGTAAACTATCATACCCAATATTCAGATATACATATCTCCTCTTTTATGCATCCATAAATACACCTACATTTGTTCAATATATTCAGGTATTTGTTGTTGTTTCACCCAAATGAGTTCATTTTATATATACTATTCTGTACCTTGCTTTCCTCCTTAAATAATAATTCACAGAGCTTTCTGTTACTCAACTGCTATAACTCCTTCATTCCAATGACTACATAACATTAGGGTATAGTGTGACTGTACCATAAATTATTCCCCACTGGTGCCCATGACTAGATTAGCAGAAGAGGGACAGTAATCACTGCAGGGAGGCTGAAACTTAGTAGCATTTATTTCAACTTACAAGCCTCTTTCTCCTGCTCTTTCTAGGATTCTGTATAGTGTTCCACTAGTATACAGAATTTCAAAATTTTTGATTCAGACAGTTTTTGCCAGCTCAATGGTGGTTTTGGTGGAAGGACTGATTCCTGGAGCTTCCTAATTACCCATCTTCCCAACCATCTTTCGAGCATGTTCTAATTCTTGACTCCCTGTACATGTCCTGGAAGTGAACCCAAGGTAATTCATACTTACTATTTGGCAAGTTGTCTGTTATTATTCATACCTAAATAATTATATCAAGTTATACAAATATATATCTTCTATTATACACACATATATACATATGCATATACATGTATTCAAATACATTCATGTATTTGTTATTATTCTGACAAAATGGGCTCATTTTTTATATGCTACACTGTATCTTGCTTTCCTCCATAAATAATACTTGACATATTGTTCTCTTTACCAACTGCTATTGCTCTCTTTCACTCTAAAAACCTTTTTCAAAATTGCATGCTCAGTCTTTAGCACAAAGCCTACTGCATCATTTGAATTCAATTATATCTGACAATATAAATAAAAGATAGAGATTTGCTTATTCTCTATTATATCCTATAACCTACCATACTGCCCCCTCATATTTTCACTTCCAAGCTCCAATGCCAAGCAACCATCTAATTCTTAAAAGTCACCAATTCCCTCTAAATTACTTCATTCCATTCTTCAGTAAAAGAATAATTTACAAACACAAATATAATCATATAATTTTGCTGCTTTAAATATTTCAATGTGTTTCTACTAGCATTTTTCTGTGAATCCCTAATATTTTGAATATAAAATTTCAGGATATATACTTATATTTATTTAGAGTCAAATTGATACCCATAACCAGACATAATGTTGGCAAATCACAAGACCTCTCAGAAATACATAGCTTTAAGGCTTTACTTGCTGCATGTTCTATAGAGTACGGCCTAGAACCACCAAAATTCACAAAAGAGAGATGCATCTAGAGTAAGGCACATGTGGGTTGATTTTGAGTTATTTAAAAGGATGACTGAATTAAAGGACATAATCCATTTTTCTTAGTTGCATCTCTGGATGTACCAAATTAAAGGGAAAATATATTTTTTAAAGGGCCAGATATTGACTAGACTTTTTTTTGAGCACCTGGGCCAGGGATTGACCTGGGACTTTGTGTGTGGGTAGCCTGCACTCAAACCCTGAGCCACATCCACTCCCCTGAGTCATTTCTTTCATTTGTTTGCTTGTTTGTTTGTTTTTGTTTGTTTTTTAGGAGGCACCAGGGATGGACCCGGGGCCTCCCATATGGGAAGCAGTCACTTAACCCATTGAGCCACATCCACTCCTTAGACTTATCTTGATTGACATCCAAGTTAATCAGGGTGCATTGTTTTAATTGTACAATTCATGAAACCATCAAGTCTATAAAAAGAGTGCTCACCATCAAAACTTTGTTTCTCTTTTCCTCATCACAGCTTCTTCAATAGAGTATTGGCTTTTCTCATTTTTCCAATCTAATTTGGTTCTAGTGAGTAATGCAGAAAAGATTCAACATGATGTCTTTAATTTTCAATGAATTTTTCATCAGAAGATAATCATTTAATATGACTACAGATATTCCAGATAGGTAGCCTTCTGGGGGTAGGTGATGTAATTGTGAACATATTTCTCCTTATTTAAAATACATACATAATGGTCAACGGGAAATTTATCTCATCTTAACTTTAATGGGTTTATTTTTCAGTGTCCACATCAATGGGAGAGACAGACCAAATATATAGCTAATGTAAATGCTAACATTGGTGGAGCTCAGTGATAGGATCCCTCAGGGATTCATATTCAAACTACGAATGAAAGAAAATTAGTATAGAGTGAGAAGGTATGTTTGTGGATTGAGGTGGAAATGAATGGTGAAAATATTTTTAGTATACATATAAAAATAGTATAATTGTCTTTTGTAGTTTTGTGAAATAATGTAAAGAATCAACCTCTGGATGTCTAGTGTGAACCTTAACTAATATTGAAGACTAAAGAAGATGTAATGATCAAATTTTGGGAGAGAGGTAATGTTCTGAAATAAAAAACATTTTAGGTGTGTGTAATTAAGCATGTAATGATGATAGCTCAGAAAAGCATTCCAGAGAAATGGTTTGTTACTTTCATTTCAGAGATAGTGATGGAAGAAAATAAAATCAATTAAATATGGGGGCATGTAAGGATAGTGGATAAAAGGAGAAAAGATGGGCTAGGATTTAGTTTTAAGATGTTCCAATAATGTATTGAGCTCTTATTTGCAGAGGAAAAGTGGAAGAAGTTACTATAGTAGTTTGAAAACAGGAAATTAAGATGTCAGAGAAAGAAAAACCAAAGGTCCTGAAAGTAGGCCATGAATTAATTATATAAGCTTACAAGATAAGATGGATTGTGAAGAAAGGGAGAGGATTCTGGTAAGATATTAAACTAATGATCAGTTTATAGTTACCAACAAAACAGAAGAGTAAGAGTTCAATTGGATACATTGAATTCATCCAGTAGTACCCTGACTTTTCAATAGGCAAGGAATATTAGCCAATGTGTGTGAATGCAAGGATTATTAAAAAATATTATGGTATTAAAGGGTAAGTGGCCAAATTTTATGAACCATCTGCTTATTAGGAGTTGATTCAATCTTTTCAAAGTGAGGGGCAATGTGAGAATGTGTAAAATTCAAAAGACATGGAAAAGATTTGAAGTGTTTATGGAGAATAGCAGAACTATTTAATTATCAATTAATACTGCAGAGTTACCACATACTTGATAGCCATTAGTATGGCTCTGTACCAGGAACCATATCCTAGTCATGTGCTCTGTCAGATGACATTGTAGAAAATTGTAAGTATGTGGAGTGTTTATTGGTAGACATAGGAATATTAGGATGGACATGAGAAAAATCAAAATATTGGTCTTGGTAAGTATCTGTTGAAATGATTAAATATGGATTAAATTATACTGAAATAATGAGCATAGAGCCAGTATAGTGACTGATATTTGTCAATGGGAGTTTATGCACTGGAAGTTTCATTGTGGTAGATAAATCTGGGCATGAGGAGCAATCATGTAAAGAAGTAAAAAATAAATAAAAAAGGCTCTCTAACCACAAGCTGTGACCCCTGTTATTGATATGACAAGTTACATTCCAGGGTAAATCTAGGTATGGTATGTAAAGCTCCAGAAATTGAAGCATGGCATATAGGCAAAGCAAAATTCAATTTCCAGCTTTGTCATTTTATAGCCATACAACTTTTCCATGCTACTAAAATTTTCTAAACATCGAATCATGTCCTTTTTCATAAATAAACCATAAATATTTTTTTCATAAATAAACCCTAATTAATAAGATTTTTTTTTTAGAATAATGTAAGTGAATCTATTACATTTAATACATCATTTTCCCCTTTTTTCTAAATTTCAGATACAAGGGGGTGTTTTCTTCTGTTTATAATACATTATCATTTTGCAAATGAAATAAAATTATTAATTATTATTAAAATGTTAAGAGGGAGTTTATAGTTTATAAATGATTAATGTTACAATTAAAGATCATTAATATTGGATAGAACTGCAGCAACCATTTTCCTAAAATATCAAATAGAGGAAATAGGTACCTTTCTGTACCCACCCAGTCTTCATTGTCTGAGCATCTTTATCTTATGAGTTTTGTGGCACATGGCAGAACATTACAAATCTTATAATCTGTTACTTTCTGATTAAGGAAGTTTAAGGACTAGACATGAAGGATTGATGATATTGATACCTCAAATGATCTAAGTTCTTAATTTATTAACTCTGTCATGAATTGCATTTTTAATTTTCATGAATGGGATCAAAGTATTTTGGGGACATGTGTAAAAGTCAGGTTTCAGGGAGTGATATTTCTAGAAATCCCATGTGGGGAAACCAAAATTATTTGGGACAAGTATATACAAAAGCGCAGGAGTTAGGCAGAGCAGGAAGGGATTGAGTGTCCAGGGGGCTGATAAACAGCTAGCTCATAAACCAAAATTCCTTAAATCTGAAAAATTCCATCGTGTTTGTCCATATGTGGTGACCAAAATCCACATGTGGCCTGAGTTAGGGATACCTTTGCTTTGTAATCAGGGAGAAAATGTAAAAATCAGAACACTGCAGGCTAATTAACATATGAAAAAATGGTTTTCATATTCATATCTATAACATATCTGTATAAATATCTTATTTATTAGCAACTAGAGCCATAGTCATCTCTTATTACATTGGGAAATGACAGTCTTCCCATTGTTTTTCTGAAGCACACCGTGTATTTCTGTTGGTTGTGTGCAGGTATACTTCCAGGTGAAATTTAGGGTATTTATAACTTGTGGTTCTGGAAACTGTAGACAAGTCCTGAATTTCATAGCTTCTTACTCCATAGTCAGCATTGCCTGCTTTGTCCTCTGCCTGTTCCTGAGAGTGAAAAATCATAGAAACACAGCTGATCACCAAAGTGTTGACAATACATATCATGGTGAGAAAGGAATTGCTTTCTCTACTGAAATTACATCTCTATTGCTAGAACACGGACAGATTTCTCCTATTACACTGTCTATTCTAAGTGCACTCAGTAGACATTCAAGGATCTGAGAATGACTCAAGTGTGCCCATTACTCTGGAATAACTATTATGGGTCAGCAACAGATTAAGAAATAATCTCCTTCCACTATTTACACTAATTTGTTCCAGCCTCCATTAAGGCTTTGTTCTCAGAGAAGAGAAGGAGCCCATGGCCTTGGTGGGAAAATATTTCATCATTAATCTTGTATGTGGTATTAGTGGTTTTAGGATTGTGGTGACAACATGTGATAGAGATGAGTAAGAGCACAACTTGACACTCCAAATGGGAGGTAGATATTTGAGCAGGTGCGTTCAAACAATCCAGTGTTAAAGGTGCTGTGCTAAGTGTTGCATAGTGTTCAGGGAGCACAAGAGAGGTTAAGCAAGGTATGTGATGAGAAATAATTTATTTTTTCTAATGGTGAATATATTAAAGTGTATATAGATTTTTTTTTATTTTGGAAAGATATTTGAATTTATCACCACCTTTTCCCTAATCAACCATTTCCCTCTTTGTAAATAATATTTGTGCAAATTTGATAAGTGGAAGCAATGAATATGGGAATATTTTTCACTTGATTTTGGCTGTTCAAAGAGGAAAGGAAGTTTAGTAGTTACAGCAGAATTTTAGATTCAGTAAATTATTCAAGAACTGGTCAGACCACAACACATTAAGAGGGTAACTCTGTCTTTTATCTGAGAATCAAGGAGAAGATAAGATAAAAAATGATAATCAGGATTTGGAGGTCCAAAGTAAAATTGAGTATGGCCTTTTAGAGTCAGAAAGAGTCAGGCCAGGTTTGTAATAATGTATAGTATTTTTCAAGGGTCCCTGACTTCTGCTATTAGACTGCCTAAACTTATCTTATAATCACACCACAATTCATGTGATATTGCTTTTTAATGGAATATTATGTATTCAGCATGTGAATGTCTCTGTGAATATATCTAATATACAGATACTAGATCATCATTCCTAATGTTCTGACTGGAATTTCAAACATAATTTGAACTTTCTCTCCACATAGCCCCTCCATTCCTAGGATGCCATCTAACTCATCTTACTGTGATTTTACTGTAGATAGTTCTGTCCAAATTTCAATGCCTCTGTTGTTTAAGGAATCAGTGACCTTCAGAGATGTAGCTATAGACTTCGCTCAGAAAGAGTGGGACTTGATGGACAAAATCCAGAAAAAGCTGTTCAGAGAAGGGACACTGGAACCTAACAATCATCAGGTTTCTATTGATGAACCTCTGAAATTCTATCTATCTATCTATCTATCTATCTATCTATCTATCTATCTATCTATCTATCTATCTATCTATCATCTATCTATCTATCTATCAATCTATCATCTATCATCTATCATCTATCTTCTATCTATCTATCTACCATCTATCCATCATCATCTATCTAACACTCTGTCAAATGTATCCAATTTATCTTTTAACTATTCAACAAGTATCTGCAAGAGCTTACTCATATGACATTCCAAGTTCTGCCCTTATCCTTTCATAAAACCTAAAAGTATCTGGAAGAAATTTGATTCTTCACTTATTAACTGATATCTTTTTTCACGCACTTAAACATAATCTTCCAGATAAAATTTCATGTCTTTCTTGCTATGCAATCTCCAGTACACTGAACTGATTTGAGAACTGAATGAACTTTATTTAAATGGATATATAAATCGATTAAATATTATCTAATAATTATTATGCTTTAGGGACTATGTTGGTATTTCATGACACAGTTGAAAAATAATCAGGATACACTTTCCATATATAAATATTTGTTTTTGTAGACCTTATGATTATTGGATTCTTTAAAAAAAATACTATTCAACTACTGTGGAAACATAATTTTCCCTTTATGCAAAGAAAAAGTTGCTGCAGTCTCTCAACCTGGGCATGGGCCTCAATGACCACAGAGCCTTAAGATTTTATGGCATATGGTCAAGCATACTCTTCCATTGAAGGACTGACAACATGCTGTGTTCAACGTGTGCTCCCTGTTTTGACCTTCAATGTTTACTGTATTCTTCTTCATTGCCTGCCCTGGACTTACAGATAATGCACTCTTATTAGGAGATAATTCAAAATCCATTGTATCTCTTTCACATAAACAGTGTATCAACTCCAAAAATCAGATTTGATTTCTCAGTTGTAGCAAGGAGAGGAACTGTGGAAATAATTATTAGAATTTCTTCAAGTCCAGAAACCAGGTGAGTTCCAGGAACCTGTGCATTCACACAAAAAAGGGCATGCTCAATAAATTAGTAGATGCTTGGAAATATCATCAAAAGTGTCCTTAAGTGCGTGATATTCTCTTAAATGTTGGCATGGAAAAAGAGCAAGAAATCCTGTAATAATTCATTATATCTCACAAGTAGTCATTTCTATTCAAGTACCCATTTGCCATTGTCTTTGGCTTTAGGCAAAGGAATATTAATATACTTATTGCAGTTAAACTTTTATATAATATCCACTTCCATGGTCCTCCTCTTTGAGGTTTATCTTCACTTTACCACCAAATATTTAATCTTCATTTAATTTCCCTCTTATTTTACTCCTGAAAATACTTTACCTCTCAATTTTATAAAAAGAGATTCTAATCCCTATGGGATACCTTAATGTGACATCCTTTCACCATTCCCTATCTATAATTGACAATATTGAAATATATCACAGTACCATTTGGTTTTCTCAGTTTTTGTAATTCTGTTAATGCCACTCTAATAATATTGTTTGTTTTTTTCCCCCAATCATTTCAGGCAAGGAATCTGACTTTTTTCTTTAATTTTTAAGAAGCTTTAGATTACATAAATGTTACATAAAAAATATAGGGGATTCCCATATAACACACCCATCCCTCCCCCAGAATTTCCCATTAACAACATCTTTCATTAGTGTGGTACATTTGTAACAATTGATGAAATCGTATTGCAGCATTGTGACTAAGCATGGCCTATAGCTTTCATTATGCTTTACACTGGACACTGCACAATTTTATAGATTTTGAAAAAATGTTTAATGGCTTGTATCTGTCATTGCACTATCATGCAGAATAATTTCAGTGTCACAAAATTACCCCATGTTACAACTCTTTCTCCCTCTCACTCCCCTCAGAAACTCTGATGGACACTGACTTTCCATCGATGTTATACATTCTTACATTACTAAAATAATACTAAATCTAATTTATTCCATACTCGCAACCCCACCTTATGTTTGTTCATTACTCAATCTTGAGGATTTGGGGTGGTGATCCCCTCTCTAGATTGGATTGAGAGGGGTTTTAGATTACAGCAGGGCAGATGAATGCACTTGTCTTCCTTGCAACTGTAGATACTCTGTTTTTTTGAAATGGACATTTTCCATTATGGTGCTTTTGTTAGTTGTCATAGGTGAGTCAAATGAACTGGAGACTAGGTGTTGCCTGCAACTTTGCTGAGATACAGGGCTCATCCAGCATATGAACAGCAAGAAGATATAATTCTCTGGGATGAATAAAAGGGACAGCAGAACCATGTGTGGGATAAGTATAAATACATCTAACTCTGATATATTGGGAAGATAAGTTATCATATATTCCAAAGGAAAGCTCACCAAAGGGGTGCCATTTCCTGGGGTTGTCTGCCCTGCCTATAGTGTGTAGATGTCTATAGATCCTTCAGGAGCACCCCTATTTGAGACTCTGTTTACTGTTGCACTCAGTGTGATCCTCTTGAGATTTGCATAAGTCTAAAGTCTGGAATGACCTCCCATCTCACTTTGAATTCTCTTAGCCATAAAAATTCATTTGTATTTAATATTTCCCCTTTTCAGTCTTAGTCTTTTACTAAATGCACCACTAGTTGGCACTTGGAAATAATCACTTGGTGCCAGGGAGGCTCATCCCTGGGAGTCATATCACATGCTGGGCAGAAAGTAGTGAGTTTATATGCTGAGTATGGCTTTGAGAGAGGCCACAATTGAATGTCAAGGAGGCTTTCAGAAGGTAACTCTTAGGCAATATTTATTACTAGGCTAAGTTTCAATTTCACAATAACAATGTTCATAAGTACAGGCATGAATATCAAGGGCCTGGCATATTGGTATGTCCTCCTTTGCTAGGCACTGCTCACGTGCTCTAGAGATTCATACACTCTATTAGAGAACAAAGCAGGACTTTCCAGGGTGAGAATTCAATATTCTGTCAGTTATTTTGTGCATCTCCACCCACCAAGATGACACCCCATGACTACATGAACACATTCATGTTCCATAGAGGCATGCCACAGGTATACCTCTCCCTACAAGTTCCCCCACCACTGATGACCTGCAGTGACCCTACCCTGCCACAGTTGCAACCCTTTTGCAATCCAACACCTCCCAAAAAACAAAGCCAAAATTTAAAAATTACATAACATAAATTAAAATAAAATATATGTAATAATTTTTAAAAATTGCACTGTGCCTTTCATCACCATAAGCTATTTTATCTTTAGGTATACAGACAATTTCTTCTGTGTATTACCCCAGTGTTTCATTTTTTCTTACTTCATTTTCCAAGAAGTTTTAGGTTACAAAATTGTCAACTAGATTATATAGGGGAATCCCAAATACCCTCCTCCCCCCATACCCTCCCCTACCAATAATATCCTACATGAGTATGGTGCATTTGATATAATTTATGAATAAATATCAAAGCAAAGCATTGCTACTAACCATGCTAATGATTTACATTATGTTATACATTTTGCAATGTATATTTTATAGATTCTGACAAAATGTATAATGACCTGTATCTCTCAATGCAAGATCAGGCAGAGCAATTCCAATGCCCCTCAAATACCCTATATTCCAATCATTTTTTCCATCTCCTTTCCCTCAGAAAGTATGTCAACCACTAAGTTTAAGTTATTGAAGGATAAGTTTCATAGTTACATGCATTAATGGGGGGGTGGGGGTTTGAGATGATTTTCATAACTAATTCAATCTCTTTGCTTGTGATGGATATGTTGAATTCATCAGTTTCTTCTTTTGTCAATGCAGATTACTTGTGTGTTTCTAGAAACTTGTCCATTTCATCTAAATTATTCATCTTATTGGGATACAATTTTTCAAAGTTTCCACTTATGAAACACTTTATTTCTATGGAATCAGTGGTGATATCCCCTTTCTCTTTTTTATGTATTTGCATATTCTCTCTTTTTTTCTTTGTTAGTCTAGCTAAAGGTTTATTAATTTGAATAATCTTTTTAAAGAATCAACTTTTGGTTTTGTTAAATTTTCTAGTGTTTTTATTTATTTACAATTTCATTTAGTTCTGCTCTAATGTTTGTTATAGTTTTCTTTCTGCTTGCTTTAGGTTTAGTTCATTTTACTTTTTCTAGTTCCTCAATAGTTACATTTATGTCTCTGATTTTAGCTCTTTCTTCTTTTGTAATATAGGCATTTATGGCTATAAATTTCCCCTTCAGTACATCTTTAGCTGCATCCCATTGGTTTTCATAGGTTGTCTTCTCATTTTCATTTATTTCTAGGTAATTACTCATTTCTTTTGCAATTTTCTCCTTGACCCACTTATCGTTTAAGAATGAGTTGTTTAATTTCAATATCTTTATGCCTAATCTGCTTTTCTGCCCCTTACTGATTTCCAGCTTCATTGCATTGTGGTCAGAGAAATTAATCACAAAATTTCAATCTTTCTAAATTCATTGAGACATTTTCTGTGACTTAGCATGTAGTCTATCCTGGAGAAAGATACATGTATGTTCAAGAAGAATGTGTATCCTGAACTTGGATGTAATGTTCTGTATATGTTTCTTAGGTCCATATCCTCTAATGTATTTTTCAAAGTCTCTGATTCGTTATTAACCCTCTTCAAGATGTTCTGTATAATATTGATAATTGTGTATGAGTGTCCATCATTATAATTGTAAAGGCATCTATTTCTTCTCTTAGTTTTTTCATTGTTTGTCCATTGTATTTTGGTCGGTTGTATAAATATTTATGATTGTTTTTTTTTTTGTTGATACATTACCCCTTTTATTAATAAATAGTGTCCTTTTTTGTGTCTTCCAATAGCTTTCCATTTTAAGTATATTTTGTCTGATATTAGTATAGCAACTCCCACCCCTGTCTGGTTATTTTTTGAATGTAAAATCATTTTCCAACCTTTCACTACTAACTTCCTTGTGTACCTGGATCTAAGATGAGTTTCTTTTAGACAACATAGAGATGGGTTATATTTCCATATCCATTCTTCCAAACTATGTGGTTTTTATTGGAGTGTTTAATCCATTAATATTTAATCTTGTTACTGTCAAGGCAGTATTTGTATTAGCCATCATTTATTTAAGTTTATTTATGCCATTTTGTTTTTATTTATCCTTTTATCCTTTTTGTTATTGTTACTAACAACCTTCCATCCTACACTCTCCTCCAATGCCATCTTTCCTGTTTTATTTTGTTTTCTTCTTTTATCTTGTAACTCTCACTTTAATATTTCTTTAAGGTCAAGTCTCTTGTTGACGAACTCAGTTAATTTCTCTTTGTCTGTGAATATTTTGAACTCTCTTTCATTTTTGAAAATCAGGTTTGCTGCATTCAGATTTATTGGTTGGCAGTTTTTTATTTTCTTTTAGCATCTTAAATATGTTATAACATTGCTTTCTAGCCTCCATGATCCCCAATCATTTCAGGCAAGGATGTGACCTTGAAAATAAGAAATTATATCCATGCAGCATATCTGCAGGTGGGCCTAATTCAACATCATGTCAATGGTAAATTTCATGTGTATGAACCCAGGTCATACAAATAAAGTCTTGGGAATGTAATAAGTCATGCATTCAGAACAATCATGATAGTGAAACTAAAGGTGTGATTAAACATTCTCCCAGCAAAAATTTTGGAAATTTTAATTTTAGGTAAAAATTAATTTGACCTCAAAATTATAAAATGAGAGCTTAAAAAAGTGTAGTTGAAAAATCATGGCTATATCATTTATCTTTGAAATACAACAAAGACTTCCAAAGTAATTAAATAGCTATGAAGATGAGATGACACAAAAAATAGAATCTGTTCAAGAAAATAACACACCATGTTCCAACCGAGAAGTTCTCACACTCTGGAGGATCTACTAGAATTTAATGAATTGGAAGAAGATTTCATTCATAGCCCCATAATAATTCAATATGTGTTATCTCATATGAGAAAGAAAACCTATATCAGAGAATAATTTCAAGAAGTCCCCAGTGACCAGTTAACCTTTAATTTGTATAATCAAACCCACACTATAAATAAATTATATAAGTCTCATCAGTGTGGGAAAGCCTTCAGAAAAAGTTCTGAACTTAGACCACATGTAAGAACTCACACTGAAGGAAAAAATACAGATGTCAAATATGTGGGAAAACTTTCAGGAAATCTTACATTAGATAACATGAGAAAATTCACACTGGAGATAATCCACACACATTCTGTGTATGTGGTAAAGTCTTTATACAAAGGTCTTCCCTTAGACAACATTAGAAAACTCACACTGTAGAGAAACAATACAAATGTCATGTATGTGCAAAAGTATTTAGACAAGTTTCTTCCCTTAGATAACATGAGAACACGTACATTGCAAAGAAACCATACAAATATCATGTATGTAGGGTAGCCTTCAATAAATCTTCTGTGCTTAGACAATATGAGAACACACACTGGAGGGAAGCCTTCTGAAGGTCATCTTTGTAGGAAAACCTTCAGTCAGTGTTCTAATCATAGAAAACATGAGAAAATTACACTGGAGATAAGCCATGTTTATTAGTCAGCCAAAGGGGTGCTGATGCAAAATACCAATAATTTGTTGGCCTTTATAAAGGGTATTTATTTGGGGTAGAAGCTTACAGTTACCAGGCCATAAAGCATAAGTTTCTTCCTTCACAAAGTCTGTTGTCACGTGTTGGAGCAAGACAACTGCTGACATTTGCCAGTGTCCAGGCTTCTTGGGTTCTTCTCTTCCAGGGGCTCCATTTCTCCCTGGCTCAGCTCTTCTGTCTCCTCATTAAGGTCAGCTGTAGACCATGAAGCTCTCTAGCCATTGCCTCTCTTCACAAGGCCAGCTGTGAAATATCAGGCAAATGGCTGATCTCTTTTCCTGGGGTCTTCCCTCCCTCTTCACAACCAAGCTCCTCTGTATGCCTACTTCCCAGGGCTCCAGCTCAAGACTCTGCATCAGAATTCCAACTCAAAAACTCCAACTCTGTCCTTTGCCATGTCTTTAACATTGATGCCCCACACACCAAGAGTTGGGGCTCAATGCCTTACTGAGGTAGCCCATGTCATAATTTAATCATGGCCAGATGAACAGACCAGTTTACAAGCATAATCCAATATATGATTTTGGAATTCATAACTATATCATACTGTCAAACTGCTACACCAAGCAAATGTCATATATGTGAGAAAATCTCCAATAAATATGAGCTTAGGCAACATGCAAACACTCACACAGGAGAAAAAACCTTATGAATACTGACTACATGGGAAATCCTTTAGTCAACATTTTACCCTCAGACAACATGAGATGGTTCACGCTGGAGAGAAACCTTTTGGATGCCATCTATGTGGTAGAGCCTTCCTTCAGATTTCTAACCTTAGAAAACATGAGAAAACTCACAATATAAATGTAATGAATACAGAATAGACTTTACCCATAGACTATTGTTTAAACAAATGAGCAAACCCAAGCAGGAGTATAATTCTATACCAATGTAGTCTATGATAAATGTCTTTATTTTTAATTTAGGCATGAATGAATTACACTCAGAAGAAATCTATGTCTATATTGACCTGGAGGACATACATTTATCCTGATCTTCAGCCTAATTGCACCAAAGAGAAACACAGGTTAGTAATAACTCCCACAAAAGAAAATCAGACAGGAAAATCTTTAACAAGAGCAGGAGACTTTAGAAGAACAGCAGATTATTCTTGCTGAAGTAAATATTCAATGAAACAAGGATGAAAAATACTTTAAGTTTATCTCATTGTAATGGAGGAAAGTCTTTACTGATTTCAAATATCTTCATCAGCATGAATATTTTCATACTGAAGAAAAGACAAACATAAATCAAAGTGAATAAATATTCAGCTAATGTTCACATCAGAAATATCAGAAAGAGAAAAAACATTAACAAAACATGCTGTCGCATGCTATTCAGAATATTGCCAAATTACTTTTTATTGAAAAAATAATTCATATAATAATGTAAGATTGTGAAGAGATCTGGTTATGTTGCATACAAAATTTTATAACAAATAGTAGGAAGAATATGAAACTTTTCTCCAAATCAATACTTGCAAAATTATGTTAAGTAAGAGCTGTTGCTGTAATTTGTCTAATATGATTCAGATTCTATTTTTTATGCAACACTAAACTAAATTATAATGACTGGGGTGAATCTAAAAATAACATTGAATGTTCACTGAATGGTGAACAATACAAAATGATGTAAGTATTATATATGCTTATATATGCTTAATATGTATGTGCATAGCATTAATTAATGGAACATGAAAAAATAAATACATTAATAATGTCTGATGATGCATAAATTTTCACATTTAAATGTCATTATTGCTATTTTAAGTAATATAGGATGTAAATTAATGTAAATATGAGAAGGAAAATAATGTTGCCAGACTTGGAATAGTATTGGTATCTGGGAATGAAACATTCGTTCAATTCTTAGAGAGGAAATGTGATATTCACTACAATTAAAATTAGTTTCCAAGTGATTTGTGGCAAAAAATGCAGAGAAATCTCAGGGCATAAGGAGGTGGAACATCACTACAGATATGAACTAGTTCTCACCCTCAAAATGCGTTAGAATTGATAAGGTATACATACCATCATTCATTTATTCATTCAATTATTAATAATATTTGTTGATTAATTTGGCTTATTTTCCCTCCAAATACTCATTCTTTTTTTCAGAATAAATAGTACTAATATTTAAATGCCTCAGAGGAAAAACAGTGCAACAAGAAGTAGGCCCATCTTGAAAGTATACCTGCATGAGGATGGGCTAGGTTAATGGCAGAAACTGTATAATAGGTACTGGATCCTCTTCAGATCATTTATTTCAATATCATATATTTATTAAGGCTTTCAAATGTCCCAGAACCAGAATTTTCTGGGGATTATTTGATAAAATATACAAGCTTCCCACATTCACTGGTCTAGCAGAAAGGAAACAAAAATAAACAAGAAAATAAAATGTGTGAGATTCAATCATGACCTAGGATTCTGGGAATATCCCTAGTAAGAGTAGATACTTTAGGCCTTGAATATGGTGGAAAGAACCAAGAGCCAAGGGATGCTGAAACTACCAGAAGCTGAAAAATGCTAAAGAATGAAGTTTACAGGCTGGAATTGACAAGAAATTAGATTGTCCATTATAGTCTCCACATGGAGTGTTTTCCTGTTGACTAAAATATTGATCTCACACCAGATCAATTTGGATTTATGGCCTCTAGAATTGTAACACAATAAATTCTAATTCAAAAATGAAGTAGTTCTTATAACACTTGATTGTATTTAATCTCATCCATTGTGTCTTTCACCCCATAAGTGGTGTGACTTTTATTGCAGGCTTTCATATTGTTCTTTATGTTCACCAAGTGTCTTCTTCTTTTTTTTTTTTTAAATCAAACAATATATTACACAGTATATTTGGTTTATAGTAATGCATTCATACAGTATTTGTCCTTTTGTGTCTGGCTTGCTTCACTCAACATAATGTCCTCCAGGTTCATCCATGTTGCCATATGCTTTATGACTTCATTTCTTCTTACAGCTGCATAATATTCCATTGTGTGAATAGACCACAGTTTGTTTATCAATTCATCTGTTGATGGACACCTGGGTTGTTTCCAACTTTTGGCAATGGTGAATAATGTGGCTATGAACATTGGTGTGCAGATGTCTTAATATCCTTTATTTCTTTAGTCATATTTTGCTTTGAATTGATTTAGGATATTTGTGTGATTATCATTGATTAGTCATCTTTAATCCTGGATCTCATCAGGATTTTTGGTTTGTTCTTTTAGTTGAGCCATATCTTCCTGTTTCTTATGTTGACTTGCAATTTTTGCTGATGTCTAGGCATCTGAATATGTTAGTGAATTTATTCTGATATTCAATTTCCCTCTCTTGCCTAGTGGTTTTGTTCCACAGCTCTTTTTGATTTTTGGTTCAACTTATTCTAAGCCTTTAAACTTGCCCAGCTAATGTTATCAAAATAGATCCAGGGATTCACAACTGCAATGCAGATCCTTCCTCAGGAATTTTGTACAAGAGACACCTATAAGCAGTTTTTCTTTCCTTGCAATTTCCTGGTAGGTTGGCAGATGGTGCTTATCAGCAAATATTTCCAAGGAGGTGATTCTTTCAACATCCACTTTCAGGTGATACTTTTCTGGTCAGAGTCAAGAATCAATGTGGGTGCTTCTGGTCAAATTAGCTGAATGGAAACCATTCTCTGACACACCTCTGACACACTTTACCTCTTCACATGGAGGAAGACCTCTGTTCTCCTCTCTGTTGGATGCAGTATGCCACAGGTTTTATCCAAGTTGGTTGCCATGAGAGTTGGGCATGGATGCCAATCCCAGGCCCAGGGGGTTAGTAACTCACTCATAGTTTTCCTTTTGCCTTTTTCACCTATCTGTCCCTCACCCTCTTGTGGGTTATGCAGCACTCTCCTGGCCTGCAGAGTCCTAAAGCAGGTCCCTTGGACAGCTTTTTGCTATTCCTTTGCTGTTTTTATGAGAGAGGTGAGCTCTGCTTACCTATTCAGATACCGTCTTCTTGGAAGTCCCTTTTTATTCTTTTTTAATATAATCATTAAGAATATAAATTTCAGGACTACCTTCACTGTATTCCATATGTTTTGATATGTTATGTTATTGTTTTCATTTATTTTGAGATATTTACTGATTTCTCTTGCAATTCTATCTTTGACCCACTTATTATTTGAGTGGATTTTAATCTCTCTCTATATATATATATTTTAATTTTCCCATTTTCTATTACTTATTTCCAGCTTCATTTCATTATGATCAGAAAATTGCTTTGATAGCTTCATTCTTTTTGAATGTATTGAGATCTGATTTATGATGCAACATATGCCCTATCCTGGAGAAAGATACATGAGAAGATATTTTTAACAGAGTTTTAAGGTAGGTCTCATTAAAATGTATAAATGGTTTTGTGACTTTTTAGATAAGTATAGAGATTTGTTCCCTCCTTTGCTTTTGTCCTCCATAGAAATGAACACATGAATAAAGAGGGAATCCAAGGATTCACTCAGCCTAATTGGGATGTTCCAAACCATTCCAGAACTATGCCATGCTGGTCAGGTCCTCAGGGGACACAGAAGCTGAGAAGGAGCTCACCCTCCTCTAGGGAGTCTTCAGATTTCAGGTTGATTTGACACAAGTGCAGATCATGCAACTCTTCAGGGAACAAGTGAGCCTTTCAGGATGGGGAACAAGAACATGTGACAGGGAGACACAGAAGCCATCAGTTAAAAATGGACAGGCAGAAAGGGCCTCCAGGCCTCATGTCTGTTCATGGATATCTGTGCATTTTTAAACAGTTAGGAAGGGATGTTTAAAAAGCCTTGTAAGTTCACCCATGCCTTCACTGACTAATTAATCCAGAACTAGTCAGAAAGTGTGCTATCAGAATGGAATTCCTTAAGAAAAATCACTGTATCTTTTGTAGAAGCCAGGCTTAAATGACTACATTGTCCACTGCCCTTAGATAGAGACTTGAGACCAGCAGATGTTGGAGCTCTAGGGGACGTCAGCCCAGATGTTTCCCTTCTTGTGGTCCAATAGTCACTTTCCAGGCCTCTGCTTTTTTCAATGAACCCAGATAAACCCTTCTCATCAGGAATCAGGTTCAGCTGGGATCCTGGTGTACCACTTGGCAGAGCCTGAACAGGGGAACCTTCAACTCTGCAGGAACAGGTGGAGCCACAGGCCAGTACATGACTGCCTTGGACATCTGTGATTTATTTGGTCAAGAAGTCTCAGGAGTAAAGGGAGAGTTCTGTCAAAGACTAAGTTAGATGAAATATCCCCACAAATATGGGTTTCTGCTGGGTGACTCACTGCCATCTCAGCCAATGGTAACCCTAAGATGCAATAACATATCCATCCTCTACCATAATATCATGCATTAGTGTTTTGTTAAGGAAGAGGCATAAACTCTAAATGCTATGCAAAGGCAACTTTATTTAATCAAATGAGTTTGTGGTCATATCAAATGATTATAACAATTAAGCAATCATTAAAGAAAATGACCAATTCAAGACATAGGAAAGAATGAAAATACATACAACAACTCACCAAATCAGGGAAAAGCAACATCTGGTCTCTCATGAGTCTTGGAAGTGCCTTTTGACAGCCAGCCAGAGTACCAATAGGAAAAATGGTCCCAGACAGAGCTTTCTCTCCTGAGTGAGACTTCAAGTAGAAGCGTGGGGACTATCCTCTTTTAAGTGGTTCTAAACCTCAAAACTCCAATGAGTCTTGCAACTCATGGGGAATGACCTAAATGAAAGTAACCAAATCCATCCAGTGGGAGAGTGGTCATCCTTCTGCAGGAGAGACACGTGTCTTGAGTTGTATTTGTTCTATTCTATTTTGGTACACTAAACAGGAACATAAAGGTTTCAATACACATCAGCTTTAACTTGATGTTAACTTTACAGGGGATACATGCAACTACTATGTCTGGTGACTTGCTCCTTCTAAACATTTGTTTTTATTTAATAGGTATCAGTGTTGCCTGCATAGCAGCATTACAATATTCCAAAGGACAAGTTAATCATTCACATTTCTACACTGAAACAGCAGAGACTATTGATAAGAAAGCTAAGGAATTCACAATTCTTAAAAATAATAATTTTTTATAGTATATCAACTAGACTATAAAATCTTTCCACATATTTTCTCTGTTCTCAGGAACTCCCTGGTCATGTGGATGAAATTTCTTGGACACCAGTGCATTTTTCCAGGCCCTGGACTAGCCTTGAAATCTGGCATTTGTCTTTGAAAGAAAAGCACAGCCATACCTGTGCTTAAATTAACAAAACACATCCCAGGACAGATGTGCCATGTCAAAAAGGGCCTGGGTTTTTTGAGCCAGGGTTCATGCTCAATGTGTTGGCTGTCCTAAAAAGGCCAACCTGGCAGAGTTGAGCCCTGCTGAGTGTCTGGGTGACCTTTGGAGCCATCAGGAAAGAGGGGAATAACTAAGAAGCACAGCACCCACAATTGACAACTCAGAATCACTTCACAATTGATCTGGCTCTCACCTTTATAGGTGTACCCAAGATGTGATGATCTAAACACTTAAGATTGGCTCAGTTACCAGATAATCTCTCAGGATACATTGGTAGAATCATGACTGAATCTGTAAAGTGATCATCCAAGTCAGTGGACTTCAGAATCACACAACTTCAGTCTCCAACTTGGCCAGTATTGAAGTTTTTATAAGTTTCCCTACCTTAGTGCTTATGCAATTCCATAGTTTAACCTGGAAAACTACAAGTACCTAATTGGTAGTCAAAAGAAAGCTCAGCATGAGAAGTAGAAATTATTTCCTCTTTGTCTAAATTTGGGGAAAGGAAACAACTGTGCTAGGTCAGGAATGGGTCCTTGTAAATATAATAAAGACACCCAAATTTTAGAGGTTGTTGCAATGTCCTGTGAAAATACCTTCAACCCTAAGTCACAGGAGAGCTGATGGGATGTCTCAGCTCTTTTCCCAGTTGAATGATCCTGAAGTGCATGTCTACTCTGTGAAAGGATGACTTACATGTTTACTTTAGTAAGCCAGATAAGGTACTTTGACCCTTCAATTTCTTCCACATAAAATATACTAGTGACCCTGTAAGATTTCTTATTTCAATGACTACTGAGACAGACTGCATCTCATTTAAATTGAGGCAGGAAATAAAAGAAAAAAAAACACAACTTCCAGGGTATAACAAAAATGGGAATATAATGTAATACCTAGGTCTAATGTTTGTGATTAACAACAAATATATATTACCCCTTACCAATTTATAAAGTTTTTTTTTCCTTTGATACAGAAATTCATTTGACCTTCCCCTCAAGTCCTCCATACCAGTAAATTCTGTCACTTGTCTCTCAAAGCCCAGTAATCAATGGTAAATGCCACTTGCAGGAGACCGAGGGGACCTGGAATAAAACATCCACTCTCTAGTAACACTTTTCTAGCTACTCCAAGGACATTGATCTCATAAATGGAATCTCAAACCTCCTTTACAAATGGGAAAATAAATATCCCTGTGGCCACAAGGTCAGTGAGGTGGGAGTCAGAGCACCTCTTTATTGAAGAGAGGAAAATAATAAACATTAAAAACCACAGAGAACCTCGCAATCCTTATCCCAAAGTCAGGAACCAGGAGAGAACTTTCCAAGATTTGTGAGTCTGCTGCTCAATACACCATGCTTTACCCCTAAATGTTCACGGTAACCTCATGAGGTTTATCTGTATAATGTGGGTTCCCAGCTACCAAGGTCCCAAATTTGGTTGTGCTGTATCTCCAAGGAATTGATGTCATTTCATAGGGTCCCTTTACCTGTGCCCTTTCTTTAGACAAAACATGTCCTATGTCCCCTTGGGCTGCTGAATCTTCATCCTCCTTTCCTATGTCATATACTTGAGTCTATATTTACACAAACACATTCTTCCAAACAGTCTCACAGGAAGGCCTGGGAAATTTAGGACCCCATGATTGAGAAAGAAGTGGATTAAGACCCAGCTCTACTTGTACATTTTCAGTGAGCCTGATCAAGTAATTGTGCCTCTTGGGTTTCCTGAGTCTCCCCAGCTGAACCATGCGTACATTATAGCACCTCCTTCCAGTGATTTTATCAGGTGTATACTAAAAAAAAAAAAAAAACTATAAAAGTCCAGAGGTCACCTATATATAATGCATGAACTTAAAATGGAAGGGTTTATACTTATCTGGCAAGGGAAGTACCATGATCACGAAGGTGGTGTATTGAGCAGGTTCCCATTGTGAGGATTATCCTTTGCACTCCTGATTTGCTGAACCCTGCAATCTACCCATATGTGAGAAACTTGACTGCATAATTTGTGGTAGTATGGGACTGCATTCGTGCTCTCTCCTGGAAAAAAAAATGGAAGGGTTACCACAAGTAAGAAATAGAATATGTGATATCTTTCAAGGAGCCCCAACTTGGATTACATATCCTTATGTAATCCCCTCCTCCTGGATGTAACCTGGATTTAGCCATACACTTATAATCAATATATGGCCAAGGTGACAAAACGTCACTAACAATATTTACTAAAATTCTCATACTGCTCATTAACTGTTTTCCTGATATATTTGAGTTCTTTCTCTGTATTTTCCTTCATCTCCTTGACCATTTTTAAAAAAGGCTTCATTTGATTCACCCAGCTTCTTGTCTTTTTCATTGATGTTTCCTGGGTTTTTATCCTTTTCCTTTTGATAGGCCATGATTTCCTATATCTCTGATTGTCTTGTATTCTTTTTTGTGCACTGTATATTTTATTATTTTAAAACAGATGATTGATAAGCTTTTGTGATTTATAAGTGTGTGTTGAAATTTAAATACCATGAATCAACACAGGCTTGATTGGGAAGGATATCCCCCAAATAAATTGCTACCATAGCCTTTTTCCTGAAATTCCAACAGCTTTGCTTTCCTGAAATTTTTCAGCATCTATACAGTCTCTATGAGCTTGTTCAGGGTGGAAGCCCTTCTGTACTCCTACTTTTGCAGAAGAGAATGAGAACTGTCCTCCCCCTCAATAGGAAGTGAATGCACATGGAGAGGGAAGTGTCCATGTGTTCTAGAACTGTAACACAGCTTCTGATGTAGATGCATCCACCTATCCCATCCTGCAGCCATTTCACATGCAGATTATTTACCTGCAGAAACCTGAAAACACTTGGTTAATGTACTGGATTTGATATTCCCTAGGCAGTTTCTGAGCTTGAATGGGAGGTGATCAAGGAAATTTAGTGCAGATTCCCAGAAGAGTTTCTAGCTATGCTCTGATAGTTTCTTGGGCACCAGGAGGCCAATTGTCCACAAGAAATGAAATCTCTTGCCTTTTTCCCAAAATACACTACTAGACTTTAATCATTACTTTCAAAACAGATATTATTAAAGCTAGAAACTCCGATAACATTAGAGCTAGTGAGAGAGCCTTAGACTTCTATCAAATCTTTTTCTACTACCCTATCACTTGGCTATAAGTTTAGAACTACAGGGTATTGAAGAACCTCAACAGTCCTTAAATTCTTCTAACCCAGAAAACAATGGGAAACTATTTGAGAATCATAGGCAAGGAGGCAGGCATTTTACTTTTTATCTTCCTCGGGGCTGGCCAAGTTAAAGTATGCTAAACTGTGATGATAACTTACAGTTCATATCTGCAATGCAAGTCTGGAGAGATAAGGCCAAAGGCCTTACAGAGAAATGTTTTGTCCCTTCAAACTCTAAGTATGGGTCCAACAGGCTCTACAAGACTACTCTGGAATAAATAACTGTGGCAGTATTATGAATCCCAAAAGGAGACCTATTATGTTTGTAAACTAATCAATTCCTCTGTGTGTGATTATATTAAATTCAGTTGAGGTGTCTTTGATTAGATTACCTGTTATGGTTGCTTATAGGCCTTTTTTATTTAATTATGTCAGTTAAGGAATGACTCAGTTTAACTCTTCATCCCCTTGCTGGGTCTGCTATATATGGACATTCAGAATGAGAGATCCTTGTCATTTTTTATCTTGCTATGTGAGAGAAAGGAGAAGACTCAAACATCTGAAGCTCCAGGGAAAGATGAGCTATTCACCTGACAGATTATAGCTGACACTGTGAAGAGAGCAGAACATCTGAGACTGATACAGAAGGCCCAGAAAGAAACAAGTCCTACACCAGGAGAAAGTGAAATACAGGATCACTTAAGTATGAAGTCTCAAAAGACTGGATCTACAAAGGAAAAGAAGATGAAGAAGCCCAGAACAGAGTAGAGACCAGGCAAGGATCAACTATCAACTTGATTGAACACATGGCACCTGACTTTGGTAAGAAATCACCTCTTATGTTGCCTTGAGTAAGACTTTTGATGGCCTTGGTATTGTAAGCTTTTATCCCATGTAAATACCCTTTATAAAAGCCAACAGATTTCTGATACTTTGCATCTCACCACTTTGGCAGACTAATACAATGACGGCTTTTACATTAGGGCTGCTGTTACAAACTACCACAAACTTGGAGTTGTAAAACAATAGGCCAGCTCAAGTTGTTTTTAAAATTGGAATAAAAGAAGTAACAACACAGGTATTACTCTGTGATCTTGACTTTGTTCCTGCACCTTCCTCACAGAAGCCTCTGATTCAGGTTCCATCTTCCTTTTCTTTATGTATGTGATAAAGGGCATAGATAGTGTAAGACATATACCAGGAAAAGATAATGATGACCAGTGACAAAGGAAACAAAACTCAGGGAATGCAGCTCTAACTCAGCTTGATGACAACTTTTTTTTACACTGAACACCTGGTGAAATTTCTGTGAGGAACACAGAAAAATAATCACCCCCTATTTTTCTGAGAATAAACATCACCTTAAATTTGAAAAATAAATATATGATACAAGGAGTATGGGATTTTTCCTTTTGGAATAATGAAAATATTCTAAAATTGACTGAGGTGATGACAGAACAATGCTGTGATGAATATGAGAGCCACTGAGTATACACTTTGAATGGATTGTACAAAGCATAGGACTGTATAACACAATGAATCCTGTGATGGAAGATGAACTGTAGTTAACAGAACAAATATAAGCACATTCTCTCATGAACTATAACAAGTATATTGTCCTAATACAGGGTGTCATTAACTCGGTGGGTTGTGAGAACAATATGACAAATGAAAGATATTGGCTATTGTTAGTAGTAATGTTTTTATGATGCTTTTTCATAATTTGTAACAATTGTTTCATTCATTGCAATTTGGTGGTGGTGGGGTAATGTATGGGAGCCCGGTATGATGATATGCATGCTTGTTTTGTAAGTTCACAACTTATATTATATACTTATGTTCATGTATGAATGTTAAACTTCAATTTAAAAAATGTTTTTAAAAATGTTACTTAGTGTCAAAATAATGGTCAAAAGCAGAAAATACCCACTTCATTTGGGGAATAAATAGGAAAAAGAGGAAGAAACATTTGTCATCTTTATGTATAATACGTACAAAGAGGTTTGTTGAAGGTTGTTTACTCTAACCATGGAAATCCCCACATACTGCACAGGGAAGGGCTTCTGAGATGTGTGTTCTAAAGCAGTGATTTGGGGCCCACAAACTTCCTGTGAATAATCACCCCAGTAGGGCCTCTGCAAACTCAGCTGCTCTTTGTACCCTGACATAGGGATACTGAATTCCAGGCCTTCTCTGCTTCTAGCTGATAGTGTGATCCTGAATGTTTCACCCTCTCTGATCCCCAAAAAATTCACTGATAAAGTATGGACATCTGACTGGACAGGGGTGGAGGAGGGGAGGAATCTGGGCATGTGGGGTCCCTGTGGAATGCGTCAAGCAGAGTGGTCATACAGGTGGGCCAAAAGGATATCAGAGATATCCCATTGTGATACACTGAGAGCTCAGTAATGGATTGGCCAGTTCTGTAGACACAGACAATGATAAAAAGCCCAGGACCAGTACCTGATATGAACCAAGGAGTCTGGGATCCAGAGGATGTTCCATACTCTTGTTCCTTCTGCTGGCATCTCCTTCCCTGACTTCTCAGCACTGATCCTGTTGGGGAGGTTGCTCTGGTCACAGCCTTACCTGGGTTTAAGTCACAGACTCATGTCTCCTGGTCCCCAAACACATCCACCTTCTCTACCGTTGGGATATCAAACTGAGACCTGATGGGATAGGGGTGGAAACATTAAAGTTATGCTTAAATTTTATCACATACTGCAAACCATGTATTTATTTTTTAGCCATTTAAAAGAAAGCTAGAAGCTATTCATCATGAGGATGAGATATATGTGCCATTCCCAGACATAGGGCTAGTAACTTGCTGAATCATTTGTTCTCTTTGTCAGTCTGTCCCTTTCCCTACTGGATGATGTGCAGCACTCTTCTGGTCTGCAGCTCCCTAAAGCAGCTCCCTCAAATAACTTTCTGCCCTTCCTCCATTGTTTTTATGATAAGAGTTAAGCCTTTCCTACCTCTAGTATTATATATTGCCTAAATGATACCTACTGAAATCCTCCTTATTTCTCATATGTGGACTTTCTAATCCAAACTCAACATATAAATGCACTACGTTCCCCCTGGCATAGGACATGTCTCCTGGAGATGAGCCTCCCTGGCACTGAAGGATCATTACCCAGTGCCAACTAACAATGCATTTGGAAAAAGACCTTGACCAAAAGGAGGAAATATTAAATATAAATGAGTTTTTTTTTTTTTATGGGTAAAAATCAAAATTCTCACAATACATACAAACATTTGCAAAATGATATATAAATATATATGCATATATGTGTATTTGCTTACAAAAATGTTATATATATACATATATTTTAAGAGGTGCTTAGATTACTCAAAATATTAAACGGAACCCACTGGGATTCCCATGTTGCCCACTTCCCATACCTCCCACCACATCCCACACAAACATCTCCCGCAGTGTGACCCACCACCCTCAATTAACTTACACATCCTGGAGCCTTGCCACCAACCATAGACCACAGTTCACACTGTAGACCACACTCTCTCCCACTCAGTTCTTAGTGGTGTGTGCTGATTTAAAGATGTTTGTGTGGGATGTGGTGGGAGGTGTGGGAGGTGGGCAACATGGGAATCCCAGTGGGTTCCATGTAATATTTTGGGTAATCTAAGCACCTCTTAAAATATATGTATATGTATATATATATATAACATTTTTGTAAGCAAATACTTATATATGCATATATATTTATATATCATTTTGCAAATGTTTGTATGTATTGTGAGAATTTTGATTTTTACCCATAATAAAAAAAATAAATAAAAATAAAATAATAATAAAAAAAAGACAAATATAGACATAATGAGAAAAAAGAAAATGGCCTACATCCGTTGCCACAACAGTACTCAGGACAACCTCCAACTCCCAAAGAAGCCCCTGTATTTCAACTGCTCATCACCTCCCTACCCCAAAAGTGTCAAGTGGCCACTGGCTCCACCTAATTGTTATAATTTCTTGCATTGCTAGAATCACCATATGTGAACAAGAGAATACCATCAAGTATTGCCCATTTTTTGAATGTCCCAATCCACTAATTATATTTTATTTTGTTTTGTTCTTTGTTTGATTATTTGTTTTTTTTTTCCTTCTCTCTTTTTTTTTTCTCCCTGAGTTTCCTTATGTTTGTCTCTTGCATGTAAGCTTATCACACTTGTTTCCTTTTCCTAGTAAGTGTATTTGATTATTTTATGGACTAAATGTTCATGGAGGATTTGGATCACAGAAGGGTTACAATGGGTACTGCGGGGGATTATTGGGGGGGGGTGTCTGGGGGGGGTTTCTTGGGGATTGGTTCATCCGAATATACATGAAAGATATACAAAATCATTCAAAGGAATGGGGGATGGGGCATGGTCACCATGGGTGGATAATCACACAATAAATGAGGGAATCTGAATTCCTAGCCTGGAGAGCTCTGCCACAATCTCCAAGGGAGCAGCAATAGTCCTCTGAGTGTAGGGACAGTGCCTGTCAAAATAGGATGTCCCACTGATGTTTTTTTTTTTTTTTATTTTTTTAATTTTTTATTGATGACTACCCTTGTGAGTCTTTGCTCTTGTAAATGAAACTTAGCCTGCAGTTGTGGGGTGCCTAAGGGTTGCCACCTGAGAGCCTCCTTGTTGCTCAAATGTGGCCTCTCTCTAAGCCAAACTCAGCATATGATTGCATTACCTTCCCCCCAACGTGGGACATGACTCCTGGGGATGAGCCTCCCTGGCAACGAGGGATTAATACCAAGTGCCAACTGGCAGCTTTGCACAGTGGCAGTATCATAGCCAATGAGGTTTATCCGAGGCACGATAATTGCTAATTGAAAACTTTTCCCAAGTGCCAACTGGCAACACAACTGGAAAAAGACCTTGAATGAAAGGGGGAAATGGTAAAGACAAATGAGTTCAAGTGGCTAAGAGACTTCAAAGAGAGTCGGGAGGTCATCCCAAGGTAACTCTTACGCACACCTCAGTAGGAGCTCATAGAACATCTAAGTGCCTATCACCCCATCCAGGGGGGTTCCTGAGAGCTCCGGAGACACCCTGGTCCTATATAAGGGGGGATAGCACCAGAGACTGATGCCTTATCAGTGGGTTCTATTTTGGAATCTGTGCTCCTGAGAGTGACAGAATTAGACTCAAATAAGTCCTCCCTGCACATGGTTCACGAGTCCCTTCTATTCAAACCTCCTTGTGATGCTGGAGCTTTTTAGGTATACTTCCAGAGACTGGAGTCTCCCGCCTACATATGTGCCAGGTGTGCATGAAATCTCGGTGGAGCTGCAACTCCTACCCTACAGCTCAATGGACTCATCCAAGTCACCTGGTGAGGAGACAACAATGGGCAATAGCCATCCCAGGGAATGGAGAGGGCCTGCATCTGCAGGGAGGATCATCCCACCCACCATATCCATGGGATATAAGCCCTCTCTCACTTGGAGTTGGAGTGGACATCACCATCCCATCGCCTCAGGATTGGGGGAAGAACTATGGACTAGAGTGGACTTGATGGTATTCTCTTGTTCACAAATGAGTTTTTATGTCTAAGCAATTTCAAAGTGAGTCAGGAGGTCATTCCAGAAATTATTCTTATGCATGTCTCAGCAGGATTTCATTGAAGGCCAAAGTAAACAGAGCCTCAAACAATGGGTCTCCTGAGGGCTCTACAGACATCTAGACATTATAAGCAGGCCAGATAATCACAGGAATTCAACACCTTGTCAGTGGACCTTACTTTGAAATATATGCTCCCCAATATAACAGAATTAGACTCATAATTTCCCTATATGTGGCTTTTCTGCACCTTTTATTTCAGTCTGTATTTTGCACTATAACCAATAAATAAATGTCCCAGAGACTTAAATTTTTGGCCTCTTCATATTCCAGTTGAGCCCTGAATCTCAGCAGAGATGCAACACTTACTCTACACTGAATTGGACTCACCCAGGACAACTAACAAAGGGTGATGGTAGACAATGTCTATCACAAAAAACAGATTAACCACAACTATGAGCAAATCAGTTCCATCCATCTGACCTATGGGATCTAAGTCCCCTCTCAATCAGAAACAGAGTGTGCATCAACATCCCCACATCCTCAAGTTTGAGTAATGAACAATAGATGGGATCCAACTATGGACTAAATAGACGTTATTAATCTAGACATGGAAGAATTTTTTATCACTGATATAAAGACAGTGGTCACCAGAGATGGGGCTTTTTAGGGACATTGGAATTGTTCTGCATGACATTGTGATAACAGATTTAGGCCATTATTCATTTTGTCAAAACCTATAAAATTGTGTTGTGCAAAGTGTAAATCATAATGTAAATTATAGGCCTTGGTTAGTAACAATGCTTCAGTATGTATTTATTCATTGTAGCAAATGTACCACACTAATGAAAGATGCTGTTAATAGAGAAAAGTGGTGGAGGGTGAGAGGGTGGGGTACATGGGAGAGCCCTATATTTTTTATGTAACATTTATGTAATCTAAAGTTTTTTAAAAAGTAAAAAAAAAATTAGTTATGAAACATTTTAAATTTGGAAATCATGGTTGTGGGGAAAAAAGAATAATAAAACTCTTTCCACAAATTTTATTGTTATTAATTTATGGTTATTGTTATTTAATGTCATTAACAATAACTCCTTTTTTTGCCACAATCTCAGAAAATATTAGTACTCCATCAGATTTGTATTTTAGGGAGAAAATCCCAGAAACTGAAAATTATTATTATTGCAAAACATTTAATGTATATGCATTTAGGTTAGTTTGAATGTGGAATGAACAGCCTCCATTTTCCACATAAGGATATAAATATATATGATTATAAATTAAACTCATGCTTGTTTATGAAAAAAAAAAAGAGAGACATCAGTAATATTTTCCTTAGTATTTCAAAATTCATTTAACTTGTGTGTAAGACTTTTACACTTTCTTCATTTTAGTTAAAATTTACATACAAGAGAATTCACACATTTTAACAGATGCATACATCTATGTAAGCCAATCCTCTATCAAGTTATTAAATATTAACCCATTAATCTTCACTCTACAAAGTTCCCTTATGTCCGGTCCCAGTAAATGTCCACCTCTAGACAAAAAAATGACACTTTCTAATAATTCACAGCAATGGATGAACTATGTCTGTTATGGAATTTCATATTTACAGAATCATACCATAAGTGCTTCTTTGGGTAAGGCTTTTTCACTCAACATAAGGATTTTGTTTATTTTGGGAGTTCACTCATTTCTGACTGGTATTCAACTTTAAGACATACCACTGATTGCCTATCCATTTGTCTTTTCATGAGAATTTAGATTTTAACTTTGAACCCATTATGAAAAATATTCTGTTCTTGTACACATCTTTACATCACATTGGTGGGAATCTCCTAGCATTGGAGACAAATACTTTCCATTAGTTATGGGGAGTCTAAGTGCCAGACTAGGAAATATTTCTATGGCCACAGAAGTCTCAGTAGGACCATCTTTAAAATCAGAGATCTGTGCCACTATTATTCTCCTACCCCTGGGTATGGTTTAGTGTAAACAAGAATGGATGGAATATCTTACCCCATGTTCTCAAGTTCCCCATATTATTTTTCCAGCAGAAATTAGTGCCTAAATTGAGGTGGAGAAAGGGGACTGGTTCTCAAATTTTACCTTGAATCTGAGTTTAGGCTATGTACAAGCATGAGAGGAAACAGATCAAATTGCTGACTTTCTGTGTGGACATCCATACAGCCCTTTCTCTCAGAGACTCATTTCCCCATGTGTTAATAAAAAAGATTAGCTCCACTTCTCTGAAGTTTATTATGGGACTGAGGGGTTTGGGGCAGGCACTGTACTGAGAGAATCATTGCTTTGTTGTTTGAAGTGAAGTTTGGACATCTACTCTCCTCTGTTATCTCCAGCCACAAATGTAGAATCTGAAACTGAATGAGTCAAACTTCCTTTCCTTACTAAATATTACAGATACATCCAGCATCTTCTCCACCTTATCACACATTCCATTTTCCACTAACCTATAGTTTGTGGTCCAGTTCCATGAATTTACCTATTGTATTTAGATCATATCAGTGAGACCAGACAATATTCATCCTTTTGTGTCTGGCTTATTTCACTCAACATAATATCTTCAATGTACTTCCATGTTCTCATGTGCTTCCCCAATTGACTTGTCTTACACCTGATTAATATTTAATCATATGCATATACTTCATCTTGTTTATCCATTAATCAGTTTATGGACACTTAAGTTGTTTTCCTCTTTTAACAATTGTGAATAATGACGCTATGAACATCAGTGCGCTAATATCTGTTCATGCGCTTGCTTTCAGTTAGTTCTTGAATAGATTCCTAGCAATGGGAATGCTGGATCATATGTAGTTTTGGTTTAATTTCCAGAAAAATTGCCAAGTCATCTTCTACAGTGGATGTTCCATTTTTACAGTATCAACAACATTGAAGGAACATTCCTATTCTTCCACATCCTCTCCAGCATTTAAAGTTTTCTGTTCATTAAAAAACAGTCATTCTGTATGCTGTGAGATGATATTCCCTTGTATTTCTTATTTATTTTTAAGGGAACTTTAGATTATATAAATTTTACATTAAAAAAAAATAGGGGATTTCCATATGACCCACCGTCTCCCACTCCTTTAGTGTGCAATAACATTATTTATTTTAAAAATGTACATACCTTAATTTAAAATATATTATTGTTATAAAATGCTAACCATCATTTGATCCTTCAGTGAGGTGTAGACTTTTTGCTGGTGGAGAGTCTTGCCTCCACCTTAATGGCTATTGACTGATAAGGGTGCTGAATTTTGGGGTGGCTGTGCCAATTTCTGAATATTATGGCACATTGATTGACTCTTCCTTTCATGAAAGATTTCTCAGTAGCACATATGATGCTGTTTGATAGTATTTTTTCCAAAGTAGAACCTCTTTCAAAATTTGTCTCAGTCCATTCATACCTTTCCACTGCTTTATCAACTAAATTGATGTAATATTCTAAACACTTCATTGTCATTTTAACAATTTTCACAGCATCATCAACAGTATTAGATCTCATTTCAAGAAACAATTTTCTTCACTCATCCATAATAAGCTACTCCTCATCCATTCAAATGTGATCATGAGATTGTAGCAATTCATTCATATCCTTAGTCACCACTTCTAACCCTGGTACTCTTGCTATTTCCAACATATTTGCAGTTACTCTCTCCACAAACATCTTGAACCCCTCAAAGTCATCCATGAAGATTGGAATCATCTTTACCAAACCTCTGCTAATGCTGATATTTTAACTTCCTCCAATGAATATTCTTACTAGAATCTTGAATGGTAAATCCATTCCGGAAGTTTTTGTATGAATTTTGCCAATATTCATCAGAGGAATCATTATATGGCAGCTATAGACTGATGAAACTATTTCTTAAATAATAAGACTTGAAAGTCATTATTACCCCCTTGATCCTTGGGTTACAGTATGACTGTTGTGTAAGAAAGCATGAAAAATCACTCATGTCATCTTACATCTCCAGAGCTCTTGGGTTAACAGGTACATTTTCAAAGAGAAAAAATATTTTGAAAGGAATATTTTTCTGAGCAAGAAAATCAACAGTGGGCTTAAAATAAAGGAATATCTCATTTAATTGAGCATCAAAGATATTGCATTTTCTATAAATTGAAGTTTGTGTAAACCCTGTGTCAAGCAAGTCTATTGGCATCATTTTTTCAACAGCATGTGTTCATATGTGTCGCTGTGTCAAATTTTAATTAAGATGTTTACATTCTTGTTTTGGGACATAATGCTATTGCACACTTAATAAAATATAGTATTTTAAACATAGCTTTCATATGTACTGGGTAAACAAAAAAAATTCATGTGACTTAATTTATTGGAATATTTGCTTTATTGCAGTAGTATTGAACTGAACCCACAATAAATCTGAGGTATGCCTGTATTCAGTAAACCATGTGGTAAAAAGATGTGCTGTCACAACTATCATTAGAGCATAAGTAGAGTAGAATTAGCATAATTCCTTATGGGCCTTAGGGTTTTCAGAATAGTGAATGAGAGTTGGCTTCAACTTAAAATCACCAGTTGCATTAGACTGCTTTTTGAGGGTTGAAGCTAGGAATTGACATTGCCTCTCTAGCTATGAAAGCCCTAGATGGAAATTCTTCCAATAGAAGACTCTTTCATCTACATTGAAAATTTGTTGCTAAGAATATCCATTTTCATAAAAAATCTTAGCTAGATCATGTGGGTAACTTGTTGCAGTATCTACATCTGCACTTTTTTCTTCAATTTTGCTCACATTCACAAGTGACTTAGCTTTTGGCCTATCTCAACTTTCAACATGTCTTTCTCACTAAGCTTAATCATTTCTAGCATTTGATTTAAAGTGAGAGACTTTGGAATGTTCCTTTCACTTGAACCATTAGAGGACATTAATAGATTATTAATTGGTCTAATATCAATATTGTTGTGTCTCAGGGAATAGGAAGGTCTGGGGAGAGAGAGAAAGAATTAGAATTGCAAGGAGGTCATTCCATCTGTTAAAAAGAAGGGAAATATGAAAATGTATGATCAGCAAAAGGCATGGAGAAAATTTTAAGTGTTTATGGAGTATGAAAAGAAGGGCTTATATTTCATTTTGAGATGCTCCAATATTGTTATTTTCATAGTTATTGCAGAGGATAAGGGGAAAAAGTGACTGCAGTAGTATTAAGACAGTCAGGAGACTAAGATGCTAGAATAAGTAAGGAAAAAGAAATTTATCAAAATCGGGTTATGTTTCAATTCTTTTTATCCAAATAAGAATTTATCTGTAAAAAGATCATTGATGACATTAGCCATATTTAACTATGAGGAAATTATTGCTGATCTGTGTAATTCAAAGATTTAGGTGGGTGTTAAGATATGGTAAGTGCATTTTCAGTTTGATTGTTATCAGAACAGATCAAAAACTTGAGAGAAAATTGCTTCAGAAGAGGTTTTTGTTCCAAGATGGAAGAGATAAAATGAGTTTAAATATTGAGGAGATGGAATGTGATGAGAGGAAGAGGTTTCAGGTAAGGAGATTAAATTTATAATAAATAATAGAGTTCTCAAGAAAAATAAGAGAGATAATGTTCAATTGGAGACATTTAACATAACTACAGGTAACATTGTTTTTTCATTAAATAGAAAAGAAGGAGAAGCCAATGTATAAGAATTCAGGAATATTTGAAGATAAGTAGTTATAGTGTTATTTGGCAGATTATAGAATCTGTCTGCTTAGTAGGAGGCAATTGAATCTGTTAAAAGTGAGGGGTGCAGTGCTCCACTGGCCACAAGTGGCTCTGCGATTCATTAAAGATTCAGACTTCATGAGAGGACCAGTGAAAGATGACATCGGTTTAGGTGGGCACTTACCATTTCTCTCACAGAAGATGGCTGTTTGGGGACAGCATTCTGCC
This sequence comes from Tolypeutes matacus, assembly GCA_026826555.1. Taxonomy (NCBI): domain Eukaryota; kingdom Metazoa; phylum Chordata; class Mammalia; order Cingulata; family Chlamyphoridae; genus Tolypeutes; species Tolypeutes matacus. The sequence continues at coordinate 351,942 of JAKSZT010054390.1, forward strand.
CAGGTGGTCTCTTCTGGGAGCCTGCAGAGCAAGAACCTTCGGGACATCGATCTGGATGGAACTGGACATCGATGTGGACTGCCCAATATAAAATTGGAACACAGAAAAAAAGCAAGGAAATACAAGAAGTACAAAGTATCAAAGAGAAAACTTAACACACACACAGAACCACCAGTTAAATAAAACTCTAGAGCAGAGAGAGAAGCTAATCAACTGAATAAATCCATCAAAATAAAATGATAACAAGAGGGCAGCAAAAAATTACAAACCTTAGTTAGAAACAGGAACACATGGCCCATTTCAATGATCAAACTAAAAACCAGGAAGAGATACAGAACATCAAACAACTAATCAAAGCTGTCCAAACAAATATCATGGACCAATTTAATGAAGTGAAGGAAGAGAATAAGGATATTAAGAAGACAAAGGGAGAACATACTGAAGAAATTGTAAACATACACAAAAAGATAAAGGATATGATGGTAACGAATGGCATAATCCAAGAAACAAAAAGACGCTGGATTCACATAATAGCAGATTTGAACAGGCAGAAGAAAGAATTAGTGATATGGAAGACAATACATCTGAAATCATACAGATAGTAGAACAGATAGATAAAAAGATAGAAAAAAATCCAGCAGGGACTTAAGGATTTAACTGACACCAAAAAATGCACAAGCATACACATTATAGGGATCCCAGAAGGAGAAGAGAAGGGAAAGGGAAAGAAGGAGTGTTGAAGGAAATAAAGGCTGTAAATTTCCCAACCCTATTGAGAGAGATGGATGTACATGTCCAGGAAACACAGCACACCCTAAACTGTATAAATCCCAACAGGCCTACTCCAAGACATATAATTATCAAAATGTCCAATGCTCAAGACAAAGAGAAAATAATCAAGGCAGCAAGAGAAAAAAGAACCATCACATACAAGTGAAGCCCAATAAGATTAAGTGCTGATTTCTCTACTGAAATAATGGAGGCAAGAAGACAGTGGTATTACACAGACAAGGTAAAAAAGAAAAAAAATTCCAGCCACGAACTCTCTATGGAGAATTCAAAATAGTCACAGATAAACAGAAATTAAGAGAATATGCCCATAAGAACCCTGTGCTTCCAGAAATACTAAAGGAAGTTCTACAGGTTGATAGGAAAGAACAGGAGAGAGAGAGTTGGAGGAGAGTGTAAGAACAGCTAAAAAGACAAAAAGAGAAATGAAAACAACATATGTCATACATAAACCCAAAGAAAATATGGCTGATGTAAGAAATTCATTGAGACTAATAACACTGAATGTTAATGGATTAAAGTCACCAGTCAAGAGACACAGATTGGCAGAATGGATAAGGAAATATGACCCATCTATATGTTTTCTACAAGAAACCCACCTTAGACACAGGGATTCAAGGAGGCTGAAAGTGAATGGGTGGAAAATAATTTTTCAAGGAAACAATAACCAAAAAAGGACAGGAATAGCTTTCCTAATATCAGACAAAACAGACTTTAAATGCAAAACTCTTTTAAGAGACAAAGATGGACAGTATATATTAGTAAAAGGAGTAATCTCCCAAGAAAAGAGAACAATCACTCTACACTAAGAGTGGGGGGATTTTTACACCATTATCAACATTATCTAGAACATCTAGATAGAGATTCAATAAAGAAACAAAGATTCTGAATAATATATTAGAGGACCTGGACCTAATAGACATATACAGAATGCTACACCTAAATACAGCGGGATATACATTCTTCTCAAGTGCACATGGATCATACTCCAAGATAGACCACAGGCTAGGCCACAGAACAGCTCTCAATGAATTCAGAAAAATTGAGACTATACCAAATAATTTCCCTGACCACAATGGAATGAATTTGGAAATCAGTAAGTGTGAGAGAACCAGATTAGGCAAAAAATGTGGAAATTAAACAACACAGTCTTAGACAAAGAGTGGGTCAAGGAGGAAATCTCAAAAGAAACTAGTAACTACTTTGAAACAATCGAAAATGACAACACAACGTATCAAAACCTAGGGGATGCAACCAAAGATGTACTGAGAGGGAAGTTCATAGCCATAAATGCATATATTAAAAAAGAAGAACGAGCTAAAATTGAAGACCTAACTGCACACCTGGAGGAATTGGAAAAACAAGAACAAACTAACCCCAAAAGAAGTAGAAAGAAAAAAATACAAAACTGAATGAAATAGAAAATAAGAAAGCACTAGGAAAAAATTATCAAAAGATGGTTCTTTGAGAAGATCAATAAAATTGACAAACCCCTAGCCAGACAAACAAAGAAAAAGAGAGAGCAGATGTAAATACACAAAATATGAATGAAGAAGGGGATATCACTACTGATCCTACTGAAATAAAGAGTATCATAAGAGGATACTTTGAAAATATATATGCCAAAAAGAATGATAGTTTAGAGGAAATGGACAAATTTCTAGAAACACACAAGCAGCCTACATTGATGAAAGAAGAAATTGATGAACTCAATAGTCCAATTACAAGTAAAAACAGACTCAGTCATCAAAAACCTCCCAAATAAGAAGAACCCAAGACCAGATGGCTTCACAGGTGAATTCTACCAAACACTCCGGAAAGAGCTAACACCAATTCTGCTTAAGCTCTTCCAAAAAACAGATGTAGAAGGAACAATGCTGAACTCATTCTATGATGCCAACATTACCCTAATACCAAGAACAAATAAAGATACCACAAGAAATGAAAATTTCAGACCAATTTCTCTAATGAACCTAGATGCTAAAATCCTCAACAAAATACTTGCTAATCGCATTCAACAACATATCAAAAGGATTATACACCATGACCAAGTGGGTTTCATCCCGGGTATGCAAGGATGGTACAATATAAGAAAATCAATGAATGTAATACACCACATAAACATATTGAAAGAAAAAAATCACATGATCATCTCTATAGATGCAGAAAAAGCATTTGACAAAATACAGCACTCTTTCCTCATTAAAAAACACTACAAAAGATAGGAATAGGTGGAAACTTTCTGAATATGATAAAGGGTATGTATGAAAAACCCAAAGCTAACATCATTTTCAATGGTGAAATCCTAAAAGCCTTCCCTCAGAGATCGGGAACTAGACAAGGATGCCCACTATCACCACTCCTATTTAACATTGTATTAGAAGTACTTGCATGAGAACTGAGGCAAGAAAAGGACATAAAAGGCATCCAGATTGGGAAAGAAGAAGTAAAAATTTCATTATTTACAGATGACATGATCCTATACATAGAAAGCAGTGAGAAATCTACAACCAGGCTTCTAGAACTTATAAAGGAGTTCAGAAATGTTGCAGAATATAAGATCAATGCTCAAAAATCAGTAGCATTTCTGTACACCAATAATCAGCAAACTGAGGAGGAAATCAGGAAAAAAATACCATTTACAATAGTAACTAAAAGAATGAAATATGTATGAATAAATTTAACTGAAGATGTAAAGAACTTATATACAGAAAACTACACAAAACTGTTAAAGGAAATCAAAGAAGACTTAAATAAATGGAAAAATATTACCTGTTCATGGATAGGAAGAATAAACATCATCAAGATGTCTATCCTACGCAAACTAATCTATAGATTTAATGCAATCCCAATAAAAGACAACACTGTATTTTTTAAGGAACTGGAAAAAATAACCACAAAATATATTTGGAGAGGCAAGAGGCCCCGAATCACCAAAGACATATTGAAAAAGAAAAATGAAGTTGGATGTATCACACTACCTGACTTTAAAACATACTACAAAGCTACAGTGATCAAAACTGTGTGGTATTGGCACAAGGATAGACCTACTGACCAATGGAACTGAATTGAGAGTTCTGATATAGATCCTCATATATACAGTTATCTGATATTTGACAAGGCCATGAAGCCCACTCAGTTGTGAGAGAATGGCCTCTTTAACAAGTGGTGCTTGGAGAATTGGATATCCATATCCAAAAGAATGAGAGAAGAATACCATCTCACACCTTATACAAAAATCAAGTCAAGATGGATCAAAGATCTAAATATAAGATCCAAAACCATAAAGACCTTGGAAGATAATGTAGGGATGCATCTACAGGACCTTGTAATAGGAAATGGTTTCATGAAAAAAAGATAATTGGGATCTCATCAAATTTAAAAACTTCTGCACCTCAAAGGATATTATTAAGAAAATAAAAAGGCAGCCTACACAATGGGAGAAAATATTTGGCAACCATATATCTGATAGGAGTTCAATATCCTGCATATAAAAAGAAGGCCTACACCTTGAAATTATAAAGAAAAACAACCCATTTAAAGAATGGGCAAGGGACCTGAAAAGACACTTCTCCAAGGAAGAAATACAAATGGCTAAAAAGCACATGAAAAAATGCACAACATTGTATGCTATCAGGGAAATGCTAATGAAAATTACAATGAGATACAATCTTACACTCAACAGAATGGCCGCTATTAAAAAAATAGCAGACACTAAATATTGGAGAGGATGTGGAGGAATAGGAACCCTCATCCACAGCTGGTGGGACTGTAGTATGGTCCAGCCACTGTGGAGGACAGTTTGGCAGTTCCTCAGAAAACTAACAATAGATCTGCTGTATGATCCAGCAATTCCCCTGCTGGGTATATACCCAGAAGAGCTTAAAGCAAAGACATAAAGAGATATATGCACTCCAATGTTCATAGCGGCATTGTTCGCCATTGACAAAAGTTGGAATCAGCCCCGGTGCCCATCAACAGATAAATGGGTAAGCAAAATATGGTACATACATACAATGGAATATTACTCAGCTGTAAGAAGGAATAAAGTGCTAACACATGGAATAACGTGGATTAATCTTGAAGAAATTATGTTGAGTGAAGTAAGCCAGACACAGAAGGATGAACCGTATATGACCTCACTTATTTGAACTGAGGAAAATGAGCAGTCTCTGAGAACCATTGTCTGATAGAGAGGTTAACAAGGGAGAGAAAGAGAAGAGCAGTCTTTGAGCTATCACCCATATGGACATAATCTATGGTAAAGGGATAGAATATAGTTGCATACTGAAGGATAGGACAGAGGGGTAGTGATATTACTGGGTTTGGTGGTGCAGCATTGACAAGTGAATATATTAGGAAGGACAGGTTCAAATACCCAGGGCATGTAACTATGAATCTTGTCATTCCATGAGTCAAGACAAGGGAGTGTCATATGGCCCAGGGGGGTGGGGAGGAAGGAACAGTTAATATCTAATGGGGTATTTAGTGGTCAAGGGAAAGGTTTTTTATACCTTACTGTAATGGACACAGGACATGGTAAATATCATCAAAACTTATTAAACTGTATGATCTAAATTGTAAACTATACTGTAAATCATTGACAATGTTTAGTTGCTATATTTTGGTACATGTATAATAGTTATAACAATGCTAACATCCAAAAAAAAAGTGTTTTAAAATGGGGTGGGGAAGGGGGGGTGGTTTGGTATCTGGGAGTCTCTGGTATTCCATGTGTGACTTTGCTGTGACTTAAAACTTCTTTGAAAATTAAATGAGGGAAGCGGCTGTGGCTCAATCAGTAGGGCTCCCGTTTACCATATGGGAGGCCC
>JAKSZT010054390.1:357962-378575 GCA_026826555.1 Tolypeutes matacus
TTTAAAAAAAAAAAAAAAAAAAAAAAAAAGAAAATTAAATGAAAAATTGGGAGACACTGGGGATTGAGAGGGGGAAGGTGTCACGACACACTGGACATCAGATAACACAGTGATAAAAGGAAAAAAGAGTATATATATATAAGGCATTTATTTGCTTTTTTTTCCATTTTTTTAATGTCCCAATCTGCTAATTATATTTTGTTTTGTTTTGTTTTTTGTTTGATTTTTTGTTTGTTTTTTTGCTTTTTTTCCCCCTGACTTTCCTTATGTTTGTCTCTTGCATGTAACCTTATCATTGTTGCTTCTTTTTCCTATTAAGTGTATTTGATTATTATATGGGCTATATGTTCATGGAAGATTTAGATGACAGAAGAGTTACAATGGGTACTGCAAGGGATTATTGGTGGGGGGTGTCTGGGAGGAGGGATTCATGGGAGTAAGTTCATCTGAATATTCATGAAAGATATACAAAATTGTTCAAAAGATCAAAGGATGCGGCATGGTCATGGTGGGTGGACAATCGCTCAATAAATGAGGGAATCTGAATTCCTAGCCTGGAGAGCTCTGCCACATTCTCCAAGGGAGCAGCAACAGTCCTGTGAGTGCAGAGACATTGTCTGTCAAAAGAGGATGGCCCACTGATGAGTTCTTCTAATTGACGACTACCCTTATGAGTCTTTGCTCTTGTAACTGACACTTAGCTTACTGTTATGGGGTGTCTAAGGGTTTCCACCTAAGAGCCTCCTTGTTGCTCAAATGTGGCCTTTCTCAAAGCCAAACTCAGCATATGAATACATTACCTTCCCCCAACGTGGGACATGACTCCCAGGGATGAGCCTCCCTGGCAATGAGGGATTAATACCAAGTGCTAATGGCAACACAACTGGAAAAAGGCCTTGAATAAAAGGGGAAAAAGGTAAAGCCAAATGAGTTCAAGTGGCTTAGAGACTTCAAAGAGTGTTGGGAGGTCATCCCAGAGGTAACACGCACACCTCAGTAGGAGCTCATAGAACATCAAAGTGCATATCACTCCACACAGAGGGGCTCCTGAGAGCTCTGGAGACACCCAGGTCCTATATAAGGGGGGATAGCCCCAGAGACTGGTGCCTTATCAGTGGGCTCTATTTTGGAACCTGTGCTCCTGAGAGTGACAGAATTGGACACAAGTAAGTCCTCCTTGCACATGGTTCATCAGTCCCTTCTATTCAAACCTATATGTGATGCTGGAGTTTTTAGGTATACTTCCAGAGACTGAAGCCTCCAGCTTACTTATGCGCCAGGTGTGCATAGAATTTCGGTGGAGCTGCAACTCCTACCCTACAGCTCAATGGACTCATCCAAGTCACCTGGCGAGTAGACAACGATGGGCAACGGCCATCCCAGGGAATGGAGGCAGGCTCATCCCACCCACCATGTCCATGGGATATAAGCCCTCTCTAACTCAGAGGTGGAGTGGACAACACCATCCCAGTCCCCTCAGGATTGGGGCAAGAACTATGGACTACAGTGGACTTAATGGTATTCTGTTGTACACATATGGTGATTCTAGCAATGGAAAAAATTATAACAATGAGGTGGAGCCGGTGGCCACTGGACACTTTCAAGGCAGGGAGTGGATGTACAGTTGAAATACAGGGGCTTTTTCGTGACTTGGAGGTTGTCCTGAGTGCCGTTGTGGCATGGGATATAGGCCATTTAAAATCAGCAAACACCATTCAGAACTGTGTGGGAGAGAGTGTGTTCTACGATGTGAACTGTGGTCTATGGTTGATGGCAAGACCCCAGGATGTGTAAGTCCATTGAGGCTGATGTGCCATACTTGTGGGAGATGTTTGTGTGGGATGTGGTGGGAGGTGAGGGAGGTGGGGAACATGGGTTCCCTGTAGGTTCTGTGTAATATTTAGGTAATCTAAGCACCTAAATATATATATATATATATATATATATATATATATATTTGTAAATTGATATATATAAATAAATAACATTTTTGTTAGAAAATGCACATATTTGCATATATATTTATATATCATTTTACAAATATTGGTATGTATTGTGAAAAATATGATTTTTACCCACATAATAAATAAATTAATTTAAATAAATAAATAAATAAATAAATAAATAAATAAATAAATAAATAAAATATACTACAAAGCTACAGTGGTGAAAAACACATGGTATTGGTACAAGGATCAAGGCATTGACCAATGGAACCGAATTAAGTGTCCTGATATATATCCTGGCATCTACAGTCATCTCATATTCAACAAGGCCACCAAGCCCACCCAGTTTGGAGAGAATGGCCTCTTCAACAAGTGCAGCATGGAGAACTGGATATCCTTATCCAAAAGAATGAGGGAGGAACACCATCTCACAACTTATACGAAAATCAACACAAGATGGATCAAACATCTAAATATAAGAGCCAAAACCATAAAGACCTTGGAAGCTAATGTAGGGAATCATCTACAGGACTTGTAATAGGAAATGGTTTCATGAATTTCAGACCCAAAGTATGAGCAGCACAAGAAAAAAATAGGTAAATGGAATCTCCTCAAAATTAAAATTTTTGCACCTCAAAGGACGTTATCAAGAAAATAAAAAGGCAGCCTAGGCAATGGGAGAAAATATTTGGCAACCATATATCTGATAGTAGCTTAATATCCTGCATATATAAAGAAACCCTACAGCTTGAAAATAAAAAGACTAACAACCCATTTAAAAAGTGGGCAAGTGACCTGAAAAGACACTTCTCCAATGAAGAAATACAAATGGGGCTAAAAGGCACATGGAAAAAATGCTTAACATCTCTAGCTATTAGAGAAATGCAAATCAAAACTACATTGAGATACCATCTTACAAGATTACAATGGCAGCTATAAAAAAACCAGCAGACTATAAGTGTTGGAGAGGATGTGGAGGAATGGGAACCCTCATCCACTGCTGGTGGGATTGGGGAATGATCTAGCCACTGTGGAGGACAGTTTGGCGATTACTCAAAAAACTAACTATAGATCTTCCATATGATCCAGCGATTCCCCTGCTGGGTATATACCCTGAAGAACTGAAAGCGAGGACATGAACAGATATATGCACACCAATGCTCATAGTGGCATTGTTAACTATTGCCAAAAGTTGTAATCAACTCAGGTACCCATCAACAGACGAATGGATAAACAAAATGTGGTACATACATACAAAGGAATATTACTCAGCTCTAAGGAGGAATAAAGTGCTAACACATGGAATAACATGGATGAATATGGAAGACCTTATGTTGAGTAAAGCAAGCCAGGCATTGAAAGATGAACATTACATGACCTCATGGATATGAATTAAGGAAATTGAGCAGTCTCTGAGAACTATTGTCTGAAATATAGGTCTACAAGAAAGAGAAAGAAAAGAAATTTGTGAGCCATAACCCATATGGACTTAAGCTATGGTAAATAGATAGAGTGTAAATGTGTATTGAAGGGGTAGGACAGGAGGGTAATGATATATTGGGTTGGGTGGTGCAGGGTTGACAGGTGGGTAGATTGGGAAAGGTGGCTTAGAATACCCAGGATACTGAGGGGAGAGCAGAAATAGGCAGGTGGGCATCTCTTAAGAGCAAGCATATTTCCTAATAGTGGAGGACAAACCAGTGTGTCATGACCTCTTCTTGCATGTAACTATGAATCTTGTCATCCAATGAGTCAAGCCAGGGGGTCATCATGGGACATGGGGGATGGGGAGGAAGGAACAGAATAGATCAAACAGGGAGTATTTAGTCATCAGTGGAAACGTTTTTCATTACCTGACAGTGATGGACATGGGACATGGTAAATGTCACCAAAATTTATAAAAGTGTACAATCCAAAATGTAAACCATACTGTAAACCATTATAAATGTTTAGTAGCTATGTTTCACTATCTGTATATCAGTTATAACAATGCTACCATCCACATACAAAAAGGTTTTAATATGGGGTGAGGAAAGGGGGAGGAAGTTGGGTAAATGAGAGGGTCTTGCATTCTGTGTGTGACTTTGCTATGACCTAAAACTTCTTTGAAAATTAAATGAAAAATAGTGAGACACTGGAGAGTGAGAGGGGGAAGGTGGCATGGTACAGACTGGAAACCAGATAGTGCAGTGATAAAAGGCAAAATGTCAAAAACAATTTTTTTTTAATTTTTAAAATTTTTTCTCACTTTTTGAATAACCCAATCCTTTAATTTAATTTTATTTTTAGTTATTTTTTAAGTTTTAATGTATTTTATCTCTTACATTTAAGCATCATTATTATTCCATTTTCCTATTAATTGTATTTGGATACTGTATTGGCTTCATCTTCAAAGAAGCTTTGGGTCACATAGGGGTTACAACTGTGTTGGGAGAGGATTGCTGGTGGGGGGTGTCAGGGATGGGAGGCATGGGAGGAGTTTCACCTGAACATATATAAAGGGTATATAAAATTGTTCAAATGCTCATGGGGCACGGTCACAGAGGGTGGAGAACCACTCAATAAATGAGAGAATACTGATTCCCAACCTGGACAGCTCTGCCATATTCTCCATGGGAGTAGCAACAGTACTCCAAGTGCAGTGACAGTGTCTGGCAAAGGAGGATGATCCACTGATGGGCTCTTGTTATTGATGACTAGCCTTATTCATCTTTGCTCTTGAAATTGAAACTTAACCTATTGTTATGGGGTGCCTAAGGGTTTCCTCTTGAGAGCCTCCTTGTTGCTCAAATGTGGCCTCTCTCTAAGCCAAACTAACCATATGAATGCATTACCTTTCTCCCAGCATGGGACATGACTCCTGGGGATGAGCTTCCGTGGCAATGAGGGATTACTAACAAGTGCCAACAGGCAATACAACTGGAAAAAGACCTCATATAAAAGGGGAAAAGGTAAAGGCAAATGATTTCATATGGCTAAGAGACTTCAAAGTGAGTCAGGAAGTCATCCCACAGGTAACACTTATGCACATCTCAATAGGACCTCATAGGATTCCAATGTGGATACACCCCATATGGAGGGGTTCCTGAGGGCTCTGGAGATACCCAGATCCTATATCAAGGTGGATAGCCCCAGAGTTTTGCGCCTTATCAGTGGGCCCTACTTTGGAATCCTTGCTCCTGAGAGTAACAGATTTGGACCCAAATATGTCTTCCCTGCACATGGTCCTTCTGTCCCTTCTATTCAAACCTATATGTGTTTCCGGAGTTTGTAAGTGTAATTCCAGAGACCATAGTCTTTGGGTTGTCTATGTGCCAGCTGGGCCCAGAATCTCGGTGGAGATGCAACTCCTACTCTACAGCACAATGGACTCACCCTGGACACCTGGTGGGGAGATGATGATGGACAACGGACATCCCAGGGAATGGAGAGAGTCTACAGCTGCAGGCAGGATAAACCTATCCATTTTATCCATGAGATATAAGCTCCTCTCACTTGGAGGTGGAGTGGACATCACCATCTTGGACCCCTCAGGATTGGGGGAAGAGCTATGGACTGGTGTGTACTTACTGGTATTCTGTTACAGGCATATTGTGATTCATGAAATGGAAGTAATTACAACATTAATGTGGAGCCAGTGGCCACCAGATGCTTTAGGGAAAAGCAGTTGTAATACAGGGGCCTTTTTTGGACTTGGGAATTATCTTGAGTGACATTGCAATGACACATATTGGCCATTTTATATCATTATTTAACATGCAGAACTGTGTGTGAAAGAGTGTGATCTACAAAGTGAACTATGGTCCATGCTTAGTGGCAAAGCTCCAAAATGTGTATATCTATTGCAGGTGATGTGCACACTAGTGAAGGATGTTTATGTGGGAGGTTGTGGGAGGAGTGGAGGTGGGGCATATGGGAATCGCTACAAATTTTGTGTAACATTTATGTAATCTAAGTATCTTTTAAAAAATAAAATTATAAAAAAAAAAAGTGAGGGGTAATGTGAGAATGCATGATCATCATGAGGCATGGGAATTTTTAAGTGTTTATGGAGTATGAAAGAATGATTTAACTGGCAAGACCAAGCAGGATTGTAGCTAGTGCTTATGACTCTGTTTCAATGGAGATCAATATACTAGCCATGTGCTGTTTCATTGAAAAAATGCAAATATTTGTAGTCAGGGACTATTAAGACTTTCATCATTGAATGTGGTAAATCATCATACAGACATAAGAAAATAAGTGTTCTTGATTTGTATATGTTAATAACAGTAACTGTGGAGTCAACTGGACAGTAAAAAAAATGAGAAGTAGAGGCTGATGTTTGTCAAGGGGCATCAGTATGCTGGAGGTCCATGTGTAGATAGAGAATATGGACATGTGGGGTATTTATGTGAATTAACTAGAACAAGAGGTTGTAATCACAGTGTAGGAATTATGATTAGAGAAGTGATAAGGATATTCCAACTAACATCTAGGAGTAGTATATAAGTCCCAAAGAATTTGAGCTAGGCAGACAGGAGAACCAAAATTCACTTTTTGCTGAGTCATTTTCTAATCATGTAATTTTTTTCATATTAATATTTTCTGAACCTCTGGAGTGTGTTATTTATTAAATTGGTCAATGAACCATAAGCAGAAGGATCATTGTAAGTAGTAAATAAGTGAATACATATAAATCTTCAAGAACAGACTGATGGTGCTGGTGTGCACTCACACAGAAGGTTTCATTGAATAAGGGTTTGGTCCAAGTTCATGCGTGTCATGAATAGACAAATGTAGCAGTTTAATAGCAACTTTCCTCTAGGAATGGGTCCTGTGGCCACCATGAAGACTTACACTCCTTTCTCTGGTAGAATTTCTATCCTCAAGAAATCTGTCAATATTTGAGGAGAAAGATTAAATGAACTGTGGGACAGGGACAAAATGGAAAACAATTACATCATTAAAACTGTTGGAATAAATAAATTAATTATAGAAAAGCCAACATGAACAATTGACTGAGTGAAAAACAAGCAAGACAATAGAAAGCACATTGTGATGCATTCTGTAAAGGATGCTCTCATTCTCTCATCTGTGCATCTCTGAAAACAAAAGTGCTCAGGAGATATGAAACATAATAGTAAAATGGTTCATTTTTGGCATACAGAATGTTAGATAATTCTTCATTTTCTTCTTGTGTCTTATCTGCACTTTCTATATATTCTAAAATGAACATGTATTACTTTTGTAAACAGAATAATTTCAAAAATAAATAAAAAATGTGCATAGGGCCAGCTACATAATCTGTGGGCTCAATGCAAGTGAAAATGCTAAGCTCATTGATAAAATATTATTAAGAATTTTCAGATGGCATCTGTAGAGTGTGGACCCTTCTGAGCAAGTTGATATTGAAGTGGAATCTGGCTGTGTGAATGGAATAAAGAGAAGTACCAGGACCTTCAGCCCCACATAGAATTGTATTGAGGCAGTGTGCAAGTCAGAGGGGTGGGGCAATAAGGTTCTGAAGAGACAGAAATAGACCCCAAACATGTTAGGAGACCCTTGGCAGCCCATAGTGCCTCCACACCCCACCTCAGGCATGGCCCACAAAGTCTCCTCTCCTGGGGTCCCAGAGTGAATTCTCCCCACCAGAAGGCAAATGAATATGTTCAAATTGCACTGGTGGAGTTGTTAGACATATGGCAAAACTTCCCAGGAGGGAGCTGGTAGCAGTTGTGCTGTGGAGGCTTCAGTTACTCAGAGGAGGGGAAGAGGGAAACAGCCTGGGAAATGAGGGTAGGATAAAGGACTGTGAGGCTGGAGCCCTGCAGCCAGGAAGAGGTTGGGGGCACAGCCTGAGAGGCATGGCAAAAAATGGTCAGGGCGAGAATACTCTTGATTCATCTGAGGGTGCACTGCTCCCTCCGCTGTTAACCTCATGGACCTTCCTGTCCTCCAGGTTTCTAATTGATTCTCTCCAAGTCCTGAACACCAAATACTGAGTGGACCAGAGTCTGTGAGTCCTTAAAGGCTGCTCCACAGGACAGGCAATGGGCAGTGGGGCATAGATGATTGCATAGACAATTGGATTTCTGTCTCCTGCCAGAAATTTCTCCCACTTACTCTGAGGATGCCCTGAAGGGTGGGATATAGCAGCAGCCCAACAATGAGTGTGGATGTCCCTTGTTTTCCATTCATCACTAGACCCTGGCTCTGACCCTATAAAGCCAGACATATCCACTGAGAGATGGATAGAAGAGCAGTGATTCAGGAAAAGGGAAAGCAGAGAAAAAGGTAGGGGAGAAGAGTGGGTCAAGTAATGGCAAAATTGAAAGTCAGTGTTGAGAATTTAATCATGTCACCTCTGAAGACTGTGTAGATATGACCTAGACAGGCGAGATAAGAGTAGGAGAATGGGTACGAGGATACTGCACAGTCTAGAGGGAATAGGATCAGGAAATGACAGGGAGAAAGCACTTCCCACTCACTATTCTTCATACAGTGTTTGGAGACATGCAGGGGTGCTGTGAGAATAAATTTCAGTTTTGTATTATTTTTTAATTTACTTTGTCTTTTAATATTCTTTATTTTTTAAAAGATACATAGAATACATAAATGTTACAGAGAATATATAGGGAATTCCCACATGCTCTATCCTCACACCTCCCACATTTTCACACATTGGCAACATCTTTCATTTGTGTGGTACATTCATTGCAATTAATAGACACATTTTGGAGCATTGCCACTAAGCATGGATTATAGTTTATATTGTAGTTTTCAGTCTCTCCCACTGAATTCTGTAGGTTATGGCAAGATATATAATAACTGATACCTGTCATTGAAATGTCATTCAGAACAATTCCCAAGTCTGAAAAATGCCCCTGTATTACACCTGTTTTTTTTGCTCTAACTACCCTCAGAACCTCCAGTGGCCACTGCCTTCTCATCAATGATATTTCTTCCAATTCTAGAATAACAATAAGTACATAGAAGAATACCAGTAAGTCTACTTTAGACCATAGTTCATTCCCCAATTCTGAGGATTATGGGATGGTGGAGCCCACTCAACCTTTAACTGAGGGGTGGGGCTTTGATCCCATATGACCCAAGGATAGGATTCTCTTATTTGCAGTTGTAGAGACTCTCAGTTCCTTGGTATGTTGGTTATCCATCATCTCCTTGTTAGCTGTCCAGGGTGAGTTCAAAGAACTGCAAAGTAGGTGTTGAAACTGTTGAGATTCAGGGCCCAGCTGGCACTTGTACAGCCCAAGATTCAAGTCTCTTGGACATACACATACCAACTTTTACTAATTATAATTTCAAATAGAAGGACAGAAGAGCCATATATAGGGAAACTGCAACTAAGCGCAACTCTGTCACACTGGGTAGCATAAATTCCAAAATAGGGCCCACTGGCAAGGGACCAAACTCCTAAGCTATCTGCCCTGACTATAGTGTCTGGAAGTTTCCAGAGCCCTCAAGATCCCTGATATTGAGGGTAATATGTCCTTTGGCTGTCAAAGAAATCCTGCTGAGATGTGCATAAGCCTTCCCTCTGGAATGACCTCCAGACAAATTTTGAAGTCTTTTATCCATGAAAACTCATTTGCCTTTACCTTTTCCCCCTTTTGGTCAAGGCTTTTTTTTTTTTTTTTTTTTTTTTTTTTGCAGTTTCATTTAATGTTGGTAATTGGTAACAATCACTCAGTGCCAGGGATGTTCATCCCCGGGAGTCATGTACCATACTGGGGGAAGTTATTTTGTTTATATGCTGAGTTTAGCTTAGAGATAGGTCACATTTGAGCAAGAAAAGAGCTCCCAGGAGGTAACTCTTTCGTACCCAAACACTAGGTTAAGTTTCCATTTCAAGAGTAAAATTTCATAAGCACAGTCACTAATATCAAGGGTCCACCAGTGGACAACCCTCCTTCACTAGTCATTGCCCCTGTACATGAGGGATTCTTGGTGTTCCATTAAAGAATGTGGCAGAGCTCCCCAGGATGGGAATTTGATGTTCTTTTTATTATTTTGTTAATCTCCACCCACTGTGGCAATGCCCCATGAACATTTGAACACATTTATATGCCTTATATGTATGCCCAGGTGAACTTCTTCCCATTTATCTGCCATCACTGACACCCCAGAAAAATGGTCCTCCCCTGCCATAGTTGTAACTCTTCTGTGATCCAAAACTCCTTCAAACATGAAGCCAATAAAGTACCCAATTACAATTAATAAGAAAAAATAATGATAGTTTTAAACACAGAGATAAAATACAGAAAATATTTTAAAAACTAAAAATAAAATAAAATAATTGGGATATAAGCAATAATGGAAAATATTTTTAAAGAAAAATTTTAATATATTTTGCCTTTCATCACTCTAAGATCTGTTGTCCTGTAAGTACAATGACAATTTCTTCCATTTAATTCCCCAGTATCTTACTTTTTTTCATTTTGTCTTCAAAGAAGTTTCAAGTCACATTTAAAGACATAAAAATACAGGGGACCCCCATTTACAAAACATGCTCCCTGTATCCTCCCTTCCCATATTAATAACCTTTTTATATGTGGATGATACATTTGTTACAACTGATGTACACATACTGAAACATAACTACTCATCATGGCCAATGGTTTACATTATGGTTTACATTTTGGACCATACACTATTATAAATTTTTTATGAAATTTAACGTGGCCCATATCCATCATTGCAAGATTATGGAGTACATAATGAAGTACAGTTCCATTGCCACAAAATATCCCCTGTCCCATCTATTCTATTCTGTCCTTTCCCTTCCCTTGGGGCCCACGGCAACCACCAGGCTTCACTCCTTGTAGGACAATCTTCATATATACTTGCAACAACACTGAGGGCTTGTCACACTGGTCTATACTCCCCGATTAGGCACTGTCCATGCTCTCGAGAGACTCCAACCCCTCTGAGATCATAGCAGGCCTCCCCAGGATAGGAATCCAACACCTTCCCATCATTATGTGGGTTTCCACCCACTGATACATCACACTATGACAAAATGATCACTAGCACATTCCCTAGAAGACTGCCCCAGTTGTGCCCTGTCCAGAATGCCCCCCATCAAACACCTTAAGCCAGTAACCTTTTCTTGTCATATTGCCAAAAGAGCTTTCCCAACATTATAGTTTCAACCACGTACCTGCCAATACCCAGTGATTACCTGCTCACTCCCACTGCCCTCACCCTTGTTCTATGAAGCATCCAACCACCCTCCCCACACTACTCCCTATCCAATCTCCACTGCCTAACCCAATATTATCACTACATCCTTGTCATATTCCTTCACTGCACAGTTGTGCACTTACAACTTTTCATAAATTTAACCTGTATGGCTGTTGACTCACAACCTTCTTCTCCCTTTCTATTTCCTGTAAACCTATCTTCCAGGCTCTAGCTCTGTGAGTCTGCTTGATTTGCTTAATTCATATCAGTGAAGTCATGTAATATGTGTCTCTCAATGTGTGGCTTCCTTCATTCAACATAAGGCCTTCAAGATTCACTCATGCTACCCCTGGTGTTATACTGTATTCCCTCTCATGGCTCAGTAATATTCCATTGTATGTATATACCATGTTTGGTTTATTCATTCATCTATTGATGGGCATTTGAGTTGATTACAATTTTTGGCAACAATAAATATTGCGATTATGAACATTGGTGTGCATATATCTGTTCATGTCCTTGCTTTCAGTACTTCTGTCTATATCCCCAGCAGTGGAATTGCTGGATCATATGGCAGATCTATATTTAGATTTTTGAGGAACCACCAAACTGTCCTGCACAATGGCTGCACCATTCTACATTCCCACCAGCAGTGGAAGAGGCCATTCTCTCCCAGTTGAATGGGCTTGGTGGCCTTGTAGAATATGAGATCACTGTATATGTGAAGATCTATATCAGAACTCTCAATTTTGTTCCATTGGTCTGTATGTCTATCCTTGTGCCAATACCATGCAGTTTTGACCACTGTAACTTTGTACTATGGTTTAAATTCAGGTAGTGTGAAACCTCCAACTTCATTTTTCTTTTCAATATGTCTTTGGCTATTCACGGTCTCTTATCCTTCCAAATATATTTTGTAGTTAGTTTTTCCAATTCCTTAAAAAATGCTGTGTTGATTTTTATGGGGATTGCATTAATCTATAGATTAGTTGGGAGGATAGATATCTTAATGCTTTTTAGGCTTCTTTCCTATGAACAGGGAATATTCCTCCATTTATTTAAGTCTTCTTTGATTTCCTTTAAAAGTGTTGTATAGTTTTCTGTATATAAGTCCTTTACATCTTTAGTTAAATTTATTCCTAGATACTTGATTCTTTTAGTTACTACTGTAAATTTTATTTTTTTCTTGATATCCTTCTCAGATTGCTCATTATTGGTGTATAGAAATCCTACTGGTTTTTGAGCATTGATCTTATAGCCTATGACTTTACTCAACTCATTTCTAAGTTCTAGAAACATTGCTGTAGATTTCTCAGGGCTTTCTATGTATAGTATTGTGTCATCTACTAATGGTGAAATTTTTATTTCTTCCTTTCCAAATTGGAAGCCTTTTATATATTTTCCTTGCCTCAGTGCTTCAGCAAGTACTTCTACAATGATAAATAGGAGCTGTGAAGTGGACATCCTTGCCTTGTTCCCAATATTAAAGGGAAAGTTTTTAGGGTTTCACTATTGAAGATGATGTTAGCTATGGGCTTTTCATATATATCCTTCATTGTGTTCAGAAAGTTTCCTTCTATTCCTATCTTTTGCTGTGTTTTTATCAGGAAATTGTGCTGTATTTTTTTAATGCTTTTTCTGCATCTATACATATGATCATGTTTTTTTTTTCTTTTGATCTCTTTATGTAGTGTATTACATTGATAGGTTTTCTTATGTTGAACCATGCTTGCATACCCAGGATGAAACCCTCTTGGTCATGGTGTATAATTCATTTAATGTGTTGTTGAATGCAATTAGCAAGTATTTTGTTGAGGATTTAAGCATCAAGTTTCATTAGAGAGATTGGTCTGTAATTTTCCTTTCCTATGACATCTTTGTTTGACTTTGGTATTAGGTTAATATTGTCATCATAGAATGAGTTAGGCATTGGTCCTTCTGCTTCTATTTTTTGGAAGATTTTAAGCAGAGATTGGTGATAGTTCTTTCTGGAATGATTGTTAGCATTCACCTGTTAGGTGTATGGTCCTGGGCTCTTCTTAGTTGAGAGGTTTTTGATGACTGAGTCTATCATTTTACTTGTAATTGGTCTGTTGTTGAGTTCATCAATTTCTTCTTTTGTCAATGTAGGCTGCTTGTGAGTTTCTAGGAATTTGTCCATTTCTCTAAATTATCATTCTTGATGGCATATAAATTTTCAAAGTAACCTCTTATGATACTCTTTATTTCAGTGGGATCAGTAGTGATATCCCCTTCTTCATTCCTTATTTTGTGTATTAGCATCTGCTCTTTTTCTTTGTTAGTCTGGCTAGGGGGTTGTCAATTTTATTGATCTTCTCAAAGATACAGCTTTTGGTTTTGTTTATTTTTTCTAGTGCCTTCTAAATTTCTATTTCATTTAGTTCTGATCTAATCTTTGTTATTTCTGTCTTTCTATTTCTTTTGGGGTTAGTTTGCTGTTGTTTCTCTTGCTTCTACAAGTTTGCAGCGAGGTCTTCAATTGTAGCTCTTTCTTCTTTTTTCATATATGCCTTTATGGGTATGAATTTCCCTCTCAGTAAAGCTTTTGCTGCATGCCACATATTTTGACAAGTTTTGTCATTTTCATTTGTTTCAAGGTAGTTACTGATTTCTTTTGAGATTTCCTCCTTGATCCACTGTTTGTCTAAGAGTGTGCTGTTTAATATCCATATCTTGGTACCTGCTCTGGTTCTCTGGCACTTACTGATTTCCAATTTCATTTCATTTGGACAGAGAAATTACTTTGTATAATCTCAGTCTTTCTTAATTAGTTTAGAGTTGTTCTGTGGCCTAGCACATGGTCTATCTTGGAATATGATCTATGTACACTTATGAAGAATATATATCCTGCTGTATTTGGGTGTAGTGTGCTGCATATGTTTATTGCATCCTGATCCTCTAATAAATACTCAAAGTCTTTGTTTCTTTACTGATTCATTACTGAGATGTTCTGCCCAATGGTGAAATTGGTGTATTAAAGTCCCCAAATATAATTGTAGAGGCATCTATTTCTCCACTTAGTTTTTCCAGGTTTGGCCTTATGTACTTTGAGGCAGCCCTGCTAGGTCCATAAATGTTTATGAGAGTTCTTACTCCTTGAAAGTTTACCACTTTCACTAATATATAGTATCCACCTTTGTCTCTTACAACAGTTTTGCATTTAAAGTCTATTTTATCTGATATTAGTATAGCTACACCCACCTTTTTTGGTTATTGTTTCCTTTT
Source organism: Tolypeutes matacus (assembly GCA_026826555.1). Lineage (NCBI taxonomy): Eukaryota > Metazoa > Chordata > Mammalia > Cingulata > Chlamyphoridae > Tolypeutes > Tolypeutes matacus. The sequence goes on from JAKSZT010054390.1 coordinate 372,341, forward strand.
AAGATTGTTTTCTAGCCATTCACTTTCATTCCCTTGAATCTCTGGGCCCAAGGTGACTTCTTGCAGACAACCAGATGGATCATATTTCCTTATCCATTCTGCCAATATGTGTCTCTTGACTGATGAGTTTAATCCGTTAACATTCTGTGTTATTACTCTCAAGGAATTACTTACATTAGCCATATTTTCTTTGGGTTTATGTATGTCATATATTGTTTTTATTTATCTTTTTGTCTTTTTAGCTGTTCTTACTCTCTCCTCCAAATCTCTCTCTCTCCTGTTGTTTTCCTTTCAACCTGAAAAACTTCATTTAATATTTCTTGAAGGTCAGGTTTCTTAAAGGCATAGTCTCTTCATTTCTGTTTATCTGTGAATATTTTGAGCTCTCCATCATTTTTGAATACCAGCTTTGCTGGATAAAGAATTCTTAGCTGGAAGTTTTTTTTTTTATTTACTACCTTAACTATGTCATACCACTGCCTTCTTGCCTTCATGGTTTCAGATGAGAAATCAGCACTTAAACTTATTGATCTTCCCTTGTATGCGATGATTCTCTTTTCTCTTGCTGCTTTCAGTATTTTCTTTTTGTCATGAGCATTGGAAAGTTTGACAAATATACGTCTTAGAGTAGGGTTGTTGGGATTAATACTTTTTGGGGTATGCTGTATTTCCTGGACTTGTACATCCATCTCCCTCAATAGGGTTGGGAAATCTATATAAAGAGATTTTACAACTCAACAATAAAAAGACAAATGACCCATTTAAAAAATGGGCCAAAGACTTGAATAGACATTTCTCCAAAGAAGAAATACAAATGGCAAAAAAAACACATGAAGAAATGCTCAACATCACTCATGATTAGGGAAATGCAAATCAAAACTACAATGAGATATCATTTCACACCTATCAGAATGGCTACTATTAAAAAGACAGACAACTACAAGTGTTGGAGAGGATGTGGAGAGATAGGAACACTTCTTCACTTTTGGTGGGAATGCAGGATGTTACAACCACTGTGGAGGACTGTTTGGCAGTTCCTAAAGAAGTTGAATATAGACTTGCCATGTGACCCTGCAATACCACTACTAGGTATATACCCAGAAGAACTGAGAGCAGTGACACCAATAGACATCTGCACACCGATGTTCATAGCCACATTATTCACCATTGCCAAAAGTTGGAGAAAACCCAGGTGTCCAGCAGCAGATGAATGGAAAAAAAAAACTGGTCTATTCACATGATGGAATATTATGCAGCTGTAAGAAGAAATGAAGTCATAAAGCATATGGCAACATGGATGAACCTGGAGGACATTATGTTGAGAGAAGCAAGCCAGACACAAAAGGACAAATGCTGTATGAATGCACTACTATGAACCAAATGTATTGTGTAATATATTGTTTGATTAAAAAAAATTACATATATCCATTATATTTAATTGGGAAATGTATATATTTATTCATCTGTGTTTACATTTTAGTTTTTAATTGTTTACATTTTCAGTTATTAAATGTATAAAATAAAGTTAAAAAAAAAGAAAAAAAGACAAAAAAAGACCAAATAAAGACATTTTCAAATAATAAAAAAAAGAAATCTTATGCTTGCCACAGAAGATACATTAGAAATTTGAAAAACAATTACAAGCTATGACTGGGGAACAGATTTTAAAAGGGTAAATGAACAGGTTAGAACAATTGCATTCTAAACAATGGTTACATGGTTTGTCAAGATCTGTTAAGTTCATATGTATAACTGTATTAATATTGTGCTTTTTATATTGTTTAGTCTGCAGAAGATTGCAACAAGTAAACCAATTAATGCACTAGCAGTCTGCTACAGCGCACATCCTGCTATTTCAACTAAAAAAATAAGGGGGAAATGAAGGAAGAATCAGACAGCTAAATGAACTTCAGATGAACCCAAGAGGCGAGAACGCATGCCTGGAACTGAACGCAGTTCCTGGTCTAGCTAGAATGTGGGAAAGAAACACAATGGGAACTGAAAAGAGTTCCCTATCTTTCTAAAAGAATAGGGAGTACAAGTAGGAAGGTCAATGTGCTTGCATGAGAAAAGAGTCACTGCTTAAAAACAATAATAAGAAAGCCTAGCTATTTTTAGATGCTATGATATTGAATGAATAAAAGATAGGGTCACAGCAACCTCGGTGCTGTTCTGCCTGAGCGAGCTGCAGCCGTCTGCTTCAACTACATCAACCTGTCTGACTTTTCCTTTGCACCTCACACTGACAACATCATGTATGTGTGTCTCTTTGAGTGGGTATATGCATATTTGATGGTTTACACACTTATCAGAACAGGAGTTTTTATTTCATAAATTCTAATAACTGTCTTCTGTAATACAGAAGATGGACACAAACCTACCCATGGAAACAGGAGTGATTCCATCTCATTTCTTGGGTTTATTGAATCTACTGTCAACAAAGCAGATTGCCTTCCATAAGGAAAGGAGTATCCTCATCCAATCAGTTGGGGGGCTTCAAGGGACAACTGAGAATTTCAGCAGTCAGAAAAAAGAATTTCTATCTCTATTTAAGAAAGCCAGCTTCTCCTGGGGAATCTGGAGTCACCTTAATCAAGTTTCTAATTTGTGGCCTTCCCTATGGAATTCAGGTTTGCCAATCCCCATAGACCCCAGAAGTTAGGGTATGAAGTGTGACCTATGGGTAGGTGTGTTGCACTCAAAAGAACAACATGAGTTTTCAAATGTACAGAAAAAAATCAAATGAATATGTGTGGGAATGGATATGAAGGAAGTGGGATAATAGGGAGAGGAAAAAAATTTGCATCAGGCTGAATTTATTGATGTGAGCCCATTAAGCAGAGATTCTGGACTGAATTATATAACTAGATGGGTTAGATGGGCTGTATCAGTTTGTTTGTTTTGTTGGGGTGAGGCATTGACTAAAAAGTGGCCTACATTAAGTGACATTGAAATACTAGAAATTCCATGGAATAATATAGATGCAGGTTACCAAAGACCTAAATAGATTGGACTGTGAGAGTGGATTCATCATGTTAGACCTGTTCATCCACAAAAGGAATATGCAGAGGACACATATTTCACAACAATTATGAGGAGTAAATTATGAGAGCATCTCTATCATCCATAACCCTGGAATCCCCTGTGGTCACTGTCTCCTGTATATCAGAAATTAGTTTGGGAATTGCTATCACAGAACTTGGAAAACACAAAAGGGAAGATTGCACTCTGAGTGACAGAAGTTCAGTGGCAGCACTTAATTGCCAAAAACAAGGTAGGTGTGTCTATCTTAATGGACAACAAAGTCAAAGTTGGAATCAGAACAGTCTGACTCACAGACATGTGGCATTGGCTAGATGATCTGGGGTACATAGATGTGAAATGAATGGACAGTCTACTAGATTCTAAATTGATATACATAAGGAGAATCCTTCTGGGATAAGCGGACAAAAGCCTAACTTGAATCACACACACTCACACATAAAATCTTGGTCCCTCAACCAATTTCCAGACTTGGGACAGCTGATAGGCTCAGAACTCATTGAAAAAAGTGAAGTCCAAGAGATATGGGGATCGAGCCTGCTATACTGCAAACAATTTTAAACTTTTACTCTTCCAGCAATCCCAAAATACATAAATAGCCTTTTATCTAAGTGATTGTACGTTGGGGATACAAAAATGTTCAAGCATTTGGAGATTATTGCACTCTGTCTCTGGACTGATGTGAATTCCACAAGACCCAAAATGTCACGGTGATCCCCTAGTAAATGTAGGGGTAAATGGAAGTCAGGTGATCAATGGAGTTTTAGCTTAGGTCTTTCTCTACAGTGAATGCAGTGGTTTACCAATCCCATCCTGTAGTTACTTCCTTAGTTCCAGAATGTATAATTGAAAGAGTCATACTCAGCAACAGGCAGAACCTTCACGCTGGTTCACTGACCTGTGGAAATAGGGCTATTATGGTAGGAGAGGAGAAGTGGAAGCCACTAGAACTGCCTCTTACCAGTAAAATAGTGAAAGAAAGCAATACTGTGTTCCAGGAGGGATTGCAGGGATCAGTGCCATGATTCAGGACTTGAAGGATGCAGGAGTGCTGACTCCATTACCACCCCTTCAACTCTCCTATTTGGCTTGTACAGAAAACATGTGGATCTTGGAGGATGATAGTGGATAATCATAAAATTAACCAGGTCCTAATTCCAATTGTAGCTGCTCTTCCATGCATGGTATCACTTCTTGAGTAAATTAATGCATCCCTGGTACCTAGTGTGGCTGGTTGAATTATGTATCCCAGACCAACATGTTGTTAATCTTAATCAATTCATGCAGGTGTGAATCCATAGTAAATAGGACCACTGGAAGATATTATTTTTATATAATATGCAGCCAACTGAATCAGGATGGGTCTTAATACTATTACTAGAGGTGTTATAGAGAAGGCCACAGAAGGAACACTGCAGGAAAAATCTGGAGGCCAATGGAACCCAGAAAAGAAAGGCGATGATACCATTATGAGTATGGATGTTTGATGGAAAAGCCAAGGACCCAAAGAGAAATTGCAGCAGGGCCTAGAACTCCATAGTCTTCAAGGACAAAGTGTTGCCTTATTCACAATTGATTTTGGACTTCTCCTAACTTCATAGCAAATGAAATGTGGGAATGGGCACATGATCATTGAATTCGATGGTCTTACCATGTTCCCCATCATCCTGAAGCAGCTGGATTGATAGAATATTGGAACAGCTTTTGGAAGACCCAATTATTCTGATAGCTGACTAGCAATACCTTGCAGTGCTAGAGAAATTTCTACAGGAGCCTTTTAATCAGCATCCAGTCTATGGTGCTGTTTCTCCCATAGGCAGTATTCATGGGTCCAGGAAACAAGATATATAAATGGGAGTGATGCCACTCACTATATTACTCCTATTTACTCATCAGAAAATTTTGCTTTCTGTATCTTTGACCTCATGCTCTGCTGGTCTAGAGGTCTTCTTTCCAAGAGGAAGTGTGCTCCCTCCAGGATATCCAACAATGTTTCCATTGAACTGGAGGATAAGATAGCCAACAGATCACTTTGAGCTGCCCGTGCCTCTGAATCAACAGTCAAAGAAGGAAGTTATGTACTGGCTGCAGAGAATGATCTTGATTATAGGACATCTCAATGCTACCAAGTCCTGTGGCTAAAATCATTGGAAAACTGCAACAACCCTTCCCACAGAGACTATTAACAGCCCAGCTCTGTAAGGATTGAAGAAGTGAATCACTAAATCAGGCAAGTAGCCATGACCATCTGAGGTGTTTGCTGAGGGTACAGGGAATAAGGAATGGGTAAAAGAAGGAGGTAGTTTAAATATGAGCTAGGACCATATAACCAGTTGCAAAAATAGGGAGTTATTTCTTCCTTTCTCTGTTATGTAAAGCAAATATCTTGTTTTCTTTCTCTCTTATTCCTATAACATATTAAATAAAGTGTATTAATTTTATGCTATAGTATTTAAGTTTCAAGATATAATGGATAATATTTAATATTACCTAATTATTGCATCCTCTTCTGATGTTAGTGCATTTCTGGTAGTATGGAAGACAGTTGAATTATTTCAGTTGAAAGTATGTCTATGCTATTAACATTAATTAGAAATCAAGTATCATTTAAGGAGATGTATACGGGTGATAAGTTTATTAAGTATGGATTGTTATGGTAAATTTCATGTGTCACCTTCTCTGGGTTATGGTGTCCAGTTTGGTCAAGCAAGCATTGGATTGATTGTTACTGTGAGGGTGTTTCTTGTGTGGATTTAAATCATTAGTCATATTATTCCATCTGTAGCTGATTGTACCTACAATCAACAATAATGATTGCCTATAGGAATGACAGGAGTCTTGTCATCCAATCAGTGAAGCCTTAAAGGGAATGCTGAGAATTTCATTTGCCATAAAATATCATATCTATTTCTCCTTCAGGCATCCATCTACTCCTGGGGATTTCATCAACACATTCATTGGAATTTCCAATGTCCAGCTTCTTTGGGGGAATTCAACATTACCTTCACTGAGTTACTGACTTGCCTGGTGCACAGAATTTGGACTCACCAATCCCCATGCTCTCATGAGGATAATCCTATTATAAATGTCTTAATATTTACATATTTTTATATATATGTATATACTATATATCTTTATCTAAATAAATCTATCTATCTATCTATCTATCTATCTATCTATCTATCTATCTATC
>JAKSZT010054391.1:0-90504 GCA_026826555.1 Tolypeutes matacus
GGCCAGCCACAATTACAGCTCAAAAGGGGAAGTAATAATTTATTGTTGCTTATGCCTGAAACAATACAAACTGGAGAAAATGAAGTTCTTTGGCCACGGTACTGGCCTATGCATCCTCATTGTTTGGGAATCTTAAGACAATGGGGAATAGGAGTCACCCAAAACATAGTTATAAGAGTTTAACAAAAAATGCAAGTGAAAATCATTATAAATTATCTGGGGTCTCCTATTCCCACTGGGGCTCTATGTTAATCTATGTGGACTCTTCTTAAGGTTAAACTAGTTATTTATGTCAATGAAGAAAACTCAGAAAATTTAAAATGGAAAATGTATGGTATTAGAAGCCTCCTCATAAAACTCCCCTATCTGGTACTTTGCTATTGACTAACTGAAATGTTGCTTCTATACTGTTAAACTAGCATAATCTGCCCCTTTATTGTTCCCTGTAAACATCTTTCTTTTTGTTCATAGTACCCTAGTCAATAACTCCCTCCAGTGGGCTTCAGCAGTAACTCATGCCCACAATTGTATCCGATGTTGGGTTTGTACAAACCTACCATTCTTGGGTGTTACTGGCCTTCCTTGAACTGTCGCTCTTTCAAATTGGATAGCAAGGCAGGAAATAACTCATTGACAAATTTGGAACAAGGTCTTCTCATTTAAACCTAAAATCTAACTGCTGTCCTCCAATGAGACTCATAATTATATTTTTTCTCTTTTAAGGGAACAGGTGAATAAGTCTAAACTTTTATTAGTATACACTGTATATGTTAGTTTAGGATCACATTAATCCTGTCTATATGGGATGAGAGGAGAGAATCAATAATATTGGTGGCTACCCCTCAAATTGTGTAAATTCACTGTCAAGATAAAGAGTGATAGACTTTTCCAGTTGCAGGCCTATGGCTTATCAACTGGGACTTATCCATCCCATACAGGATGGTTATGGACTTGTGGCCAAAACAGGTGGCTGTATTTGCCCTAAAACTGGACCAGATGTTGTACATGGGGTCAACCCTATGTCCTCACCCTTTTATATGATTCATTACCCCATATTCTCAGTAATTGTGAAGTGGTTAAAGCTAGGTTTAGAGTAAAGTGCACTCCCTGGTGGTTCTATCCATTAGCTGCTTTTGACTCAGGTGGTGCTGCAATAATCAGTGAAAACATGTAACTGTCTTGGCTAATCACACTGCACAAGCCCTTAGTGATTGTAATGTAGCCATTTCCTTGTTGAATGAAAAAACTACTCAATTTCTTTAGGTAGTTTTACAAAATAGAATGGCTTTAGATATTCTTACTATGGTACAAGGTGGGAATTGTGCCCTCATTAATGTTCAATGTTGTATATATTCTTAATCACGCTCATATTTCACTAGCTTTATATCATATGTAAGAGCACATAAAATACATTGATCAATTAGTCACTGACCACCTATCTGACAGGTTTAATTCCCTCTCCTGGCCCTGGTGATATGTCTTCATAGGTCTATTAACATTTAGTGGGGGACTCTTATTATTTAATTTTTTTCATTTTTTTTATAATTTTAATTTTGAGTTTATTTACATCACTTATATTTTATGTATATTTAAAATATGTACTTTATTAAACTGTTATTGCATCTGAAATTTGGAAAAGAAGAGTAATATGAAAAGCTTAGCATCACTATATTTTAAACCCATAGTTTTGGAATATTTAATAGCCACATGAAACATTTTAATTATTTTCATATTTTCATTTTAAAGTCAATTCTCTTTTTTAAATAATTAAAAAAATTTTTTTTTGAAGTTACTTAGATTACATAAATGTTACACAAAAAAATATAGGGATTCCCATATGCCCCACCACCCACAACTCCCACAACCTCCCACATAAACATCCTTCATTACTGCGGCGCAGCACCTGCAATGGATATGCGCATCCTGGGGCTTTGCCATTAAGCATGGACCATAGTTCACAGTGTAGACCACACTCTCTCCCACACAGTTCTGCATGTTATATGATGATATAAAATGACCTGTATCTGTCATTGCAAGTCACACAGGACAATTCCTAAGTCCCAAAAAAGCCCCAATATTACAACTGCTTTTCCCTCTCCCTGCCCCCAGAGCCTCCAGTGGCCACTGGCTCCACATCAATATTGTAAGTTCTTCTGTCGCTTGAATCACAATATGTCTATAGTAGAATGCAAGTAAGTCCACTCTAGTCCATTAGCTCTTCCCCCTATCCTGAGGAGTCTGGGATGGTGATGTCCACTACACCTTCAAATGAGAGGGGGCTTATATCCCATGGAGAAGATAGATGGGATAATCCTGCCTGCAGCTGCAGCCCCTCTCCCCTCCCTGGGGCAGCTGTGGTCCATCATCATCTCCCCTCCAGTTGGCCTGGGTGAGTCCAATGAGCTGTAGAGTAGGAGTTACTGCTCCACTGAGGTTGTGGGCACAGCTGACACATGGACAGTGCAAAGGCTCAAGTCTCTGGACATACACCTACAAATTCCTGCAGCAGTATAGGTTTGAATAGAAGAGACAGATGAGCCATGTGCGGAAGACATAGTTGAATCCAACTCTGTCAGTCTCAGGAGCACAAACACCAAAGGAGAGCCCACTGGGACAGCACCAAACTCTGGAGCTATCCACCCTGACATAGGACCTGGGTATCTCCAGAGCCCTCAGGATCCCCACTATTTGGGGTGATATCCACTTTGGAACTTTATGAGATCCTACTGAGATGTGCATAAGTGTCACCTCTGGGATGACTTCCCAACTCATTTTGATGTTTCTTAGCCATATAAACTCATTTGTCTTTACTCCCCCCCCTTTTATTCAAGGACTTTTTCCAGTCACATTGCCAGTTGGCACTTGGTAGCATTCCCTCAGTCCAGGGAGGTTCATCCCCAGGAGTCATGTCCTATGCTGGGAGGAAGGTAATGCATTCATATGCTGAGTTTGGCTTAGAGACAGGCCACATTTGAGCAACAAGGAGGCTCTCAGGAGGCAACTCTTAGGCACCCCATAACAAAAGGCTAAGTTTCTATTTTAAGAGCAAAGTCTAATAAGGCTAATCATGAATATCAAGGGCCCATCAGTGGATCATCCTCCTTCACCACTGCACTTTGGGGACTGTTGCTGTTCTCTTAGAAAATGCAACAGAGCTCTCCAGGATGGGAGTTCAGTGTTCTCTCATTTATTGAGTGATTCTCCATCCACTGTGACAACGCCCTGTGAACATTTGAACATTTTTATAAACCTTGTAATTATAATCAGGTGAACTTCCTCCCATGCAGTCCCCATCCCAGACACCCCACACCAATGATCCTCCCCCACCCCTGTTGTAACCCTTCTGTGATCCAACCTTCTTCAAAGATGAAGCCATTACAATAGCTGAATACAATTAATAGGAAAATGAAATAATAGCAATAAGTTTAAATGTGAGAGATAAAATACATAAAAATAAAAATAAAAAACTAAAACAAAAATTAAATTAAAAGATTGGGATATTAAAAAATGAAAAATACAATAAAATTTTATTGACATTTTGCCTTTTATTACTGCAATATCTGGTGTCCAGTCTGTACCATGGTGCCTTCCCCCACTCATTCCCCAGGGTCTCACTATTATTCATTTTGTTTTCAAAGAAGTTTTAGGTCACAGCAAAGTCACATAAAGGATATAGGAGACTCTCATATACCCAGCAACCTCCCCCTTTCTTCCCCCCCCCATATTAATACCTTTTTATATGTGGATGGTAACATTCTTATAACTGATATACAAAGAGTGAAACATAGCTACTAAACGTTGTCAATGGTTTACATTATATTTTACGTTTTAGACCGTACACTTTTATTAATTTTGATGATATTTTCCATGTCCTGTGTTCATCACTGAAGGGTAATGAAGAACAATTCTATTGACCACTAAATACCCCCTGTTTGATCTTTTCTATTCCTCCCACCCTATCCCCCCAGGGTCCATGAGAACCCCCTGGCTTGACTCGTTGGATGACAAGATTCATAGTTACATGCAATAAGAGGTCTTTACTCATTGGTTTGTCCTCCCCTATTAGGAACTGCCTTTGCTCTTGAGAGACTCCTGCCCATCTATTTCTGAACAAATCAGTTCTCCCAAAGATGGGAGTCCAACTCCTTCCCACTTATTATGTGGGTCTCCACCCACTGATACAACACATTATGACAGAATGAATACTCATACAATCCCTAGAAGGCTGCTCTAGGTTGCCCTGTATCAAAAACCCTCCACCAACCCCCTAAACCAGTGACCCTTCCTTGTTATTTTGTCATAAGAGCATTCTCACCTCTATCATTTCAACCTCATACACACAAATCCCCAGTGTTCACCTAGTCCCTCTTCCAACCCTCCCCCCAGGATCCTGAATCTTCTGACCCACACTTCCCAATCTATCCACCAGTCAACCCTGCACCACCAAACCCAATAATATCACTAACCTCCTGTCCTAGCCCTTCAATACACAACTACACTCTATCACTTTACCATAGATTAAATCCATATGGGTGAATGCTCACAAACTTCTCGTCTCTTTCTATTTCTTGTAAACTTGTCTTACAGACAATATCTCTCTGAAAATGCTCAATTTCCTTAATTCATATCAGTGAAGTCATATACTGCTCATACTTGAATGCCTGGCTTGCTTCACTCAACAAAGGTCTTCAAGATTCATCCATGTTATCTAGTGTGTTAGCACTTTATTCCTTCTTACAGCTGAGTAATATTCCATTGTATGTATATACCACATTTTGTTTATCCATTCATCTGTTGATGGGCTCCTGGGTTGATTCCAACTTTGAGCAATAGTGAACAATGCTGCTATGGACATTGGTGTGCATATATCTGTTCATGTCTTTGCTTTCAATTTTTCAGGATATATATCCAGGAGTGGAATCACTGGACCATATGGAAGTTCTACAGCTAGTTTTTTGAGGAACTGTCAAACTGTCCTCTATAGTGGCAGGAACATTCTACAATCCCACCAGCAGTTGATAAGTGTTCCCATTTCTTTACATCCTCTCCAACACTTATAGTCTTCTGTTTTTTTAATAGCTGCCATTCTATTGCTTGTAAGATGGTATCTCATTGTAGTTTTGATTTGTGTTTCCCTATTAGTTAGCAATGTCGAGCATCTTTTCATGTGCTTTTTAGCCATTTGTATTTCTTCCTCAGAAAAATGTCTTTTCAGGTCACTACCTCATTTTTCACATGGGTTGTTTGTCTGTTTATTTTCAAGGTGTAGGATTTCTTAATATATGCAGGATATTAGGTTCCTCTCAGATATATGGTTGCCAAATATTTTCTCCCATTCGGTATGCTGCCTTTTATTTTCTTTATAATGACCTTTGAGGTGGAGAACTTTTTAATTTTGAGGAGATTCCAATTATCTATTTTTTCTTTTGCTGCTCGTGCTTTGGGTGTGAAGTTCATGAAACCATTTCCTATTATAAGATCCTGTAGATCCTTCTTGAGTTGATTTTTGTATAAGGTGTTCCTCTCTCATTTTTTTGGATATGGATATCCAGTTCTCCAAGCACCATTTGTTGAAGAGGCCATTCTCCCCCAAAATGAGTGGGCTTAGTGGCCTTGTCAAATATCAGTTGACTGTATATGTGAAGATCTATATCAGAACTGCAATTTGGTTCCATTGGTCAGTATGCCTATCCTTGTGACAATACCATGCAGTTTTTTTTTTTTTTTTTTTTTTTATTATGGGTAAAAATCAAAATTCTCACAATACATACAAACATTTGTAAAATGATATATAAATATATATGCATATATGTGTATTTGCTTACAAAAATGTTATATTTTATATATATATATATACATATATTTTAAGAGGTGCTTAGATTACCTAAAATATTATACGGAACCCACTCGGATTCCCATGTTGCCCACCTCCCACACCTCCCACCACATCCAACACAAACATCTCCCATAGTGTGGCCCACCAACCTCAATGAACTTACACCTCCTGGAGCCTTGCCACCAACCATAGACCACAGTTCACACTGTAGACCACACTCTCTCCCACTCAGTTCTGAGTGGTGTGTGCTGATTTAAAATGGCCTACATCCATTGCCACAACAGTACTCAGGACAACCTCCAACTCCCAAAGAAGCCCCTGTATTTCAACTGCTCATCCCCTCCCTACCCAAAAAACTGTCAAGTGGCCACTGGCTCCACCTCATTGTTATAATTTCTTGCATTGCAAGAATCACCATATGTGAGCAAGAGAATACCATCAAGTCCACTCTAGTCCATAGTTCTTCCCCCAATCCAGAGGTGACTGGGATGGTGATGTCCACTCCAACTCCAAGTGAGAGAGGGCTTATATCCCATGGATATGGTGGGTGGGATGATCCTGCCTGCAGATGCAGGCCCTCTCCATTCCCTGGGATGGGCATTGCCCATCGTTGTCTCCTCACCAGGTGACTTGGATGAGTCCATTGAGCTGTAGGGTAGGAGTTGCAGCTCCACCTAGATTTCATGCACACCTGGCACATAGGTAGGTGGGAGGCTCCAGTCGCTGGAAGTATACCTAAGAAACTCCAGCATCACATGTAGGTTTCAATAGAAGGGACTGGTGAACCATGTGCAGGGAGGACTTATTTGAGTCTAATTCTGTCACTCTCAGGAGCACAGATTACAAAATAGAACCCACTGATAAGGCATCAGTCTCTGGGGCTATCCCCCCTTATATAAGACCAGGGTGTCTCCGGAGCTCTCAGGAACCCCACTGAGTGGGGTGATAGGCACTTAGATGTTCTATGAGCTCCTACTGAGGTGTGCGTAAGGGTTACCTCTGGGATGACCTCCCGACTCTCTTTGAAGTCTCTTAGCCACTTGAACTCATTTGTCTTTACCGTTTCCCCCTTTTATTCAAGGTCTTTTTCCAGTTGTGTTGCCAGTTGGCACTTGGGAAAAGTTTTCAATTAGCAATAATCGTGCCTCGGATAAACCTCATTGGCTACGATACTGCCACTGCAAAAAGCTGCCAGTTGGCACTTGGTATTAATCCCTCGTTGCCAGGGAGGCTCATCCCTGGGAGTCATGTCCCACGTTGGGGGGAAGGTAATGCAATCATATGCTGAGTTTGGCTTAGAGAGAGGCCACATTTGAGCAACAAGGAGGCTCTCAGGTGGCAACCCTTAGGCACCCCACAACTGCATATACCATGCAGTTTTGACCACTGTAAATTTGTAGTATGTTTTAAAGTCAGGTAGTGTGATTCCTCCAACTTAATTTTTCTTTTTCAATATGTCTTTGGTGTTTCAAGACCTCTTACCCTTCCAAATAAATTTTGTAGTTAGTTTATCCAATTCTTTAAAAAATTACATTGATTTTTTTGGGGGATTGCATTATATCTGTAGATTAGTTTGGGTAGGATAGACATACTGATGATGTTAATCTTCCTGTATATGAACAAGGAATATTCTTCCATTTATTTAATTCTTTTTTGATTTCCTTTAACAGTATTGTGTAGTTTTACATCTATCAGTATCAGTATATTTAGTTAAATTTATTCCTAGGTATTTGATCCTTTTAGTTATTATTGTAAATGGAATTTTTTTATTGATTTCCTAGTCAGATTGCTCATTATTGTTGTACAGAAATCCTACTGATTTTTAATCATTGATCTTATAGCCTGCAACATTACTGAACTCCTATGATTTTGGCATAATATAATGAACTATGTAATGTTCCTTCTACTTCTATTTATTTGGAAAAGCTTAAGCAGGACTGGTGTTAGCTCTTTCTGGAATGTTTGGTAGAATTCAGCTGTGAAGCCATATGATCCTGGGCTCTTCTTAGTTGGGAATTTTTTAATGACTGAGTCTATCTTTTACTTGTAATTGGACTGGTGAGTTCATCAATTTCTTTTGTGAATGTAGGCTACTTGTGAGTTTCTAGGAATTTGTCTTTACCTCTAAATTGTCATTCTTGTTGGCATATAATTTTTCAAAATATCTTCTTACGATACTCCTTATTTCTGTGGGATCAGTGGTTATTTCCCCATTATCATTTCTTATTTTGTGTATTTGAATCTGTTCTCACTTTTTCTTTGTTAGTCTGGCTAATGGTTTCTCAATTTTATTTACCTTCTTGAAGAAGCAGCTTTTGGCTTTGTTTATTTTCTCATGTGCTTTCTTATTTTCTATTACATTTAGTTCTGCCCTAATTTTGTTATTTCCTTCTTTCTACTACTTTTAGGTTAGTTTGTTGTTGTTTTTCCAATTCCTCCAGGTGTGCAATTATGTCTTCAATTTTAGCTCTTTCATCTTTTTTGGATATATGCATTTATGGCTAAGAATTTCCCTCTCAGTACAGCTTTGGTGGCATCCCATAGGTTTTGATATGTTGTGTTGTCATTTTCATTCTTTTCAATGTAGTTACTGATTTCTTTTGAGATTTCCTCCTTGAACCACTCTTGTCTAAGATTGTGTGGTTTAACTTCCATATCTTTGTGCTTTATCTGGTTCTCTGGCCCTTAGTGATTTCCAATTTCATTCCATTGCAGTCAGAGAAATTACTTTGTATAATCTCAATCCTTCTGAGTTCTTTGAGAGTTGTTCTGTGGCCTAGCATGTGGTCTATCTTGGAATATTATCAATATGCACTTGAGAAGAAGTTATATCCCACTGTATTTGGGTGTAGCATTTTGTATATATCTATTATGTCTAGATCCTCTAATGTATAATAGTTTTTATTTCTTTATTGATTCTCTGTCGAGATGTTCTGTCTAATGAAGATAATCTTGTATTAAAGTCCTCCACTATAATTGTAGAAGCATTTATGTACCCACTTAGTCTTTCCAGTGTTTGCTTCATGTATTTTGAGGCACCCTGATTAGGTGCATAAATGTTTATGATTGTTCTTTCTTCTTGAAACAATACCACTTTTACTAATATGTATTGTCCATCTTTGTTTCTTACAATCATTTTACATTAAAAGTCTATTTTGTCCAATATTAGTATAGCTACTTTAACCCTTTTTTGGTTGTTGTTGGCTTGTAAATTTTTTCCCCAGCCATTCACTTTCAGCCTCTTTGAATCCCTGTGTCTAATGTGGGTTTCTTGTACACAACATATAGAAGGGTCATATTTCATTTTCCATTCTGACAATTTGTGTCTCTTGACTGGTGAGTTTAACCTATTAACATTCAGTGTTATTACTCTCAAGGGATTTCTTACATCAGCCACATTTTCTTTGGGTTTATGTATGTCATATGTTGTTTTATTTTTCTTTTTGTCTTTTTAGTTGTTCTTACACTCTCTTCCAACTCTATTTCTCTTGTTTTTTCCTTTCAACCAGTAGAATTTCCTTTAGTATTTACTGAAGGGCAGGTTTCTTATTGGCATACCCTCTTAATTTCTGTTTATCTGTGAATATTTTGAACTCTTCATAATTTTTGAATGCCAGCTTTGCTGGATATAGAATTTGTGAATGGAAGTTTTTGTTTTTTTTTTTTTCTTGGAGTACCTTGACTATGTCATACCACTGTTTTCTTGCCTCAATGGTTTCAGATGAGAAATCAGCACTTAATCTGATTGAGCTTTCCTTATATGTGATGGTTCTCTTTTCTCTTGCTGCCTTGTGTATTTTCTCTTTGTCCTGAGCTTTGGACATTTTATCAAGTATATGTCTTGGAGTAGACCTTTTTAGATTTATACTTTTTGGGGTGTGCTGTGCTTCCTGGACATGTACATCCATCTCTCTCAATAGGATTTGGAAGTTTTCAGCCATTATTTCCTCCAACACTCCTGCTGTTAGCTTTCTCTTATCTTCTCCCTCTGCAATGTCTATAATGTGTATGTGTTTGTGTTTTCTGTTGTCAATTAAATCCCTAAATCCCTGCTGAATTTTTTCCTTCTTTTTATCTATTTGTTCTATAACCTGTTTGATTTCAGATGTACTGTCTTCCACATCAGTATTTCTTTCTTCTGCCTGTTCAATTCTGCAGTTATGTAAGTCTAGTTTGTTTTTATTTCATTTCTTGGATTGTGCCATTCATCACCATTATATCTTCTATCTTTTTATGTATGTTTACAATTTCTTCAGTATATTCTCCCAGTGTTTTCTTAATATCCTTAATCTCTTCCTTCACTTCATTAAGGTGGTCCATAGTAATTGTTTGGACAGCTTTGAGTTGTTCGATGTTCTGCACTTCTTCCTGGTTTCAGTTTGTTCATTAGACTGGTCCAGGTCTTCCTGTTTTTTAGCATTGTTTGTAATTTTTTGTTGCCCTCTGGCCATCATTTATCTTATGGGTTTATTCAATTGATTATCTTCTTTCTCTGCTCTAGAGTTGTGTTTAGTGCTGGCTTTGTGTGTGTGTTAAGTGTTCTCTTTGACACTTTGCTCTTCTGGTTCTATTTCCTTGCTATTTTCTATGTTCCCTTGAAGGAAAAAAACTAGGGTCAGAAAAAATGAAAGAGGTCAGAAAAGAAAAATGATAATAGCCATAGTAGTAAAAGTTAGAAGAAGGGTCATATAAGACTTCATAAAATGAGTATTTAGCTCATATAAGCAGTGTAAAGTAATAGTAATAAAATGTAGAGTACCTCCAATGAAATGGGAAACCAAATAGAGAAAAATATGTAAAATGATTTAAAAGGCCAGAATGAAGAGGAGAGAGACAAAAAGAAAAGAAAGTCTAAAAAAAAATTAATAATAAAAAAAGAAAAGAAAATAGAATAGAAAAGACAGAAATTGAAACCAGTGAATTTGAGGACTAACAAAAAAAGTGGTATATAAGCACCAAAACAGAAAGCAGAAGATAGAAAGATGAAGGAAGGAAAAGAGATAGCATTGATAGAAAAAATCAGTATACACAGAAAGTGATAAATCAAGAAAGGATAAGCACAGCAAAGAGGAAACAAGCTAACAGCACCTAATTTAAAAAAAAAAGAGGGGTCAGGAAAGAGAAAAGATAAACAAGAAACAAAACAACAACAACAACAAAAACATACAAACACACAAGCAAACAGTCAAACAAAGCTAAGAAATAACAGTGTTCATTGTGGAGCCTCTCAGGCTGCCTGTGTCCATCAATCAATTACCCTGCAGGTTTCTCTCTGCAGGTTTTGAGGTGGGTTTTAGTGAGTAAACTAATTAAAAATTTTTTAAAATAACCATTTTTTGTTTTGTTTTGTTTTTGTTTTTTGGAAAAATAACGGAACCAAAAGAAGTTAGTACAAAAATAATGTCTATGTTTTCCCTGTCCTTTGGTGTCAGCTGGATGTTAGATACCACTCTGGACTATCACTCTTAGAGGAGTCTGCATTTGAACAAAGGACCTCATACATTCAAGGCAGAGATTCCTCCACTGAGCTACCCATCAAACTGGGTCAGCCACTGCTCAGAAGGCTATTTAGTCACTTTGCTCTGGGCACATTTTACTCTCCTGGCAGCTGGATTCTGCAGGCTGTATGAGCAGATACCCCTTCCCTCTCCTAGTCAGGTTGAGTTCCCTTTTGAAATTCACGTGGGACCCTGAAGACTGAGTATACCACACCTAAGTAATTTTTCAAGCCTCTATTAGACCACCCCTTCCTTCCAGGGGACCCTAAATACGCTCTTGGAAACTTATTAAGCTTTTTCCACTGCTTGACTCCCTTAGGGGAGTTGAAATTCTGATAGTCCTCAGTGCGGAACTATTAAATTGGCTGACTCTGCCCTCTCTCAAGCCAAGCTTCTGTGTTCCAGGGCACTTAGGTAGATCAGGCTTCCTCAGCAGATTCCTCTCCCCTCAGCCTGATGCCACTTTGGGCCAGCTGTTGTGCTCCCCAAAGCTCCAAGGGGGTCCAGGCAACCAAACCTACAGAAAGGAAACCACTCTCCACCCTGCCAGAACTCTCACACTCTCAGAGAATGATCCCTCTTGCTGGGTGGATGGTGGAAGATGGGACTCACTCTGACTCTTTGACCTGAGGGTGGGGCTTAGCTGTCTGTCATCTCCATGTGGCTAAAACTCACGGTGTATCTTGAGTAATTTTTCCCCCTGTCCAGTTCCCTCCAGATTGATGCCCCAAAGGCTCCCAGTCCATGGGCTCCCAGAACAGCTCACTTGGGCTGGATCTTGTCTCCAATCATCCGTCCCCTGTGAGAGAGATGGTGAGTGCCCACCTAAATAGATGCCATTTTTCCTCTAATCCCAAATAACTCTCTTAAATTACTTCAAAGAATTTAAAGAAAATATGACTAAAGAAACAAAGATTATTAAGAAGACACTGGTAGAGCATAAAGAACAATTTGCAAGCCTGCAAAGAAAAGTAACAGATCTTATCAGAATGAAAGACATGATTGATGAGATTAAAAATACAGTATAGGTACATAAGAGCAGAATTGAATTGCTTGAAGCCAGAATTACTGATTTCAAAGGCAGAACATCTGAAGTGGAAAAGACAGTTGAACAGAACGGCAAATTCAGTAAGATTAAGTGCCAAACTCTCATTAGAAACCAAGGAGGAGAGAAGAAAGTGGTACGATGTATGTAATGTACAGAAAGAGAAAATCCACCAGCCAAGAATTCTTTATCCAGCAAAGATGTCCTTCAAAATGATGGTAAGTTCAAAGTCTTCACAAACAAAACTAATAGAATGCTACCAAAAGACGAGATTTGCAAGAAATACTAAAGAGTGTGCTGCAGCCTGAAAAGAATAAACAAGAGTGAGAGATTTGGAGAAGAGTTTTAAAATGAGGATTATTAGGGAAGATAAACAATAATACAGACAGTAGACAATATAACAACAAAGAGCTGATGGACAAAATGGATGAAGAAATTCGAAGATTTCAAGTAAGTCTTCACATCTATTCAGTGAAAGATGAAATAATGGAAGAAAGAAGACTTTTCTTGGGCAAGAACACTCCAGGAGCATCAGGAAGTGGCATAGAGGATTAAAAAGAGTCAATCTTCAGCAAACATAACATATTTCTTACCAAAGTCAATTCCTGACTATGTCTTTGAAAGAGATGAGATTGCTTCTGTTTGTATAGCTATTGCTGAGAATCAGAAGACAACCTCTACAAATAAACAGTGGTTATTGTGTCTGCTTCTTTAACTGTAGATTCTGTAACTGAGAAGGAAGATGTTGCCCAGCACCAGATGTCTCTGTTTTTATCAAAGCCCAATGAAAGAAAATGCAGAGCATAAATAAATCTGTCTTTTTAAAAACTTAATTTAAAGTTTTAGTCATAGGGACATTTATTCTGGAGAAACAGGGCAAAACTCCTGTTTGTAAGATAAGTTTTTCAGATGAAGCATATAAATCTAAATGGTAGTAGCATTATTGTATAGTATTTGCACTATGCTTTGATAAATTATGGTTTATACTCAAAAATAGCATTCTGAGCATAATGCTTATGATATATAAATTTAACTTAATCCAAATATATGGATGGATACATTTTAAAGACACAACTTGGAAAGCAAATATTTGAATAGTAAATATCTTGGTCAGTGTTATTAAAATGTTGACTCATTGAATTTTATTTTAGGACAAATGTAATAAGTGATTTCTTTCCTAGAAATATACTACTGTTACTGTTCACTCTGTTATCCTTGCTTCTGTAGAGAAAGTTTATCACAAGGCTTAAATGTTTTTAATATTCATTTTTATCTGAAGTTGTGGTTTTCTTATATGTGCAATCTTTGAAAGTTCAACCAAAAAATGCATGCAAATGTAAACATTTGAAAGTTTTTCTTAATTCTAATTTGTGCTTAAGTTTTTTAATTTAAAGGAGTTATAACAATGTTAGTTGCCTCCTGTATTTGTTAGATGTGTGAAGTACTGATAAATGTCACAATGATGGTTTTATTTAATTTTATTATTACTGTAGGTAGGTTGGTCCTTACCACAAGTGAATCATTTTTTATATGTGAATTTTTTAATGAGTGTCTTTTACAGATACATTATATCAAATTGTACTCATACATTTTTAAAAAATTAGAGGATGATGTAAGGCAGGGAAGGGGTAGATGCGAATCCATCAGACTTTCATTGTAACTTTTTGTAATCTAAAACCTCTTTTAAAATTATGTTTATTATATATTAAAAAGCCTTATTTTCTGACTGGGTTCTTAGGAATATAGTCAGAAATGTCTAAAATGTTATTGAGAGGAATGTAAACCTCCTAAAATCCATGTATACGTGTGTGTGTATATACCAAACACAGTATTTCCTTATTTGAAAAGGAAAAAAAAAGTTCAATCAGCATAGATCATACCAGTGTATGAAATACATGGATGAAGAGAAAATGGAAAATAAGGAATGTTAAGCACAACCACAAAACCTGAAATCTTGTACCAAACAACAACAAAAACTTTAATATTAAAGCAGTTATCTCAGTGTATCATAGCAGAGAGAGAGACTTCTACTGATCGGTACACTATAGCCACCTGGTAGCTGGAATTGTTCTTCTTCCTTCTATTCAAACCTTTTAAAAATTGTCCTTTGATTACTCTCTCTTGCTATAAGTAGAGAAAACAAGGCACACTGGGTCAATCTGTGGATAACACGTTATATTGATTTAGAAGGTTCTGTTCAAATAATCACAGGACCATACCAACTATTTCAATTGAATAAAGTTATGATTGTTTTCCACTCTGTATATTTTTATTCTTCCTAGTAACATTGTTTTTTCCTGCATGTGGACTTTCAACTCTGGTCATGAAAATATTGCTGTAATTCTAGCAAGCATTTTTGAAAAATCATGTATTTGGTTAAATTGATTTTACATTTTACATTGTCTGTTCTGCCACCAATCTGTCCATATATACATATGTTTCTTTTTGTAATATACTACATGATAAGTTCAACTAAAGAAAATGATTGTTACTCATAATAAACAAAAATTAATAGTGTACTGTGAAAAGAAATCTTGGCCATTTTCAAATTAAAAAGAGGTAGCTTAAAGTGTTATTCACTCATTTTAAACCATTTTAGACATTACTATGAAGGAAAACTTTAATTCATGATAATATATGTGGTTAAAAGTAGATCAATTTTCAAAATTAATTTCTTCCTTACATTTTCCAAATTATAGAAAAATTCATTGTTTTAAAATTTTTATATAGTTCAGAAATGAAATCAAGTTGAAATAAATTCCCCTTCATTTATGCTAATGAAATATTGATATGATGAACATACCATGTATTCATTCTTATTTGTAATATCTCATAGATTTTTTTCTAGATAACTAAATATTAATGTTCTTTCTTTCAAAGTTAATATTGTCTTCAAATCCATGACAGGTGGATATTTAAAGCCATTGGAATTTATTACACTTTTCCTTTTTTTCAAAAAAAATCTCTAAGATGGATTGAAAAAAAATTCTGTTAAATATCTATTTCATTGTATTAATTTCAACATATTTTTCCTCCAGCATATATTTAAATATTTACAAATCCAAAATATATCATAAAAATAATTCAAATATATATTTTTCTATCAACTGTTAAAGTGTCTGCTTTCTATTGGTTCATTATTATTGCTAAGTACTTATAAATCCTCCAATATTTATTAAGCCATCTGGCAAAATGATGATTTCTCACTGTATTTACCATTTAAACTTGATAAAAATTGAAAGGAAATGACTTCAATAAATTTATTAGTCTTCTATATATTTATTTTGTAATTTCTTGATATGTATATTTCTCATTTTTTTCTATTTTTATGATGATTTTTCAGGCTTCTTTATGTAATATGAGTGTATATTATTGTGAATTATTTTTCACATATTTATTTTCTGTCACTTTCCCAACAAAGATTATTTTTCTGTTTTCCTTAGGAAATTTTTTGTTTTATTGTTATCTAATGTAAACTGTTTGATATCATTTCTAATTGGTGTCATATTAAGAAAGATAAAAATCTCTCCCATAATCCAGGAAATAAAACAAAAAAATAACAAATTTATTTTTATAGTACTTTTATAATTTAATAATATACATTTCAATAATTAATACATTTGGTTATTTAATAGTGTTTGGTGTGAGGTGAAGAATCTGGTTTTCTTTTGTCCTCCAATTGCTTAGCCAATTGTCCTGGATGAGATTTCTTTTTTTTTTATTTATTTATTTTTATTGTGGGTAAAAATCAAAATTCTCACAATACATACAAACATTTGCAAATGATATATAAATATTAGGCATATATGTGCATTTGCTTACAAAAATATTATTTATATATATATATGCATATATTTTAAGAGGTGCTTAGATTACCCAAAATATTACACGGAACCCACTGGGATTCCCATGTTGCCCACCTCCCACACCTTCAACCACATCCCACACAAACATCTCCCACAAGTGTGGCCCACCACCCTCAATGAACTTACACATCCTGGAACCTTGCCACCAACCATAGACCACAGTTCACACTGTAGACCACACTCTCTCCCACTCAGTTCTGAGCGGTGTGTGTTGATTTAAAATGGCCTACATCCGTTGCCACAACAGTACTCAGGACAACCTCCAACTCCCAAAGAAGCCCCTGTATTTCAACTGCTCATCCCCACCCTACCCCAAAAGTGTCAAGTGGCCACTGACTCCACCTCATTGTTATAATTTCTTGCATTGCTAGAATCACCATATGTGAACAAGAGAATACCATCAAGTGCACTCTAGTCCATAGTTCTTCCCCCAATCCAGAGGCGACTGGGATGGTGATGTCCACTCCAACTCCAAGTGAGAGAGGGCTTATATCCCATGGATATGGTGGGTGGGATGATCCTGCCTGCAGATGCAGGCCCTCTCCATTCCCTGGGATGGGCATTGCCCATCGTTGTCTCCTCACCAGGTGACTTGGATGAGTCCATTGAGCTGTAGGATAGGAGTTGCACCTCCACCTAGATTTCATGCACACCTGGCACATAGGTAGGTGGGAGGCTCCAGTCTCTGGAAGTATACCTAAAAACTCCAGCATCACATATAGGTTTGAATAGAAGGGACTAGTGAACCATGTGCCCGGAGGACTTATTTGAGTCTAATTCTGTCACTCTCAGGAGCACAGATTCCAAAATAGAACCCACTGATAATGCATCAATCTCTGGGGCTATCCCCCCTTATATAGGACCAGGGTGTCTCCGGAGCTCTCAGGAACCCCTCTGTGTGGGGTAATAGGCACTTAGATGTTCTATGAGCTCCTACTGAGGTGTGCATAAGAGTTACCTCTGGGATGACCTCCCGACTCTCTTTGAAGTCTCTTAGGATTTGAACTCATTTGTCTTTACCTTTCCCCCCTTTTATTCAAGGTCTTTTTCCAGTTGTGTTGCCAGTTCGCACTTGGTATTAATCCCTCGTTGCCAGGAGGCTCATCCCCGGGAGTCATGTCCCACGTTGCGGGGAAGGTAATGCAATCATATGCTGAGTTTGGCTTAGAGAGAGGCCAAATGTGAGCAACAAGGAGGCTCTCAGGTGGCAGCCCTTAGGCACCCCACAACTGCAGGCTAAGTCTCATTTACAAGAGCAAAGACTCACAAGGGTAGTCATCAATAAAAAAAAAAACATCAGTGGGTCATCCTATTTTGACAGGCACTGTCCCTACACTCAGAGGACTATTGCTGCTCCCTTGGAGACTGTGGCAGAGCTCTCCAGGCTAGGAATTCAGATTCCCTCATTTATTGTGTGATTATCCACCCATCGTGACCATGCCCCATCCCCCGATCCTTTGAATGATTTTGTATATCTTTCATGTATATTCGGATGAACCAATCCCCTCGAAACTCCCCCAGACACCCATCAAATAATCCCCCACAGTACCCATTGTAACCCTTCTGTGATCCAAATCCTCCATGAACATTTAGTCCATAAAATAATCAAATACACTTACTAGGAAAAAGAAACAAGTGTGATAAGCTTACATGCAAGAGACAAACATAAGGAAACTCAGGGGAAAAAAAAAAAGAAAAAAAAAAGAAAAAAAAAACAAATAATCAAACAAATTACAAAACAAAATAAAATATAATTAGTGGATTGGGACATTCAAAAAATGGGCAAAAAAGCAAAGGAAATGGCTTTAACATATATATATTTTTTTTTTCAGGTTTTTTTTTCCTTTCTCTTTTCTTTTTTTTTTTTTTTCCTTCCCTTTATCACTGTGTTATCAGATGTCTGGTGTGCCATGACACCTTCCTCCTCTCATTCCCCATTGTCTCCCAATTTTTCATTTAATTTTCAAAGAAGTTTTAGGTCACAGCAAAGTTATACACGGAGTGCCAGAGACTCACAGATACCAAACCAACCCCCTTCCCCACCCCATATTAACACCACCCCTTTATTTTGGTTGTTAGCATTGTTATAACTGTTATGCAGATAGCAAAATATAGTAACTAAACATTGTCAGTGATTTACAGTATAGTTTACTATTTAGATGATACAGTTTAATAATTTTGATGATATTTACCATGTCCTGTGTCCATTACTGTAAGGTAATGAAAAACCTTCCCCGTGACCACAAAACAACCCCTTAGATCGTGACTGTTCCCTTCTCCCCAGCCCCCCAGGGCCCGTGATACCACCCTCTCCCAACCCATGGAATGTCAAGATTCACAGTTACATGCCCTGGGGATTTGAAACAGCCCTTTCTAATCCACCCACCCCCCAGTGGTGCACCACCAAACACAGGAACACCACAACTCATCTGCCCCATCCCCCAACATGCAACCACACTTTATCCCTTTATCATAGATTATGTCCATATGGGTGATGGCTCAAAGCCTGCTCTTCTCTTACTCTCCTTTGTTAACCTATCTTTCAGACAATGGTTCTCAGAGACTGCTCACTTTCCTCAGTTCAGATCAGTGAGGTCATATACTGTTCATCCTTCAGTACCTGGCTTGCTTCACTCAACATAAGGTCTTCAAGATTCATCCACGTTATTCCATGTGTTAGCACTTTGTTCCTTCTTACACCTGAGTAATATTCCATTGTATGTATGTACCACATTTTGCTTATCCATTCGTCTGTTGATGGGCACGGGGCTGATTCCAACTTTTTGCAATGGTGAACAATGCCGCTATGGAAATTGGTGTGCATATATCTGTTTGTATTTTTATTTTCAGTTCTTCTGGGTATATACCCAGCAGTGGAAATGCTGGATCATACGGAAGATCTATTGCTAGTTTTCTGAGGAACCGCCAAACTGTCCTCCACAGTGGCTGGACCATACCGCAGTCCCACCAGCAGTGGATGAGGGTTCCTATTACTCCACACTTCTCCAACATTTAGTGTCTCCTGTTTTTTTAATAGCTGCCATTCTGATGGGTGTAAGATGGTATCTCATTGTAGTTTTGATTTGCATTTCCCTGATAGCAAGTGGTGTTGAGCATTTTATCATGTGCTTTTTATTTTTTTATTTTATTATTTTTTTAAGATTTTATTTATTTATTCATGTATCCACCCCTTGCTGCCAGTGCTCACCGGGTCAGCCAACCACGCCATGCGGGCAGGCCTGCCTTCACCAGGAGGCCCCGGGAACCAAACCCGGGGCATCCCATATGGTAAACAGGAGCCCCACTGATTCAGCCACAGCCGCTTCCCCAATCATGTGCTTTTCAGCCTTTTGTATTTCTTCCTTGGAGAAGTGTCTTTTCAGGTCACTTGCCGATTTTTTAAATGGGTTGTTTGTCCTTTTATTTTTGAGGTGTAGGATTTCTTTATATATGCAGGATATTAAGCTCCTATCAGATATATGGTTGCCGAATATTTTTTCCCATTGGGTAGGCTGCCTTTTTATTTTCTTAATAACATCCTTAGAGGTGCAGAACTTTTTAATTTTGAGGAGATCCCATTTATCAATTTTTTCTCTTGCTGCTCGTGCTTTGGCTGTGAAGTTCATGAAACCATTTCCTATTACAAGGTCCTGTAGATGCTTCCCTACATTATCTTCCAAGGTTTTTATGGTTTGGGCTCTTATATTTAGATCTTTGATCCATCTTGAGTTGATTTTTGTATAAGGTGTGAGAAGGTATTCTTCTCTCATTCTTTTGGATATGGATATCCAGTTCTCCAAGCACCACTTCTTAAAGAGGCCACTCTCTCCCAACTGAGTGGGCTTCAGGGCCTTGTCAAATATTAGATGACTGTATATGCGAGGATCTATATCAGAACTCTCAATGCGGTTCCATTGGTCAGTGGGTTTATCCTTGTGTCAATACCACGCAGTTTTGATCACTGTAGCTTTGTAGTATGTTTTAAAGTCAGGTAATGTGATATCTCCAACTTCATTTTTCTTTTCAATATATCTTTGGCAATTCGGGACCTCTTGCCTCTCCAAATATATTTTGTGGTTAGTTTTTCCAGTTCCTTAAAAAATATAGTGTTGACTTTTATTGGGATTGCATTAAATCTTTAGATTAGTTTGGGTAGGCTAGACATCTTGATGATGTTTAGTCTTCCCATCCATGAACAGGGAATATTTTTCCATTTATTTAAGTTTTCTTTGATTTCCTTTAACAGTGTTGTGTAGTTTTCTGTATATAAGTCCTTTACATCTTTAGTTAAATTTATTCCTAGGTATTTGATTCTTTTATTTACTATTGTAAATGGTATTTTTTTCCTGATTTCCTCCTCAGTTTGCTGGTTATTGGTGTACAGAAATGCTACTGATTTTTGAGCGTTGATCTTATAGCCTGCCACATTACTGAACTCCTTTATAAGTTCTAGAAGCCTTGTTGTAGATTTCTCAGGGCTTTCTATGTATAGGATCATGTCATCTGCAAATAATGAAATTTTTACTTCTTCTTTTCCAATCTGAATGACTTTTATGTCCTTTTCTTGTCTCAGTGCTCATGCAAGTACTTCTAAGACAATGTTAAATAGGAGTGGTGATAGTGGGCATCCTTGTCTTGTTCCCGATTTCAGAGGGAAGGCTTTTAGGATTTCACCGTAGAAAATGATGTTAGCTTTGGGTTTTTCATATATACCCTTTATCATTTTTGGAAAGTTTCCATCTATTCCTATCTTTTGTAGTGTATTTATGAGGAAAGAGTGCTGTATTTTGTCGAATGCTTTTTCTGCATCTATGGAGATGATCCTGTGATTTTTTTCTTTCAGTTTGTTTATATGGTGTATTACATTGATTGATTTTCTTATATTGAACCATCCTTTCATACCTGGGATGAAACCCACTTGGTCATGGTCTATAATCCTTTTGATATGTTGTTGAATGTGATTAGCAAGTATTTTGTTAAGTATTTTAGCATCTAGGTTCATTAGAGAAATTGGTCTGTAATTTTTCTTTCTTGTGGTATCTTTATTTGGTATTGGTATTAGGGTAATGTTGCCATCATAAAATGAGTTAGGTAATATTCCTTCTACTTGATTTTTTGGAAGAGCTTAAGTAGAATTGATGTTAGCTCTTTCCAGAATGTTTGGTAGAATTCAGCTGTGAAGCCATCTGGTCCCGGACTTTTCTTAGCTGGGAGGTATTTAATGACTGAATCTATCTCTTTACTTGTAATTGGGCTGTTGAGTTCATCTATTTCTTCTTTCATCAATGTCGGCTGTTTGTGGATTTCTAGAAACTTGTCCATTTCCTCTAAATTGTCATTCTTGTTGGCATATAATTTTTCAAAGTGTCCTCTTATGATACTCTTTATTTCTGCGGGGTCAGTAGTGATATCACCTTGCTCATTCCTTATTTTATGTATTTGCATCTGTTCTCTCTTTTTCTTTGTTAGTCTGGCTAAGGGTTTGTCAATTTTGTTGATATTTTTGAAGAACCAGCTTTTGGTTTTGTTTATTGTTTCCAGTGCTTTCTTATTCTCTATTTCATTTAGTTCTGCTCTAATCTTTGTTATTTCCTGTTTTCCACTTCCTTTAGGTTTATTTTATTGCTGTTTTTCCAATTCCTCCAAGTGTGCAGTTAGGTCTTCAATTTTAGCTCTTTCTTCTTTTTTAATGTATGAATTTATGGCTATGAACTTCCCTCTCAGGACTGCTTTTGCTGCATCCCATAAGTTTTGATATGTTGTGTTGTTGTTTTCATTAGTTTCAAGGTAGTTATTGATTTCTTTTGAAATTTCCTCTTTGACCCACTGTTTGTCTAAGAGTGTGTTTTTTAACTTCCATACCCTTGTGCCTAACCTGTTTCTCTGGCACTTAGTGATTTCCAACTTCATTCCATTGTGGTCAGAGAAATTACTTTGTATAATCTCAATCTTTCTGAATTCATTGAGTGTTGTTTTGTGGCCTAGCATGTGGTCTATTTTGGAGTATGTTCCATGTGCACTGGAGAAGAATGTAAATCCCACTGTATTTGGGTGTAGTGTTCTGTATATGTCTATTAAGTCCAAATCTTCTAATGTATTGTTGAGTGCCATAGATTCTTGATTGGTTCTCTGCCTAGATGTTCTGTCTAATGATGATAGTGGTGTGTTGAAATTCCCTGCTATAATTGTAGAGGAATTTATTTCTTCTCTTAGCTTTTCCAGAGTTTGCCGCACGTATTTTGAGGCACCTGAATTAGGTGCGTAAATGTTGATGATTTTTCTCTCTTCTTGAGAGATTACTCCTTTTACTAATATGTAGTGTCCATCTTTGTCTCTTACAATAGTTTTGCATTTAAAGTCTATTTATTTCTGATATTAGAATAGCTACTCCTGCCCTTTTCTGGCTATTGTTAGCTTGTAAAATGGTTTTCCAGCCATTCACTTTCAGCCTCCTTGAATCCTTGGGTTGAAAGTGGGTTTCTTATAGACAGCATATAAATGGATCATATTTTCTTATCCATTCTGCCAATCTGTGTCTTTTGATTGGTGAATTTAATCCATTAACATTCAGTGTTATTACTCATAACGAATTTCTTACTTCAGCCATTTTTTCTTTGGGTTAATGTGAGCATTGGACAATTGGACAAGTATATGTCTTGGAGTTGGCCTTTTGGGATTTATACTATTTGGGGTGCGCTGTGCTTCCTGGATCTGCACATCCATTTCTCTCAATAGAGTTGGGAAGTTTTCAGCCATAACTTCCTTCAACACTCCTTCTGCTCCCTTTCCCTTATCTTCTCCTTCTGGGATGCCTATAAAGTGCATGTTTGTGCGTCTTGCATTATCGGTTAATTCCCTGAGACCATACTGGATTTTTTCTATCTTTTCTACAATCTCTTTGATTTCAACTGTATTGTCTTCCATATCACAAATTCTTTCCTCTGCCTGTTCAAATCTGCTGCCATGTGAGTCCAGTGCCTTTTTCATTTCTTGACTTGTGCCTTTGTTCGCCATCATATCCATTACGTTTTTAGGAGTGTTAGCTATTTCTTCAGTATGTTCTCCCAGTGTCTTCTTTATATCCTTAATTTCTTCCTTCAGTCCTTTAAGTTGGTCCACGATATTTGTTTGGATAACTTTGATTAGCTGTTCGATGTACTGCATTGCTTCCTGGTTTTTATTTTGTGCATTGGACTGGTCCATGTTTTCCAGTTTCTCATAGTCATTTGTATTTTTCTGTTGCCCTCTGGTCATCATATTATTTTGATGAGTTTGTTCAGTTGATTAGCTTTTCTCTATGCTATAGAATTTTATTTAGCTGTTGGTTCTGCGTGTGAGTTAAGTTTTCTCTTTGACAGTTTTTCTGCTTATTTTATTTCCTTGCTTCTTTCTATGTTCCCTTGAAGGCAAAAGGTTAGGGCCAGATGAATCAAAAGATGTAAAGAAGGCAGAAGGATAATAGAAATATTGATAAAAGTTAGAAGAGGGGCAAAATGAGACTTAATGAGATGAATATTTAACTTGTGTATTCAGTGTAGAGTACTAGGAAAAAATATGGAGTTCCTACAGTGGACTGGGAAAACAAATGGAGGAATATATATATCGTGATTTAGAAGGCTAGAATTATGAGGAGGGATAGAAATAGTAAAGAAAGGTCTGAAAGGAAAAAGTTAATACAAATAAAAAAAAAAGAAGAAAAAGAAAACAAAATAGATGGCATAGAAATTGACACCCTTAAGTTGTGGGCCTATGAAAATATGTTGTCTCTAAGAGCCACAACAGAAAACAGAAGGTAGAAAGATGCAGGAAGGATAAGTGATAGTTTGTAATACAGAATCAATATATACAGCAAGTGGGAAATTACTGAATAAGAAGCCCAGCAAAGAAGCGACAAGCTGGCAGCACCTATTTAAAAAAAAAACAAAATAGAAGGAAAAGGAAGAGGGGAGGAAAAAGGAAATAATAGCAATAGACCAGAAAGTAACAGAAAGAAACCAAAGATCCACACAGGCAAGCAGTCAAACAGAGCTAAGGGGTGTCAATGATTCCCCTAGGGTCCACATGGATCCTTCCTGCCTACTTGTGTTTATCAATGAATTTCCCCACAGGGTTCTATATGCAGGTCCTGAAGCAGCTTTTAGCTATTAAACTAAACTAAAAAGAATTTATTTTTCATTTGTTGAGGTGACTTCACTTTTTTTTTTTTTAATTTTTATTTTTTTAGCCAAATGCAGTACCCAAAATAATTCCTCCTCTAGACCAACCCCATTACGGAAGGGACCCTACCTGGGACCGTGGAAATTAATCCAGCATGTCCCACTTTCCAGACTCCCCAGGTTAGCTGAAGCTGTGATGTTAGTCAGTGAGGAGTGCTAAAGACGGCGGATTCCACCCCTTTTGGTGCCGAGCTCCAGCATCATCGGGCTGCTCAGTAAATCAGTTTGAGTGCAGATTCGCGTCTGCTCTCAGCCTGGTGCTGCTTCAGTTCGGCTTATCTGCTCCCCAAAGCTATGGGGCGGTGCTGGCAGCCAGATCGATGTCTAAAAATATAAAATACCCTTCCCTGTCTTCCAACAGAACCCTCCCTTTTTTGGGAAGTGTCCCTTCTTCCTGGCTCCACAGCGGCCAGGGTCTTATCCCTGGGTGGCTAGGGAAATCAGCTGAATTTCCCGACCAAAATCCCCCCTCCAGTTCACCAGGTGCTGATTAGCTCATTTGTTTTGTTCACACAAGGTCCAAGGGGCGCCAGGCAGCCAGATCCCCAGAAAATAAAACTTTTTCGCCCCGCCCGTGGCTCCAAATGGCCGTTTTATTTAATTTAATTTTTTTTCCCTAACCGCGGTGCTCAGCCGCCTGTGCCAACCTCTGAAGTAAGGCAGGCTGAAGTCTGGCCAGCAGGCATAGCCGCGCCCAGTGGGGGATATGCGCAGCCCACCGCTCGGGTGTAGGGCGGCTGGAACGGGCGCACTGCCCTCAGCCTCGCCCTGGCAGCCAACATCTGCTTGCTGATAGCCAGAAAAAAGCCTGCTCACACACACCCTCCCCCTTCCTGCGCAGCCAGGAAGAGCCGCACCGCCAGGGCTGCACCATATAAGGCGAGGAAACTGCCCCCGGCCTATCACGCCCCGCCCCGTTTTCCTTTCCCGCCACCATAACCCTATATAAGCAGCTGTACTTCCCTTAATAAATTAGACCTGCGTGCTTACCTCGTCTACGCAGTGTTTTTTCCGCCGTGCGCCCTCCACGCCTGCAAGCCCCCGCAGGAGCCTAGGCCTTTCCTGCCCCACTGCCCACCGGACAGGACGCTCCAACCACAAACCTCGACCAGCAGCCTCAAAACTCACGAATCTCCACCGTTAGGTCCACGCTGCCCATCCGCGCAGATAGATGTCCCAAGCTTCTCACTCCACGCGTGCACAGCACAGACCCCCGGGCAGGACCCCGTCCCCAATCCGCCTTGCTCTGGGAGCTTGCAGTGTGTGCCCTCCTGCACTAATGCCATCTTGGCCCTCCCTCTCCATATTCCTGGATGTGATTTTAATAACAAATAATTTTCACCATTTTAGTAAACCTCATAAGATATTAAATTCACATTTGTCCATTTTTGCACTCTAATTTTTTTTGCTATATAAAGGCAATAATCTTTTACTCACAGAAGCATTTCATTGTGCATTTAGACATCAAACAATAAGTACAAATGGGTGTTTTTTCTTCTTAAGCTATTAATAATCTTTAATAAGGATTAGTCAATAAAAGTATATTCATGATAGCATAGAGATGAATTCACAGAATCCAGAACATGTTATTTTGTAGGAAAACTGACCCAGTTTTTTCACAAATAAATAACAATTATATAAGGAATTGGAATAATAGAGAATTCTAAATACGTAAAAACATGCTAAATTATTAAGTGAGAATTAAATTTTTATATTCTGATTTTTAAATATCAGAAATGGCTTTCACTGAAATGTTACAATATTAATTGATGAAATTGAAGAGCTGTTGTTAGTTGTTTTTAATTTTATAATGATTAAGTAATTGTATTTGAATAAAAATCCATATTGTCAGAGATATGTTCTGAAGTGTTACAGATGAAAGGATAGATTGTGTAAAGTTCACTTTAAATATACATGTTTGGAGAGATGACAGAGATATATTGAGTAATATTTGTCTTGCATTGACAATTGCTGATGTTGTGTGACAGATGGATGATAATCCCTCACTTTCTTACATGTTTGAAATTTCCATAACCCTTTAAAGAATTTTGAGCTATTGGCATCCTTTTATTCATCCAAATCAAATATATCATATTCCCAGTAATAACCCCAAAATGAAAAAATGTGTCATATGAATCAAAGTCCACATGCTTATAGAATACTTGTGTAAAACTTAAAATATCTACTGTATTTTGTTTTCCCATCTAGGAATATGATACATTCACCTGATCCCATAGGAGGAGTTCAGGAAAAAATGCCAATTCCTTGACGAATTTATATTGAGGAAATGTATAAATTTCATTGAATTTCTGATTTTATAGAAATATTAGAATTTTTAACTATATATTAATCATAGTTCACTACATTTCCTAAACTTTCTTTTTAGTTCATATGATTTTTCAATTGAGCCTAATATTGCTCTATGTTATTTATATTAAAATCAAATGGTTGTAACACTGTGCTCAATTTCCAACATTAATATGCATTAGGTCCTGGTATTACTTAACATGTTATGCTTCCAGGAAAATACTGGGCAATATGCATGCTACTTTGCATCTAACATTTTAATAATGAAATTGATGGGAGATATTAAGAGATGTATTTAATATAGCTATCAAAGTTATCATATTATGAACATTTTTCTTTTTTCTACAATATAAAAGTTTGCATATTGTTTCTTTTTAGGAATTTCTATTCATTTTTATGAAAAAATATTCATCATCTGATTGTATGTTATCATAGTTTTCTCTAATTTAATATTACCATTATCCCTTCCGTTCTCTAACATCTCTTATCCAATTAATTCACAAATACTGTTGGTTGCACCTTCAGAATAGAGTCATTATCTGCCCTTTTCTCAAATACTCCGATACTAATAACCTGGTCCCAATAAAAAAAAATATGTTTAAGAATGTTGAATTATTTATCTACTGATAGAATTTCTTTTCTTGTATGTTATTTCTGACATTGAATGATATCTATAAGTGAGATATTTCCAAAGTTAATACTATGAAATTTTTATAAGTATATCAATAATTTTTCTTAAACTATTTAAAAGGCTACTACTATATATCAAGTATTACTCTAAATATTTTTCTTAAATATATTATTTCATCCTTACAGCAAAACTCTCTATGATTATTGTATCTATTAACTGTTATCATAGTCATTATAAGAATTAGCAGATGATTGTATCACAGAGATATAATTTTTACAATTACTATTAATAACTTGCCTGTTTTTTCTTCTATACTATTTTTGAAATATATATCATAAGAATTGCATGTTTTTGAAGGTTTTGATAGAAGAATCATTAACATTATCTCAGAGCACTTGGCTTCAAATTATAATATAGTATAGTCCATATAGGCTTCTAGTTTAATAATTTTCTCTTCAGGATTTTTACATTTATTTAATTGCATTTTATTAGCATGCATCTATGAATGTATATGAAAACACACATTAAATCTTATGTAGTACTCCCAAAAAATGAGTAATTTGGTTACTTGTCAAAATGGCTGAATTCATTGACTAAATTAACTTAAGGAGCCAAATATTGTGTTTGTGAAAGAAGACTTTTTTGACATGGTGATCAACATGATACAAACATAACTTTTATTAGATGAGGTTATTATTTGAAGGAAATGTGATATATCTGTGAAATATGAATGTTGTCTATTATTTTCTTTGTATTTTATTATTATAAAATAAGCTACATGTTTCATGGAAATGATATTTTACATTTCTTTCTCTATAGCTCCATTCTATGTTGCCTTAAAATGTTCCAAGTTATCTATTTTAAGCTTAAAGAGTTTATATGCCAAATAATGCACATTGGTTAACTTTTGGACAGAATTGAACTCACTTATTGCTTCTTCCTATTTGTAAATACTTTATGTATATAGAGAAACACATATTCTTAAAATATAAGTTAAGATTTTCCTGCAAACTTCAGAGTCATATACCTTGAAACACATAAGAAATGTAATCATATATAAAGCATATTCTATGATTAGCCTCCAAGTTTATAAAAGGTAGATTAGTATAAACTGCCTGTTGCATCTCTTCTGCAACATTTAGAAAAATTACACAAGAAATTTTGGAATTACTTGGTTAAAAAAAGACTTTAGAACAACACAATTTATAACTGTGTGGAGGAAGGTACTCAATAAATAAAATATGCTTTGTATCTTTTCTGATTTAATATCAATAAGCTCAAAACTAGAGCATTCCTCTTGGAGTTCATGTATAGTTTTTAATCAAAATCCAAAAGTTTCTACATGGCATAGTAGATGTGATTTTAAATATCATTGCCACATCCTTGGAAAGTTTTTCGAATTTCTGTTAGACTGATTAGGAAAAGAGTTATAAAAAGCATTGGAGAAACCCCAAGTGCCATCGTGGTATTAGGGAGAAGGTGATATAGTAGTAGACATGTGATGATGGAGTTAAGGAATAAACAATAGGATGCTCCCAATTTCTGAGGAAAGAATGTAGTCATTATTGTATAGACAACATGAAAATTCTAATTGTGTAAATACAAATAAGATATGCAGTAGAAGGACAGCTGCATCACTGAATCTTTTTATATTAAAGGATATAGAAAAATGAGAATATCATTCTTTTAACAAGCATTTAAATGATACAATGAGCCTGGGATTCTGCTGTGCAATAGGTGTCAGAGTAAAGAGGTGTTTTGCCTGCTTCTTGTCATTAACCATGCAGTCTTAACTATAGAGTAAGAATGACTCTAATGAAGGAAATTGTTAATGAAAAAAACAGAATCAGAAAGTGAATATGATTCTGGTGAGTGGGAAAAAGGTAACAACTTTGGATAGGCATGTTAATGGTTAACTTTGAAATTGAGTTGTTGGTACTATTCATTGTTCTTGGAAACTTGCTATGATCAACCAGGTCATGAGAAATAATATAGCCCTTATTTGAACATCAAATTTTACTGAGATTTGGGTCAACCAGTCAAAATAGTCAGGGCCTAGTTACACAGATACATAGTTGCAAACCTGACTTATGTGCTATTCTTCAAAAAATATATATAAAATAATAGAAAAAAAGTGTTAACATTCTACATGGTATTTTATGTCACTGTTAGATTCTGGATAAATGAGGCTCAGAGACAGACCAAGATTCAGGCAGGAGTTTATTAGATCACTGGTGTGGCAGAGATCTCAAGTGAAACTTCACCTACCTGCATGGTAGGGGTTTGAAGAGAGACTTCAGCCAGCCCACATTGTAGGGATTGAAGAGAGACTTCAGTCCCCCTGCATGGTTGGGGTTTGAAGAGAGACTTCAGCACATCTGCCTGAACTGGGTAATACCTTTTGAACTGGTGAAGTTGAATGGGGATTAAGATATGCACAAAAATAAGGGGTGGACAAGTACTATGTTTACTGTTCTCAGGGTAGGGAGTGACTTTCTGAGGACTGCCTTATCATTGGGGGGGAAGAATGTTTGGTGGTTCAGTGAGAATTTGAAAAGAGCAGTGGCCAGAAAGGAGCATTTTACATTTAGACTAGTACTTGAGCTCAGGGTCAGTAAATTTCAACTTAACGTTCTTAACTCATGATTGATAAGAAAAAACAAGCAGGGAGGATTGGGGTGTGTTCCAGAGACATAGTGTGCATGTTTTCTGCTGTCAAGTGTCAGTGTTAGGTATTGTTGTTGTTTTTTACTTTGGACCTTTGGGTTAGGGCTGGTATCGAATTTCATGCATTAGGAGGAGGTTTTCCACATGACCCTGGGTGATGTTCCATACTGTTGATTGGAAGAACTGTATTAAAGTTGGTAAAATATATGGTCCTGCTGATATTAAAAGAAGATATTAGTGGGGTGAGAATGGTAATTAACCATGAGATCCAGGCTGTGGTGTGAGGCTATGCTTTCAGAAGAAGATTAATTGCTTTGAGGAGAAGGACTAATAAGATTTATATGAGAGGGGTTAGGAGGGATAAGATAGAGGTGGTAACATATATTCAACTTTGAACATTAATGGATGACAGTGAAATTATATAATTTGTTGGATTTAACAGTATATAAGCAATTTTTCTTTAGTATATAAAAAAAGTGCCAAGTAGGGGGGATTTATTAGGAGGTTTTTAATACAATATATTTTTCTATTTGTTTATAAATTTTCTTTGAGTTTTTTTCAGTGATATTAAAAATAGTTTGGGCATAAAAAGAGTTTTCATAGACACATATAGAGTTTTAGCAAGAATAGGAGATTTTACATTGTTAACTGTGGTTTCATAACAATGTTTTTGAGAGATTTTTTTTTTTTTGTGGACTTAAGGTTCCCAACCAGTAGGGCTGCATAAGCCTACAGTTAAAATGATTTTATTTTTTCCCCAGTATTTATAATTTGACATATAAGCAACAAATTATTGTGTTTATTTTTTTTAATTTTGAGCTGAAAGGTGGCTGGCACTTTAACTTATAATTTCAGTGCCTGCATTGTTTTTTTTTGTCAGCACTTTTAAAAGAGTGCCAAATTTAGACTTTGTTTATTGTAAAATTTATCACCTTTTAACTGTTTTATTAAAAGGTCACTCATTTTCCTTATAAAAAGTCCAATTAATATCCTGATTCAATGTTTAAGACTTCATGAGGTGACTGGTAAATAGAAATTCTTGGTAACTGATAATCTGAGCTGGCATTTTATATAGGACACTTACATGTTTTAGGCAGCAAATAGTAGTTGTCTGATTACAAGAGTTCCATTGAAGTTTTTGCCATAGTGAAGGCATACCTTGCCCTTCCAAGAGTGGAAGTGACTGATGTACAGTTGTTGGAGTGAGTATAACGAATATTTGTGTATGATATCCATGAACTGTTGGTGAGCAGCAGACAGCTGGAAGTGCTGCTACAGAGTTCTGTATCCATGATGTATGTTTATCCTGTGGAGCCACTCTGCTGCTTTTGGGGTTTCAATGGTATGGTTCTGGATCTTCCTGAGAGCATCTGCTTCAACAGTTCAGAGAGGGGTTAGAGGAGTGGGCAGGTATATGATAGACAGTTACCTGTTGCTGATGGCAGTCATATCAGATGTCTTTCCAAAGATTTCTTCTTCACAGAGTGTGGTTTACAACAGTTCATTATTTCTGTCTTGTTCTAGCATCTGCAACCTACACCTAGATAGGGAATGCAGTTTTCAGAGTCACCAGACACTAATGGGTAAGTCTTTTATTTGCAAAAGGGCATGGTATGCTGCACACAGTTGTTTTTTTTTAGGGGGCTATATTTTAATTTGG
Source organism: Tolypeutes matacus (assembly GCA_026826555.1). Lineage (NCBI taxonomy): Eukaryota > Metazoa > Chordata > Mammalia > Cingulata > Chlamyphoridae > Tolypeutes > Tolypeutes matacus. The sequence continues at coordinate 31,727 of JAKSZT010054391.1, forward strand.
TGCCTTTTACAGTTGTGATTAAAACTCAGATCATACTTGTTTAGAATGTTGCCTCTGATACAAACTTTATTTAAAGCTAATGTTGGTGCTGGCTACATCTAATATACAGGGTACATCAAGGTTTATCCCCCTTACTGTTTGAGCCTCTGTTATTGTTTTAAAAGTAGCCTGCTGGGTGTGTTTCTTATTTCCATGCCCATCCTTTTCTGATTAACACATACAATGATTTTGACATCTGAGTTAAATGAGGGATGATCAGTTTTCAATACCCCCAAAACCCCAAATAGATTATTAATTGGTTTGGAGTTTGTGATGTGTGAAAATATTATACTTTAACAGCACTTAGAAGTTTGACAGAGTAGCAAGAATGTTGCCTTTTATTCTAATTGTTTGCTTATTTCAGGCTTTTAAGATAAGATATCATTGTGTCTGGTGGTTCATTTATTTCTGTATGAAGGATTATTCATTAACATAATATTCTTAATATAATGAAATAGGATTATATTTAGAGGTTTTCACACAGCCAGATTTTTTGTTACCAGGCCTGGATAGATGATTGGGCTATGCACACAGCCTTGGGAAAACACTGCAAAATCTACCATTGGCTTTTTCACATGAAGGTGCATTATAGGTGGATTGATTTGCTTAAGGAGATACTAAAGAAAGCTTTAGCAAATTTTAAAACAAAGTGATAGTGACATAACTGGATATTAATTTTTATAATAAACCTATAATATTTTTGGTTGTTGTAACAGCAGTGGTGTTATTTTATGATAGGCTTACTGTTATATATCAACCCACAGGAGCCTTGAAGGTGAATCAGATGAGTATTAGTTAAAGCATCTGCCTTTTAATTTCAAGGTGGAGACGTTGTATCTTTGACACATACTATTTATGTTTCTAAGGTGAAAGAATAAGTCTTTTTTAATACTTTGAAATAAAAGATACTATTCAGGACTTGATATTGAGAAAGCAAAATGTTAAAAGTTGTCAGGTTTGGAGAAGTGGGGGGTGTCTGGAATGGGGATTTCATGGGAGGAAGTTCACCTGAATATACATGAAAGATATATAAAATTGTTCAAATGATCAAGGGATGGAGCATGGTCACGGTGGGTAGACAATCACTCAATAAATGAAGTAATCTGAATTCCCAGCCTGGAGATCTCTGCCACATTCTCCAAGGGAGCAGCAACAGTCCCCTGAGTGCAGGGGCCAGTGTCTGGCAAAAGAGGATGGCCTACTGATGGGTTCTTGTTATTGATGACTAGCTCTATGAGTCTTTGCTCTTGTAATTGACACTTAGCCTACTGTTATGGGGTGCCTAAGGGTTGCCACCTGAGAGCCTCCTTGTTCCTCAAATGTGGCCTCTCTCTAAGCGAACTCAGCATATGAATGCACTACCGTCCCCACAGTGTGGGACATGACTCCCAGGCATGAGCCACCCTGGCAACAAGGGATTAACACCAAGTGCCAACTGGCAATATGACTGGAAAAAGACCATGAATAATAGGGGGAAAAGGTAAAGACAAATGAGTTCATGTAGCTAAGAGACTTCAAAGTGAGTCGGGAGGTCATCCTAGAGGTAACACGTATGCACACTTCCGTAGGATCTCATAGAACACCAAAGTAGATATCATCCCACACAGAGGGCCTCCTGAGGGCTCTGGAGAAACCCAGGTCCTATATATAGGGAGACAGCTCCAGAGATTGATGCCTTATCAGTGGGCTCTACTTTGGAATCTCTGCTCCTGAGAGTGACAGAGTTGGACTCAAATAAGTCCTCCCTGCACATGGTCCATCAGTCCCTTCTATTCAAACCTACATGTGATGCTGGAGTTTGTAGGTGTGCTTCCAGAGACTGGAGCATTTGGCCTGCCCATGTGCCAGCTATGCCTGGAATCTCAGTAGAGCTGCAACTCCTACCCTACAGCTCAATGGACTCACCCAAGTCACCTGGTGAGATGATGATGGACAACAGCCATCCCAGGGAATGGAAAGAGCCTGCAGCTGCAGACAGGATAATCCCATCCACCATATCCATGGGATATAAGCTCCCTCTCACTTGGAGGTGGAGTGGACATCACCATCCCAAACTCCTCAGGATTGGGGGAAGATCTATGGACTACAGTGGAATTAATGGTATTCTGTTGTAGACATAATATGATTCAAGCAATGGAAGAAATTACAACAGTGAGGAAGAGCCAGTGTCCATTGGATGCTTTGGGGGCAGGGAGGGAAAAGCAGTTATTATACAGGTGCTTTTTCAGGACTTGGGAATTGTCCTGAGTGACATTACAATGACAGATATAGGCCATTTTACATCAGCATACAACATGCAAAACTGTGTGGGAGAGAGTGTGGTCTCCAATGTGAACTATGGTCCATGTTTAGTGGCAAAGCCCCAGGATGTGTATATCCATTGCAGATGATGTGCCACACTAATGAAAGATGTTTATGTGGGATGTTATGGGAGGCATGGGAGGTGGAGAACATGGAAATCCCTATAATTTTTGTGTAACATTTATGTAATATAAGCATCTTTTAATATATATATATAATTAAAAAGTTGTCAGGTTTGAATATTATGTTCTTTTAAAAATGGCTATAGTTGTTTTCTTTTTTTAAGAACCAAGGAAATGATAAGGTTAAAGAACAAGAAGCTATTTCAATAAAACAGACTTTTTTTGTACACTGACTAAAACAGACCAATGATTTATGAAATTTTGAAAGGAAAAGAATTTTATCTTTGCATCAGTATATTTTTTGGTAGACTCCTCAAATATTACTCAACTTTAACCACAAAAATTCCTTTTCCATGCATCCTAAACACTTTCGGTATTCATTCAGCTTTTGTCCACGTTTTATTTTTTCCATTCTTACCTTAGGAAAAAAAATACTTTCTTTTTCTTTAATAATAAAAACACATTCTGTATACCTTCCATACTTAAATTACCAACACAACTTTCGAAATTATTTCAAAGCAAACCTCTTACAACATTCAATTTCCTTCAAAATTAAACAAACTTGTCAGATTCATGATTTAACTTGGTTATAACTATTTTTATTTCAAATTAGTATCCATATTTATTTAAGTGCTTTTTAAATTTTGGGGTATTTAAATAAAGCTCTTTTATTAATTTTCTTTTCTAAATTTAATATTACCATTCTGAGGTATCAAAATATACACTAAACAAACAGACAAACACAAAATGAGTTAAGGCACACTAACAGAAAGATAAATCTCATCAATTTGACTCATAATTCTTAGTTTTTGATATGGCTATTTTATGTTTCCTTTATTTCATATATGTGATGTCACTGCTTTTAAGATTTTTTATATAATCAGTGTTGCCTGTAATATGCAAGCTTGTTTTTGGTAACACTTTTAGTAGTAATAATAGCAACCAGTTAGGAACACTTGAGAATTATAAAGGCAGTTAAGTACTAATTAAGCAATTCAGAGAGACATTTAGTACATGTATTTTGGATTATTACTAGACAGACTTAAAGTTGAGGAGTAAGTAAAAGTTTACTTGTAAAAGGTGAGTAATTGTAGGTTTGATATTTTTCAGGGTCTCCAGAGGGACAAGATACTGGGGTTTGAATAAGATGTGGATAGGATATTTGAGGTGACCTTTGTCTGGTTTGTGATGGGTAGCAATGATAGAAAATTCAGTGGCCAAGATTTTTGGATTGACTCAGCTTGGTGGGAAAGGGAGAGCAGAGGAGGGAGTGAGTGGGTGAATAGGTTGCTTTTCAGTGAGTACAGCAAAAGAGGAGTTGTGCAGGAATGTGAAAATGTTTCATTTAGATTCAGGAGTGAGTTAAGGGCTTGGGAAATTTGGGTATTGTGGAGTAGGTGGTTTTCATATCAATAAGATAAGAAATTGGCTTACCTGCCACCATCAGAGTAACCTGAGGTTCTGCTTTGGAGATATGTGAGGGGTCTGCATGGTTCCTGGGCACCGTCAATTATCTGTTGACAATCCTAGAAGGTCTTGGAGGTTGAAGCCAGGGTTTGAGTCCAACTGAGTAATTGACACCCTTTTGCCTTGAGAGGCCTGGGGACAAATGGACCTCCAGTGGATTCCCTGCTTGCACAGTGGGTGTGGATCCAAAGAAGGTTTAGTTTAGGGGTGCTGATGGGATGTATGGTGGAGGGGCATGATTAGAAGGGTTGAAGTCAGAGTTAGGTGTTTTTATATTTGGGAGGGGTCCAACTGCAGAGTAGGTATTTGGTAGGTAGTGCAAGATTGTCAGAGGGCAGGATAGTTATGGAGAAAGAGGAAAGACTGGGAAGCGGCTGTGGCTCAATCAGTAGGGCTCCTGTTTACCATGGGTTCGGTTCCCGGGGCCTCCTGGTGAAGGCAAGCCCGCCCGCACGGCGTGGTTAGCTGACCCAGTGAGCACAAGCAGCAAGGGGGGGATAAATGAATAAATAAATAAAATCTTAAAAAAAAAAAAAAAAGAGGAAAGACAATGTAGGGAACCTCAGACATCTTTCCATTGAGTTGGATAAAGATTTCCAGGTCCTGGAGAACTTGAATGTCAAAAGTGCCTTGTCCAGGCCACTGGCTTTTGTTGTTTAATTTATATTGAGGTCAAATAGTGGTAGAGTAAAAAATGAGCTGGTTCAGTTTGATTTTTCCTCAGGGGTAGAGAGTTTTAGGGTTATAGAGGTGACACCCCAAAGGGGTTTCATTTGGAGGAAGTGATTAAGAGTTTCCCATATTTTGTGAGGCATGGGAGAGTTTGGAGATCTATCTGTGGGGCTACAGAAGGAAAGAAGCAAGTGTCCATGAATCTCTTAATTCCAGACTAGTTAGGGGCCAGAGGGTTGGTAACTGAACCCAAAGCCAAGCATCCCCAGAGCTGGGAAGATCAGGTGAAGGCCAGTAATGGTCAGTGACCAAACATTGGACTGGGCATCCCCAGATTTGAGAAGGTCAGGCAGTGAAGACAGTTCCCTGATACTGGATAGGGCCACTGACCTCCAGAGAGTTTCCATGACTCACCCAAGGATGAATCTGTGTCCAGTGTTGAATGGAAAAGATGCAATGGCTAGGTGGAGAATCTGTCTCAATGAAGTGTCCCAGGTTTTGGCACCACATATTAGATTCTGGTTCAATGAGGATGGAGACAGAACAAGATTCAGGCAGGGGTTTATTAGGTCACCAGCATGGCGGGGTCTGAAGAGAGACTTCAGCCCATCCACATGGTGGTGCACTGAAAAGAGACTTCAGCTAATCTGAATGAGCTGGGGAGTACCTTTTGAACTTGCAGAGTTATGCAGGGATTTGAGGGGCACAAAGTTATAGGGTAGAAATGTATCATGCTTGCTGGTCTCAGGGAAGGGAGTGACTTTCTGAGGACTGTCTTATAATTGGGGGAGATAGTGTTCTGTGGTTTGGTGGGGGAATGAAAAGAGCAGGAGCTTGGAATGGGACATTCTGCATTAGGACACAAAGCTTGAGCTCAGGGTCAGTAAGTTACAATATAACAGTCACTTCTTCAGTGACATGATTTCCACTTTGAATATTAAAATGTTTAACAAAAAGAAATCACAGTGATTTCATTCAAATTTAAAATTGTTAATAAGTTAGCACATATTTATTTCACATTTGATGTTAGTTTTTGAATATCTTACAATTTATTGAAAGCCAGTAAACAGGATTATTTTTTTTAAAATCCAGCATTAATACATAAAAGTGTGGGTGTATGTATGCATATAAGTGTATATAAGTGCATTTATATTGAGGGATATAACTTACATAACAAAGTATACAAATAATTATGAATGAAAATATGCACAGAAATATAGACAATAATTCTAGCAACTATAATCTCATATTCTTAAAACTAATAAAATATTAATTTCTGTTAGTTAAAAAGCAGGCAAAAACTAAACTATAATGCTAAGCATGCATTGTTGATTTTGGGCTGAATAAAGATTTCATTTTCTCAATTAAAATTTAAGTAATGTTTGAAATTTTATGACATAGGATATGCTAAGATTTATTAAATATTCCTTTAGTTATTATTTTCAAACATTTTTATCGAAGTGTATCATTTATATATGATCATACACAAACATTAAGTGTATAGTAAAGTTGTGAACCTACAAGATAGAAAAGCATTATGCAGGGGTCCCATACATCAGCCCTCCACCAACACCTTGCATTGTTGTGATATATTTCTTACCAACTATGAAAGAGCATCATCAAAATATTATTATTAACTATAGTCCATATCAAGCATTGGGTGTATTTTTCCCCAATCTCCACCTATTAAAAAATTTTTCAATTTTATGGATACATATTAATAAAACATACACTTTATCCAAAGTGTATAATCAATGGTATTTGGTATAACCACATAGTTGTGCATTCCATTCTTTTATCATTATTTCAAAAGCCATTGATCACTTTTTCTGTGAAGTCCCAGTCATGTTGAAGTAGTCTTGTGTAGACAAATCATGCTATGAATGGGGGCTTGTTGTAAATGTTGTTATCTTCCTGGTCATCCCTTCCTCCATCATATCTGCTTCTTTTGTCCAAATTCTTCTTCTTATTCTCCAAATAAAAACATCAGAGGCATGGAAAAAGTCATTTTCTACTTGCTCCTTCCACGTGATTGTTGTCATAATGTCCTATGGGCCATTTATTTTCACATATATGAGACCTAAATCCTACCACACCCAAGTCAGAACAAGTTCTTAGCACTATTCTATACCAAATTCAAACTGACACTCAACCCTCTAATCTACAGTTTTAGGAACAAAGATGTTTTGCTAGCAATGAAAAATGTGCTCAAAAGTAAAGTTTTACATAAAAAGTGAATATGAAAAATGTTTTTAATGGTTGTGCTATTTATTTACCTTCCAATATTAGATTACCCTGAGAAAGAAATAAGAAATTTACTGATGACTTGACTACAAAAGTCAATATTTTCCAAGTATGGAAAGAAGTGGGTATACCTAAAATTTGACATATAAAATTATCCTTTGTGTTGGTTTGTAAGTGAACACATATGAAAATGCATTGAACCTTCTGTAAATATTAAAGAAATAAAATATGACCCAAAGAGATTTACACCTTTCAACAAAAATTGTAAAAATTGGTAACAATTTTTATTTAAATTAGAATCATCCTTGTACATTGTATAAGAAAATTATGTCCACATGTTTTCATTTTAATTAAACTAATTAAAAATACATTTAAAACTTTACACTCAATTAATAAAACACTCTAATCACCTTTTGGAATATTCATTAATCATTACCTGACTTGTTTTAATATCTTCTTAATAATGGGAATAATGTATGCATATATTAATATATTATATTATAATAATAATATAATATATAAATATATAATAAATATATTTAAAATATCCTCAAATATATAAATATAATTATATATAAGATATATATAAACTTACATCTATAATTTGGTTGTGTTAGGATGAAGTTGTTGCATCTTTTTGCATAGTAAGAATATATTTTATTAGAATATTCCAGAAAATTTGTATCATTTCATACAAATACCTATCCATAATTTCAATCACTCTTATCATTTTGTCATGAAGTAGACCACAAAGATAATACATAAATATTTATCTTCAGAATCTATGTATCAATTTTATTAATAGGAAAATCAATAAAATGTTTTCAGATGAGTGTTCAGGTTAGTTTTATTATAGTAAGCTGACAAAATATGATGTATTAAATCAATATTTTATATGCTAAACATAATATATGAAAATATTATATCAACTTTAATGAGTTAATACCATTTCTGTGACTTTCTCAATTAGCAATTTTAAAATAGCAAAAATAACAAATGATAGCAAAGATTTTATGAATTAACATCATAATATAGTGTAGATGGACATGAACTTAAAATATAAACTTAGCAATATATTATAGAATATTGAAGAGGTTATTACATTTTTTCTGAATATATTCTTCCTAGTGCTAATCAGATAAGGTAATATTTTTTAAAATTTATACTCATAATTTATTGCATGGCAGGTTGGTTTTTGTGTAGATATTTCAGTATTAATTAGGGTCCTCCTAGGAACAGAATCTACAGGATATGTGTGTGTGTGTGCAATGTAAATATTATGGCATATATTTTATGACATGACATTTATTATAGGAATGGACTCACACAACAGTGGGGATGGGCAAGTCCAAATCCTTTATGAAAGCACACAAGTGAGGAACACTAATCAATGTTTTCAATGAATTTCCTAGGAAGAGTTTGCTGGCTTAAGAAGTTGTGGGGATTTTTCCCTCTGACTGCACAAATCATCAGTTCTTCCTTTAAACTTCACTAGTTGGGTGAGAATTTTCTCCTTGTTGAAGACAGACTCCTTAGTTGACTATAGACATTATCAGCCATAGATGCAATCAACTAATTGATGGTATAAAGCTGTGAAATTTCCTCACATTAACAATAAGGCCCATGCTTTCTTCACCAAACAAATGGATACCACAACTTGACAATAAACTTAACCACCGAAGATATCTATTTTTATTTTGACATATAATTAAAATATAGATATTTTAAGACATAAGAGAATTACTGTTAAATATTTAGAGTTGGTAAGGGTTTAGTGATGATGCTTAATAGAATCTGAAGAGTTAGAAATATTTTATGAAGGGACCACAGATGAAAGGATGGGATGTATGAGGTTTATTTCAAAATTTACAATGTTTCAAGAGATGAGAGTGTTATATGGAGCAATATTTGCCTTGTGTTGATAACTGTGGAATCTGGATGATAGATGCTTGGGAGTTCATTGTAATCTCATGCTACTTTAATACTTGTTTGAAATTTCCATAACCCTTTAAAGAATTTTGACAAATTATCTTTTTATTATTCCCAACTAAAAATTTCATATGTCCAGTAATATCCACAAAATGATTTTACAAAAGTGTGCTATGAATCCAATTTCACAATGTTCATAGAGACTGGGGAAGATAAAAATATTTGCTGCATTCTGTTTGCCATATAGAAACATGTTAAATCTATTTACTTGCACTTAAGAGGAGTTCAAGGAATAAAATGCAAATTCCTTGATGGATTTATATTGAGATAATATATTCATTTTACTTAATATCTTATTTTATAGAAATTGTAGAATTAGTAAATCTTTAAGTCCATAGTTTTCCTATTACATTTTCTGAGCATCCTTTTTTGTTCATATGATAATTTCCATTAAGTTAATTGGTGTTCATGTTATATATGATTTATGCAAATAGCATTAATTTTGTACTTCTTTTGAATAATGAAATTCACTAAGTTCCAGTGTTGTTTAGCATGATATACAGGGTTACTGCTTCCAGGAAGTTATTGAATAAAATATGTGTTACATGGCATTTAATGTGCTGAACATAGCATTAATAGGAAGATTTAACATAGATCTTTAATATATCTATGATGTTTATCGTAGTACAAACTTTTTATCTTTCTTATAATGCAAAAACAGTTTGTGTATTGTTCAGTTTTAGAAATACTCTTATTTTACCAAAAATTTTCACCCTCAATTTGAATAATACATTTTCTCAAATTTAATATTATCATTCACTAGACTTTTTCTCTAAAATCTCACATCTGATTCTTTCACAAATCCTGTTGGTTTCACCTTTAGAATCGACTCCATATCTGCCTCTTTTTCCAATAGTCCCTTACTGACACACTGAGCCCAACTGCCTCATATATCAAGCACCAGGCCAATCTCTTGTTTTATCCCAACTTTCAAAATTGTGACATTGAGGCTTTCTATACACGATTCTCTTAAAATCTTTTTCAGATTGACATCTCGCCATACTCAAATCCTTCTAATGACTTTTGGATAAATCCAGTTTTACAGGCTTTCATGATGATCCATTGCATCCATGAATCACATCATTCATAGCACAAGCTCCCTCCCTGAATTTTGGAAGCTAACTTTCTAGTTTTTCCTCATGGTTTCAGGTCCTTTGTTCTGTACCCTACTACCCCTTTTCAATAAACCTTCCTATTGTCTTGCTCCTTCAATATATTCAGATTTCTGCCCACATATCCCAGTGAAGTTGGGCCTTTTCTGGACAATCAAATTTACATAGTAGGTTCATAGCATTATATAACATTGCCTTGATTTTTATATTCTAAGCTTTAGCATTACTTAATATTTTATTATTTGCTTATTTGTATAGACATATTGTGTGCATGTTTTCTCCTTCAATATGTAAGCTCCTGAAAAAATTATTTGTCTTTATGGTTTACTTCCATAAATATATGGTTATACAAGTAGAAATAATTTAACTACCCTTAGATTTTATATTCTTGTATCCTACTTATAATTGAATGATATTCATAAGTGAGATTTTTTCCAAATTTAATGCTTTGCAATATTCATAAATGTACTCATAAATTTTCTTTTAAAATTTAAAAAGTAACTACTATCTGCCAAGGAGTGATCTACATATTTTTATACTAATATATTTAATTCTCCCATAGACACTATTCTATTATAAGTATACTCTTCATTACAACTATTATGATCATAATATACATGAGCAGAGAGATTCAAACTTTTCTCAGTCACAAATATATATTTATACAGTCACTATCAATTCCTTAGCTGTATTCTATTCCATATTCTCCACTTTTTGAAGTATATATCCTATCATAAGTCAATTTTTTTTTTAATGTCTAGAGAAAAGTAACATAATAAATAACAAACTAGTTTGCTTAGAAGTATATCATATTATAATATGTTTAGCTTCCTAGTTTAGTTATTTTCTATTCAGGTTCTTTATGTTTCTTTGTGGACATGTTGATAGCGTGTATTTGTGAACTGACTTACACATACTGTCACATAAGCATGTATGCCCTCATCCATGAAAAAGACCACTTAAGGATTTCATGGGATATATTTTAATGTTTTCATTAAGATACATCTCAGTAATTTATGAGGTAAATGAAATGGTTGAAAAGACTAAAGTCCATGCAATATAAATTCTATATTCTATACAGTTCCAATAAAAACCACAAAATGTTTGCAAAGAAAAGATGATTTTAATCATCTTGAAATTATGAGAGGGCCAGTTCTAATAATCAGTCAATATACAATCCTCATGCCCATGAAAAAATAGCCATATGTACCTTCCTACAAAACAACATGGTGCTCTAACAAGAAACACAAAACACAGTCTCTGTTGATTGAGATAGAAATCTTTAAGGAAAATTGTGTCTTACTTTAGAATGTGATTTCTGACACCTGTACCTTTGAAAGGAGGCCTTGTTTAAGGAGGAAAACCTTGGGATTGTTACCTAATCTGTCTGCTCCTAATATAGATGATTTGTGATTAAATGAAAAAAGAAGTAAGATGCTTAAAATTTTTCATGATATTTAAAATGAAGTATAACATTTGGCTTTCATAAGATTTATAGATAAATGTAATTAAATGTATTTATTTTTATAAATAAACTTGCATATCAATATTATTTGGTGATCATTTATATTGCCCAACAATATATCAAAAAATAACTGAAGCATACACCAATTTGAAAATATTGACTCTAGCTAGTGGTAATATTTTGGCAATGTTCTTTCTGAGTTTGTAACAATTGTTTCACACGATGCAAAGTGATGAAGGTGGGTAATGTTTGGCAGCCCTGTATGATGATGTGCATGTTTCTTTTGTAAGTTCATGAGTTTTACTATATACTTATTATTTAAGAATGTTCATATTAATGTTAAAAAATAATTGAAGAAGAAACATTTGATAAAGTGACTCCTCTTTTATTGGCCTGTCAGTGGTAGGCAGTTTATGGAATAAGTACATTCATTCTTTGACTCCAGAAACACCTGGTGATGATCTCAAACAAGGCCAACTGAGTGCTTCTCCATCTAGTGTATGGTGCACCGCATCAACAGTTCCCTTAACAGACATCGTGTTACCAGGCTCTGATGAGTAGAAATAAAATGTGCCTACTGATGGTCTAAAAAGGAAGAGGTTAATCTTTTCTTGCCACACCATGTAGTTGCAGCATAGCCAAGTGTGGGCCCTGTATGGGGCCCTGAATCCCAGTTAAACCTTTTTAAAACAGAAAGAGAGGACCGATAGATTTGAGGGCCAGGAATCACATGGTCATGTCTCCTTAAAAGGATGAGGAAATGAACTACTAAACTAGTCAATTTTAAATGAGCTCAAGGGAATTATTCAGAGGTAGAACTTAGAAACCCAGTCTTATTTCAAAGAAAGCTGGTAGAAGCAATAAAATTACCCTCATGATAGATACAATCTCTAAGATATACAAGTCTTCCTAGGAACTCCAGTCTGCCTCCAATGTCCATGGATAACTGCAGAAACTGTCCCTGGGTCCCCAAACTACCATTAACTTCCTTTTATAAACAGGCTTTGCAGTTTTCAGCCATCTCAAACCAACCTCCAAGGAGAAGCAGGTGAGGAGGAAAGAGGCACAGAACCCAGAATCAGGCTCAGATTTTAACTACTGCTGTTAAATACGCTATCACCTCAGGTTTACCTGAATCTAGGCTGCACATTGGCAGGAACCTGGCTCCAAGCTATGTCACCATGTGGAACACTGGGGCCTTGCCCCAGGGGAGGAGGAAAGGGAACTCAAACCATGTGTGAACCATCAACCAGAAGTGATCCAGGTGCTCCTAGACTATTGACATGGCAGTTGAGATTCTTAAATTCTTAATTAGCCTGGGAGACAATTACTCAGTCCTTGCCTGCACTATAGGCCTCTCCAAACTTGGTTTGCCTAATGATGGAAGTGAACTGGGAATCAAGGTCTAGGCCATTTACTAAACCTCCCCCACCTCTGACCCATATTTTAAAATATCCCTGGCTATTCCTAGCTCCCTGACTATTCCCTAAGAACACCCCAATCCTTCTAGTGAATAAGCCTCAATGGGCTTTACCCCTTGCTGGGTGGTAACTAATGGGATGTATCCTAAAAGCAGCCCCAATTCATGTCTTATTGGGGGGCAGGCCTTCTCTATACCCCTTAGCTCTGTACTTCACAGACACACAAGGATTTTCTTAAGGAATGAAGCTGGATTTTCCTGCATGATTTTTCTGTCATGGACAGACACTGGGAGCTTTGAATTTAGGTGATGCAAAATGGAGGTCTTTCTCTAATTAACTGAGTGCAAAATTCCATCTTTTGTCCTAATCTGTGCTTGGTTTAACTTTGTCAATCTGCTTGTGCCTAGGAAGTCATAAATCAGATTTGGGGATTGCCTGTTACAAATTGGCTAACAGTGAAAGATAACCTAAAAAGAAATCTTTAATTGTCAATACTATCTTTCAATTTAATGTGATATATAAAGAAATCTCATAGAATTTGTTCATTTGCTGGGAGAACAGAAAAACTTAGCAACATTAATATTACTAATAAAATAGTTTTATTTGCTTAGCTAGTAAATCAAAGTGCCCAAATTGGTTTTAAGTGGAAACTTAATAGATACTGTAACTAAGAGTTATGATCATCATAAAGATGTCTTTATTTTTTAATATATTTTTAAAAATTTTTAGAGGTACTTAAATTACATAAATGTTACTTAAAAAAATATATGGGTTCCCATATGCCCCACTCCCAACCTGTCCTACATTTTACCACGTTAACAACATCCTTCATTAGTGTGGAACATTTGTTATAATTGATGAACATATTTTGGAACATTGCCACTAAGTGTGGATTATAGATTAAATTGCAGTTAACACTCTCCCACACAATTTTGTAAGTTATGACAAGATAATAATGTCTTTTATCTGTCTTTGCAATGTCATTCAGGACAATTATCAAGTCCCCAAAATGCCCCCACATTGTATTTCCCCCTTCCTGCCTTCAGAACCTTCAGTGCCCACTAGCTCCACATCAATGACAAAAGTTCTTCCATTGTTAGAACCATAATAAGTCTATAGTGGAATACCAGTAATTCTACTCTAGTCCATCTTTCAATCCTCAATCCTGAGGGTTTTTTGTTGGTAATGCCCATTTGGCTTCTAATTGGCAAGGGCCTAAGTCCCATGGGCAGATGGATGGGACTCTCTTGCTTGCAGTTGTAGACTATCTCTGTTCCTTGGGATGGTTTTTGCCTTTATGTTACAAAGCAGCAGAAGGATAATATCTCAAATTGCTGTAATTGGGTGGATTTACCCTAGAGTCTACTATTTTATGGTAATTTTAGACTAGTTTATATTTGTTTAGGGTTACTTCAGGTCTAATGTCACCCTTGTGCATGCTTGTTATAGTAATGTAAATTACAAACAAAACTTACCTTTGATTATGGTTATTTGTGAATAACTTACTAACTTTACCTCACTCTTAGACTTCAGCTATTGTGACGATAATTAGAAATTGAGTTTGCCTTTGCTTATGGCTATTTCATGACAACTTCTCAAGCCCCCCTTGTCTCAGGGGAAGGCAAATTTGAGACACCCCTGTCTCCTATCTTTCCACAGGTGTTAATGATTCTGCTTTCTCTTATGACTAGTGGTATGACCTAGATTGCTGCCTGGTGGAATTCTCAAACCTCAGGGTTGGACATCCACTGTATCATTTCATGGCCAGTGGAGTCCTATTATCTCTGAGAAGAGGGGAGTGGGAGCCCTCTTACCTTGAGAGTTTAGGCTCCTGAAAGCAGCAAGTGTTGCAAGAAACCAGAGTCCCTGAGACTTCAATGACCTCAAAAAGTATATACTGGAATTAGTGTTGTTCATCCCAGATCTTTCAACATCAAAATGGGACATAAACAAATTTCTGAAGTAAAGGAAGTATTGTAAATTCCAATTTAAACCATTAGGAACAATTTGGATATAAGCCAATAATTAAAAGGAATGAAATTCTTCTGCAAAACTTCATAGTCACAGTGCAGATTAATTAGAAAAGAAACCAATAATCAGTATTCTTTTAAGATCATTCATAATTTTATAATTTTATTAAAGAAGAGGTTATAGCCTACTGTAAAAGAAGGGAAAAAAATTCCTTGCATAAACTATAATTGCTTCAATTTTATTTACTTTGAGTGTTATCTACCTAGCTTTATTGAACAAAAAGTTAATAAATTATCGCTGTATGTACTAAATCTTTAAGATGATGAAAATTGTAATTTTATCATTAATAAAATTAAGATAAAGTAAATTTCTTTGATTAATTGTAATTTAATAAATGTATTTAAAGGTAAATTAACTAGTCTATATGGTTATGATTAATTATAAGAAGTTTGTAAGCATTTTGACTAAATTGAAGTATTTTAATGGCTATTTCCAGAAAGCCATTATTTAATAGAAACCTAAATTGATATTAATAATAAAAAGTAATTTCATAACAGGGAAAAATATCAGAGACCTCCTCAATCTGCATATTAAAGAAGTGGTAAGGAAAGAAAATCTTGATTCCATTGGAAATCTTAGATTTTTCTCAAAATAATTGAGATAATGCTGTCACCTGTACTGCTAAAGTGAAATACCTTTTAATTAACATCATCATATTAAAAGTATAGAAGTAAAAGGCAAAGAACTAAAATAGTTAATTTCATTAAATATGTTGTTAGAGAAAAAATGGCACTCACTGGGATGCAGAGACTGAGGGTTGCAGGCAGGAAGTTTATTGAGAAGCTCTCCCAGTGGAGGGGGTCTGAAGAATAGACTTTAGCCCACCCCCAGAGGGAGGTGGACATGGCTTTATAGAGTACATCAATAGGTGGGGGAAATGGAGTACAACCTGGGGTCAAAATGGCCAAGGGGATGTGGGGTAGGAGGTCTTGGGTGTTGGAGGGGTTGGAGAAGGAGTGATGGCCCTTATCTACTCCATTTTGTTTATTCTTGTTAGGGGATGAGCTGCACCTAGGCTATGGTTTGCTTAATCGGATGGGTTATGGCTGGAGGCTGCCATTCCTCAACCTATGCCACAGGGGCATTGATTCAAGGTCCTATGACCTGTCAATCATTGCAAACCTTGTAAGGGGGAACATCTAACATTCCTAACTCTTGGATTATATATATATGATGAAGGACCTAAGTAATGGGAATACTGGGCAGAACAGAAGGGTGAGTCTGGTTAAGGGTTCCCTTTCATTCTGTCCAGTGGGTTCTAATTTCTGGTCCAGAAGAGGTTGGTATTGACATTCAAGTAGCAAGAAGATGCCATTCACATATTCCTGAGTTTTTGATTGCACAATTTGGATGTGAATCAGATGAGAAGCTGTAAGAGACAAGGACCAAAAAGAAGCAGCAGCACTAATAACAGTGTGGTGTTATAATGGGTAAAAGGATTGATTTTCAGGGTGGGGAAAAGTAAGACAGAAATGAGGATAACCAGGATTGATTTCCATAGCTGTCGTCTTGGGCCTTCTGAATGATCTCTATGTTTTCTTTTGAAATTTTAAGATTTTCTTCTACCTGCCCAGTTTTGTTAATATTAAAAACAGCAAGTTTCCTTTTGGATTAGGGACAGGGATGGGGTTTGGGGTCATCTACTATGGGGCAGAGGAGACCTGCCCGCTCTGACCTAGGTCACAGAGAGTTATTTTGCTAAATGGGGTTAATATTCCCAACTTTTTTGATATGGTTGGGTGCAGAGAGAAAGCAGGAAGGTGAGCATTGATTATTTGGCTGCTTTCTGCTGTTATGGGGCATTGTGTGATTCAGTTACTGTTCTCCTTTCAGTATTGAGATATTATGGCTTCTGGCTTGGCAGCTGGCACTGTATTTTTGCAGCAGCAGAAAATCATGTACAGGATCATGGGTGACATCTCAGACAGCTGTTTGGATAAACTGAGTTATTGCATGCAAGATGTATGGACCTGCTGATACGAGGAGAATGAGAGTTATAATTGCGGCAAGGATAGGAATTAACCATGAAATTTAGGGTGGGCTGTAAGGTTATCACCTCAAGGAGTCTGAGGAGAAGAAATTATAAGATTATATACTCAACATTGAACATTAAAGGTTGACTGTGAAATTACATAATTTGGTGGGCTTACACACAGAGTTTTAGCAGGAATAGAAGACTTTATATTATTACCTGTGGCTTCATAACAGTGTTTTTGAGTGATTTTTAACTTTTCATGGATTTAAGATTCCCAACTAGAAGGCTGCATAGATAGGCCCATGGTTAAAATGATTCTATTTTCTCCCATTTTGTATAGTTTGTGGGATAGACAACGACAAATTATTATTACTTCCCCTTTTTGGGCTGGGGGTGGCTGGCACTTTAACTTGTAACTTTAGTGCCTTCTTGGTCTTGCTGTTACCATCGTAACTGGATCTATGGCTACAGCCCACAGGAACAAATTACAAGAGTTCTGCTGCAGTGTCTGCAGCACTGAAAGCATACCTTGCCCCTTCTGAGAACAGGAGGGGACGATGTCACAGTGTTGGAATGAGCATGACGGACACTCATGGGTGATGCTCATGAGCTGCTGGTGGGCAACAGGCAGTTGGAACTGCTGGGCTAGGCACCACAAGGTCTGGTATCCATAATGTTTGCTTTTTTGGTAGAGCCACTATGCTGCTTTTTTATCTCAATGGTAAGGCTCTGGATCTTTGTGAGGGCATCTGACTCAACAGTCCCAAGAGAGATGTTAGAGGAAGGAGCAGGGACATAATAGACAGTTACCTGTCGCTGCTGCCAGGCATCCCAGATGTTCTTCCACAGACCTCTCTTCCCCACAGAGGGCAGCCCACAAGAGTTCATTGTTCCTTTCTTGTACTTCGGCTTCTTCTCGAAATTGTGACTAAAGCCCAAGGGATATTTGTTTTGAATGTTGCCTTTGCCACAAACCCCACCCAAAGTCAATATTAGTACTAGCTACACTCAATTTACAGTGTAAGTTAAAGTTCACCACCGCCCTTACTGCTTAAACTTGTGTTATTGCCCTCTAAAAAGCAGCCTGCTGGGGGGTGGGGGTTGTTTCTCATTTCCATGCACAACCTTTTCTAATTAACACATAAAATGGTTTTAGTATCTGGGCTAAATGAGGGATGAAGGGTTTTCAGTACCCCAACAATCAATTATAGCAGTAGATACAGGTTTTGTTTTACTTAACTGAACAATGTTTAAGAATTTGATAGACAGCCAAGACTTTGTAGCTTGTCCCAATTGTTTGCCAATTTCAGGCTCTTAAGATAAGATACTGAGATAAGATAAGATATTGTCTCTGATGCTTTTATTAATTCTGAAAAAAGGATTGCTGGTTAACATAATGTCATCAATAGGGTTACAGCCACAGATTTTTCTACACAGCCAGAATCTTTGACACCAGACCAGGACAGATGGTTGGGCTATGCACACAGCCTTGGGGAAGCACTGCAAAATCCACCATTGGCCTTCTCACAGGAAGGTGAATGCAGGCTGGCTTGATTTGCCTAAGGAGATACTAAAGAATGCCTCAGTAGGTTTTAAAACAAAGTGATAATGACATAGCTGGATATTAATTTCTTACAACAAACTAACAATATTTGGGCATGATAATTTATTGTTATTCACCACCTCTGGCAGCCCTCAATGCCCACTCTTTTTCTGCAGCCATAAAGCTACATTTTTACTGGAGGTGGGACAAATCAGATGAACATGAGCTCAGGCATCCGTCTCTTGATTTCTAGGCAGAGAGGTTGTTTCTGTGACACATACCATTTTTTAAAAATAATTAAAACCACGATTAACAACACTATAAACATTTTTAGATGTTCAGGAATTTTATGCATGAACATTGTACTGGTACAAGTTTGATTAACAGAGGGTTATATAGTTCAGACTTTTAAACACTTTTCAGCCAACCTATAATATATAATGCAACCACAACAACTTCAACAACTTGCCATATGCATTCAAGTTTTGTCCTATATACTTCCAATCTGATGTTTTGAAAACTAGCCATCTTATTTTAGGACAAAACACACTTTCCTGAACAAACATCAAATTTCACTCAACACTCCTACAAACTTTTTACTTCTTTCAATATCCACTTAAGTTTCACATCTTTCATTTCATTCTGTGAAGAAAAGTAAATTATTCACTTTAATTTTGGCAAGAACTATTTTTTATGAAGAGATTTGCAGTAATTTCATTAGTCAGGACATAACAATTTTCATCGCTTTAAAGATTTAATATACACAATACAAATTTACCTTACTAGCATTCATACTTATTAATATGAGCACTTATTTGATTTTTGGCCATTTGAATAGAGTTCTTTTGAGAATTTTCATTAGCCAATTTAATATTTCCATTCGGAGGTATCAAGATACACACTGAATAAACAGACAAACATAAAAAGAGTTAAGATAAATTTACAGAAACATAAAGCTCAGTAACTTGATTAATAATTCTTACTCCTTTGGTATGGCTATTTTTAGGCTTTTAATTATTTTATATCTTTGATTTTACTGCTTTTAAGATTTAAATACT
This sequence comes from Tolypeutes matacus, assembly GCA_026826555.1. Classification (NCBI taxonomy): domain Eukaryota; kingdom Metazoa; phylum Chordata; class Mammalia; order Cingulata; family Chlamyphoridae; genus Tolypeutes; species Tolypeutes matacus. The sequence continues at coordinate 51,166 of JAKSZT010054391.1, forward strand.
TTACTAGTATTCAGCAATAGTTAGGAATATTTGAGCATTATAAATGCAGTTAAGCTTTAATTCAACAGTTTAGATAGACAGGTATTTAACACATATATTTTGGATTATTGCTTTTTAGGAGTACACTTAGACAGACTTAGGAGTTACCTAAAAGCTTGCTTGTAAGAGGTGTAGGTTTGTTAAGTAAGATTATTAGGGACAGCTGTATGTTGAAACTTTTGATAAGATCAGAAGGATCGGAGGAATAGGATCTGAAGTGATGTTTTATTTGGGAGAGGTCAGACAGGGAGAAAGAGATGTGAACATGCATATTGCTTTCTGCCTGTGCCACTTCCTGGAGAGAGAGGACAGCAGCTGGGAAAGGAGTCTGGGGAGTGAGGATTCGGGCTCAAGAGTGGGTGATGGATGGGGAGGAGGAAGCAGGCCCTGGGAGAGGTGTGGGGGAAGGGAAGGAGGACCTAGCAAGTTCAGGGGATGCTAAAGAGGCATACAGCAGCGGAGGAGGGGTGTGATCAGAGGGATCAGAGTTGGAAGAGGGGTTTTCTGTGTGTGGAAGTTGGGGAGGGGCAGACAGGGGAGGCAAGCACTGGCCCCAGGTGCCTGTATGATGAGGGGTGAAAGTTGGAGGAGCCTGGTCTGCCAGATTGAAGTGGAGATTTTCAGGGGTTGTAGGGTGTGTGAGAGATGAGGAGAAGGAAATTTTCTGAGAGGGTTTTTGGTGTGAAAGAAGGATCTGATAAGAGGAACAGTGTTGGCAAAGGGGCAGACGATTATGAATGGAAAAAATGCCTGTATGTAAGGAATATGTGACCACTTGCCAGTGCAGTGGATGAAGTTCTCTAAGTCTCAGAGAGTTTGGAAATTGAAAGTGCCGTTCTCCGGCCATTGATTTTCATTGTCCAATTTATATTGCTGTCACACAGAGGTCAGATAGAAAATGAGGTTTTAAGTTTGATGTCTCCTTCTGAGTTAAAAGTTTTAAGGTTATGAAGGACACAACCCAGGGGTGTGGTTTTTTGGGGGACCAAAATTAAATTCCCCATTTTAGGTGGCTTGGTGAGATTAAGGATCTCTAAGACAGGGGAGATTATGAGTGAGACAGGCATCTCCAAATCAGTCAGAAATCTCCAAGGAAACAGAAAACCACACTTGGAGCCAGATGTCTCTGGAGCCAAGGGGTTTCTTCCCATGAGGATGCAGGCCTACCATCCACCATGGCCCTAGGGGACAGCAGCAAGGATCACAGACCTAACACTAGGATTTTTCAGTGGGTTGTCCTGAACAACATAAAAAGGAGAGAGAGCAGGATCCTCCGGCGAAATCCTAAATGTTTCTTGCCTACTCAGAAAGCTTTGTCCACGTAGCTCTTTCCCCAGACCTCCTTTTCACCAATTTTTGAATCATGTTCCTTCCAAGTCCCTGACCATCCAGCCAAACCACTGGCAACAGCACATGAATTAGGGTACAAATGCACCTCTGGCCATTTCTTCTTCCAAACAAAATGAAAAACTAGATGCACTGCTCGAAGCTCTGCCCACTGGGAGGATTTGCCCTCACTGCTATCCTTCAAGGATGTCCCAGAAAAGGGCTGTAGTGCCACGGTTGTCCACTTTTGGGTGGTACCTGCATATCATTCAGAACCATCTGTAAACCAGGCACGAGTTTTCTCAACCTCAGTCAACTGATTGTAAGGGACTGCCCAAGAGGTCAAAGCTGTGGGCTGGGAAAGAGAAGGTAACATGGCAGGGGTGGTGACCATGGGTATTTGGGCTACTCCCTCATGTAACTTACTTGTGCCTTCAGGACCTGCTCGAGCCCTATCTCATATATACCACTTCCACTTTATTATGGAGTGCCGCTGTCTATGCCCAACTTTATGGCTTGGTGGGTCAGACAATACCCAGCTCCTGACAGGCAACTCAGGTCTCATGGTAACTTGATGGCCCATGGTTAAGCATTCAGTCTCTAATAAGGCCCAGTAGCAAGCCAAAAGCTGCTTCTCAAAAGGGGAGTAGTTATCTGCAGAGCATGGCAAAGCTTTGCTCCAAAATCCTAATTGTCTGAGTTGTGATTCCTGTATAGGGGCCTGCCAAAGGCTCCAGACAGCATCTCTATTTGCCACTGAAACTTCCAGCACCATTGGATCTGCTGGGTCATATGGTACAAGTGGTAGTGAAGCTTGCACAGCAGCCTGGACCTGTTGCAGGGGCTTCCTCTTGTTCCAGTCCCCAATCAAAACTAGAAGCTTTACTGGTCACTCAGTAAATGGGCTGGTGTAGCACACCCAAATAAGGAATGTGTTGTCTCCAAAATCCAAAGAGACCAACTAAGTGTTGTGCCTCATTTTTGGTTGTAGGAGGGGCCAGGTGCAACAGCTTAGCCTTTACTTTAGAAGGGATATCTTGACAGGCCCCACAGCACTGGACACCTAGAAATTTCACTGAGGTGGAAACATCCTATATTTTTGTTGGATTTATCTCCCATCCTCCCTCACACAAATGCCTTACCAATAAATCTAGAGACTTTGCTACTTCTTGTTCAGTAGGACTTATCAACATGATATCATCAATATAATGGGCCAGTGTGATGTCTTGTGGGAGGGAGAGATGATCAAGGTCCCTGCAGACAATATTATGACATAAAGCTGGAGAGTTGATATACCCCTGAGGCAGGATTGTGAAGGTATACTGCTGGCTTTGCCAGCTAAAAGCAAACTGTTTCTGGTAGTCCTTACTAATGGCAATTGAGAAAAAAAGCATTTGCCAGATCAACAGCTGCAATCCAGGTACCAGGGGAAGTTTTGATTTGCTGAAGCAATGATACCACATCTGCAATTGGAGTCACCACCTGGTTAAGTTATGATAGTCTACTGTCATCCTCCAAGATCCATCTCTTTTCTGCACGGGCCAATAGGAGAATTGAATGTGGATGTGGTTGGAATCACCACCCCTGCATCCTTCAAATCCTTCATGGTGGCACTAATCTCTACAATCCCTCCAGGAATCCAATATTGCCTATTTACTATTTTGTTAGGCAGGGGCAGTTCTAGAGGCTTCCTATTGGTCTTTCCAACCATAAGAGCCCTCACTCCACAAGTCAGGGGTCCAATGTGGGGATTCTGGAGTTACCAAGTATGTATATTCCAATTATGCATTCTGGAACTAGGAAATAACCACAGAATGGGTCCAGGACCCAATGGATCCACTGTGAGATGGACCTGAGCTAAAACTCCATCAATAACCTGACCTTGATAAGTCCCTGTACTGACTGGTGGACCACTGTGATGTTTTGGGTCTCCTGAACTTAATGTCACTTCTGAGCCAGTGTCTAATAATCCCTGAAATGTCTGATCATTTCCTTTTCCCCAGTGAAAAGTTACTCTGACAAAAGGCCGTATGTGTCCCTGGGGAAAGGTGGGAGGAAGATTAACTGTATAAATTTTTAGCAGTTTAACAGGATCCTTCCCCAAGGGGACCTGGCCTTCTCCTCATTCAAGAGGCTCTGGGTCTGTAACCTGTCTCGAATTTATTAAGGGGCTGTGATTCTCTGCATCTGTAATTTGAGTTAGGATTTTGTTCACTCAACCTACAACTCTTCTGATGAAACAGATCCAGAAGAAATTTAGTAGACTGCCCATGTATTTCACTTCTAGGTACCCCATGATCTATTAGCCAACGCCATAAATCCATGTGACTCAGACTATTCTGTGTGCTGTTTTGAATCTGTCTTTCATTGCAGTAGGCATGCCCATCTTGCCTTTGGTGATTAACTGCCGATACTTGACTTTTACTGGACCGAGATCGATCGTCCCCATAATGTTTAAGGATTACAATTCCATTACTGCCCTCCCTACAGTAATATCCAGACTGTAGAGAAGAGCAACCACAGAGATCTCCAGAAAAGATGAAGTTGGTTTTAAAATTTATTCCTCACAGTCCTGGTTAAAGGTGTGTCCTCTGTCATTCCTGGGGTGGGTGGGCAGGCCTGAAATGATAAATCCATTCTGGCATTCCAATTTCTCTAAGCTTTTGAATCTCCTTATGTACTGTATACCAGGGCAAATCAGACATCTCAACATCAGACATGCTAGGCCATCATTTGGTCCATGCTTCAGTCAGCCACCCAAACAAAAAGAGCACTTTCTAACCCCTTGAGCTATAGCACTGAATCCAGAATTCCTGATTAGTGGGCCCATATCAATAATTCAGCCTGATCCAACTTTATATTCCATCCACCATTATCCCATAACCTTAGTATCCATTCCCACACATATTCCCCTGATTTCTGACTATATAATTTGGAAAACTCATGCAATTCTTTCAGAGTATAGCATACTTCCTCATGGGTCACACTTCATATTTCACCTTTGGGAGCTTCTTGTGATTTTAGTCTAGTAATGGATCTCAAAGACAAGAGGGCTGGGGGGTGTGGATAAGGAGAAGGATAAGAGATTTCTTACATGCTACTGACCTCAGGGCATTCCTCTGCATTTTCTTCTGGTGAGTCAGGATTAATCTGTTCAGGCAGGGGTTGGAAGACATTCCTCAAGGCAGTCTGGAAGTTTTGCAGTACATGCTGTAGTTTGGCTGGTAACTGCCTTGTGGCTGGGAGGAGGTCTAGACTCTCAGGGACAGGCTGGAGGATGGGCAGTGTATGCTGGAGTTAGGCTAGTACCTGCCTCAGGGCTGGGAGGAGGTCTAGACTCCCTGGGGCAGGCCAGAGGCTGGGCAGTACAGGCTTCCCACCTCAGGTCTGGAAGGAAGCCCAGACTCCCTGGGGCAGGCTGGAGGCTGGATGATAGAAGTTTCACAAGGTATGGTCTCCACAAAGCAGGCCATAGCAGGTTTATCTGGTAAAGTCTCAGCAGAATTTAGGGTTCCAGTGTCCCCACCAATATTATCATCATCCTATATGTCTATGTCCCTATCCTCGGGGTTCCACTCCTTTCCAATCAACGCCCTCACTTTAATTGCAGAAACCCTGCGAGGTTGAGATTTTAGTTTCCTCTGTAATTCTGCTACGTGTACAATGAGAGTCTCGGTTTGAGTCTCAGATATCTCAAATCTGTGGCTACAGGAGACAAGATGTTCTTTCAAGGCTCACCTAGAAACTTTCATATTATTCATGCAGCATTTAAGTTTCAAATTTGAAGACTTTAGCTCATCTCTTTCTTTTGTAACTGTATCCAGAGTATCTAGAAGGAGCTAGCCAACATCCTTATAATTTTTGACTCTACAAAATTCTGTTAAGGTGTTGAAAACACTCTCACCCAGATCCTTGCTTCTTATAAGTGTGGAAGTAGGGGAATCCAATTATGCTATTTTGCATATATCTATGGGATCTCATGCCATGGACTGTTATCAACCTCTTCATTATTGGAAAGGCAGTCATTAGTATCCCTGAGTCCAATTAGAGTAGGGAGCCAATTACAAAACTCCCAGAACCACCTCAGACATCCCATGTTTAAGACTCTGTTCCTCAAGAACCACTCCCGGTACCAAGCTGTATTAGTCAGGGTTCTCTCAGGAAACAGAATCAAAAGGAGATATCTGTCAATAATATGAGATTTTAAAAGAGTCTCTCACATGACCGTGGAGATGCTCAAGTCCAGGTTCCACAGGCAGGCTGCAAACCAGGGGCCCCGATGAAATTCTGATGAAAGGTCCTTGATGAGTTTCTGGGAGAAATTGGCTGTCCAAAGCTGAGCTGGGAAATTCTCTCTGAATGTTGAAATCACTTCCCCTTTCAAGGCATTCAACTGATTGGATAAAACCATCACCCATTGATGATACACTCTCCCAGATTGATGCAGATGTAATCAGACATCCACTCAGTAAACTCACTGGTGATTGAAGTCCATAAATGCTCTTGTATTACAATTGGCCCAGTCCTTGCTGGACCAAACACCTGGACACAATTACCTGACCGAGATGACACATTAGCCTAATCATGACTGTATTGGGTGTAATGATCTGTATATGTATGTTAGATCCAGATCTTCTAACGTATTATTCAAGGTCTTTGTTTCTTTATTGATTCTCTTTCAGGATATCTTGTCTAATAATGATAGTGGTGTAGTAAAATTCCTCACTATAATTGTAGAGGCATCTATATCTCCACTTAGTTTTTTCAATGTTTCTCTCGTGTATTTTGAGACATCCTGGTTAGGTGCATAAATGTTTATGATTGTTCTTTCTTCTTGATAGATTGCCAATTTAATTAATATATAGCGGCCTTCTTTGTCTCTTACAATAGTTTTGCATTTAAAGTCTATTTTGTCTGATATTTCTATAGCTACTCCCTCTCCTTTTTACTTATTATTTGCATGTATAATTGTTTTCCAACTATTCACTTTCAGCTTCCTTGTGTCCTTTGGTCTAAATGGTGTTTCTTAGAGACAGTATATAGATGGGTCATATTTCCTTTTCCATTATGTCAATCTGTGTCTCTTGATTGGAGATTTTAATCAATTAACATTTGATGTTATTATTGTTGAGGAATTACTTACTTTAGCTATATTCTCTTTAGTTTTATATACACCATAAGCTGTTTTTATTTCTGTTTTTAATTTTTTTTAGTTATTCTTACACTTTCCTCCAACTCTCTCTCTCTCCTATTTTTTTCTTTCAATTTGCAGAACTCAGTTTAGTATTTCTTGAATGACAGGTTTCTTATTGACAAACTCTCTTAATGTCCATTTATCTGTGAATATTTTGAACTCTCCCTCATTTTTCAATGCCAGCTTTGCTCAATAGATAATTTTTGGCTGGAGTTTTTTTTTTTTCTTTTAGCACCTTAACTATGTAATACCACTGCCTTCTAGCTTCCATGTTTTCAGGTGAGAAATCAGCACTTAATCTGATCAAGCTTCCATAGTATGTGATGGATCTCTTTTCTCTTGCTGCTTTCAGTATTCACTCTTTGTCCTGAGCATTTTACAATTTGAAAAGTATATGTCTTTTGGTAGGCCTGTTAGGATTTATATTCTTTCAGGTATGCTGTGCTTCATGTACAACCATGTTCCTCAATAAAGCTGGGAAATTTTCAGCTATTATTTGCTCCATCATTCCTTATGTCTACTTTCCCTTTTATTTTCCTTCCATGATGCCTATAATGCATATGTTTGTGTTTTTCAGGTTATCATTCAAGTCCCTAAGTCCCTGCTGGATTTTTTCTATCTTTTAATCTATCTGTTCCATTATCTGTTTGATTTCTGATGTACTGTTTTCCACATCACTTATTCTTTCCTCTGCCTGTTCAAGTCTGTTGTTTAGTGCTTCCATTGTATTTTTGATTTCTTGCATTGTGCCATTCATCACCATCATATCCTGTATCTTTCTGTGCACATTTCCAATTTCTTCTGTATGTTCTCCCAATGTCTTCTTAATATCCAAAATCTCTTCCTTCATTTCATTAAATTGATTCATGATATTTGTTTGGGCATTTCTGATTCATTGTTCCATGTTCTGCATTTCCTCCTGTTTTTGTTTGTTCATTAGACTGGGCCATGTCTACCTATTTCTTAGTATGGTCTGTAATTTCTTTATGTCATCTAGTCATCTGGTTATGTTGATGGGTTTATTTGGTTAGTTAGCTTCACTTTCTAATTTAGGGTTATATTTTGTTGTTTTGTGTGTGGTAAAGTTTCTCTTCAACAGGGAATTCCTCTTATTCTATTTCCATGTTGTTGTCTACGTTCCCTTTAAAAAAAAAGAATTAGAAACAGAGAAAAGAATAGAGATTTAGAAGAGAAAAAGAATAAGAGTTTTAATAATAAAAAAAGTTAGAAGAGGTTCCATACAAGACCTAGGAAAATAAAAAATTAACCTGTATGAAAAATCAGGAGAAGTACAGAGGAATAAGTATTAAAAAATTGGAATAGGAAAAAGTGAAATGAGAAACTAAATAAAGAAAAATATATACAATGAATTCAGAAGCTGAATAATGATGAGAGGAAAAGAAAACAGAAAAAAGAAAAGAAAAAAAAACACAAAAGAAAAAGTAAAAAATGATTTAAAAAAAAAGAAAAAATAAGAGAGAAATAAAAATATTTAAAAATTGAAGACCCAAGATAAAGAGATGGAATGAAAGAAAAACAACAGAAAAGAGAAGAAAGAAAATTGAAGGAAAGAAAATAATTAATGTAGGTAGAGAAAGGAAGTAAAATTAAAAAAAGAGAGGAAACAGCAAAAGGGGAAATAAGAAACAAAACAAGAGCACCTTAAAGAAAAAAAAAAAAAACTGACAAAAATCTCTCCCTCTTTAAAAATTAACAGATTTTTGGAAAACAAAAATAAAAAGAATATCTCTATGTTCCCTGTCATAAGGTATCTGGTGAAGGCCTGGCAATCCAGACTGGGGAATTGAACCAGGGACCTTGTATATGCAAGGCTGGAATTCCTCGACTGAGCCGAATTGTCTCCTCAAGTTGATTGGGCTAAAGAAATCTATCTGCCCTCTTTTCCCCAGGCATTTTAGACTATAATTTGCTACAGTCCTGCTGATTAGGTGCCTGTCCCTCCCCTCTATCATTTTGTTCCTTTCTATCCCTTGGCAGCTGGGCATGACAGCCTGCCTGAGCAGATACCCTTCCCCTCCATCTATCGGGTTGGGATCCCTTCCGAGGGTCAAAGGAGGTTCAGTTGGCCAACCTCAACACACACACACACACACACACAAGCAGTCTTCAACCTCTTTCAGGCCCCTCCTCTTCCTCCCAGGAATGTCCCCTCCAAGTCTGTGGCCTTGAAAGTGGTGTATATGTGCCATTTCCAAACACAGGTTTGAGCAACTCACAGCTTTCCTTTGGCTTCTTTATCATTCCAATACCCTCCTAGAGGACTCAGAGCACCTTACCATTCTATATATATCCAAATCAGCTCCTTTTAGATAGGTCTCTGCCTTCTCTCCACTTTTTTTATGAGAGGGTCAGACTCTACCTTCCTACCTCAACACCATTTTACTGGAAGTCCCCTCTAGTAGCATTTAGGTTAATTTTTACCCCCAGAACTCAGATCACTTAATCTCTATGTTTTCTTCTAAGTTTCAAACAACTAGAGAGGAAGGTTAAGCATATAATTCAATTAAAGTTCTTTTATAAAAAGGTGGTGGACCAGATTGGACCCATGGACTCTAGCTTGTGAATAACACTGCTATGAACATTCATGTAATCATTTGTGTTTGAAGACCTGTTTTCAATTATTTGATATTTATCCCTGGAAGCAGAAATAATGGGTCATTTGGTAATTCTATGTTTAACTTTTTGAGAAGCTGCAAAAATTTTTTCTATGGCATCTGCACCATTTGACCTCCCTACCAACAGTGCACAAGGGCCATATATTTATTAAATTATAAAATGATGCAACCAAATGAACAAGTACAATTCAGAAAATACAAGAAGCACAAGATGAAAACATTTACAGGGGGTTGGGACTTTAAGGTATACTGAAACCAAGCTCTGGAGTAAGCTTCACCCATGTGCTTCTCAGCCCACAGATTTGCCAGATAGTTATGCTTCATTTATTCATGGCCATGACAATTTAGAGCTTATAGGAAGTGTTATTGGAATATTAAACTCAGCATAAATTGATTTTCCCATTTATCTCTATGACAATTTTAACTCTATTAAAAGTTTTCGGGGGGAGTAGATGTAACTCAAGTTGTTGAGTACCTGCTGCCCACATACAAGGTCCTAGGTTCAGTCCCTGGACCTGGTACCTAAAAAAAAAAAAAAAAAAGGTCTCTTAAGATTTCTTTATTATTATTTTAGAAAATCAAACAAAAGTTATGAATGAATGGTCTTGAATTCTTGGGGCCAATCACCCCCAGTTCTCTCTGTCCATAAAATTTGTATCTTCTTATTTGTTGTAGGGGAAATTTGAAATACAACATCCTATTTTAGAAAGTTTCAATGTTGCCTGTATTGGTGAAGGGACAAGAAATGAATCCAGGAGTGAGGATTCTGCCCTATTTTCACAACTTTCCATAGTATGTCCATCTGGCTATCATCTATCCATCCTTTGAATCTTGCCTTAAATGCATTCTTCTCAGAAAGTTTTAACCTCTCTTCTCCAAATATAGCCAACTAGTTTGGTTCTTTCTGTAATATATAAACACAGGTCTCTGTACTTCTCATTCATAATGCAGAACTCAACAAATGGGCATATACCCTTTGTTGTAAATTCTTTATTAGTCATCTCAAACACAAGTTTGGATTATCAAGTCACCTTTATAACTATTAATATAATATTTTAAATGTATCAGTATTGTGCTACATAGCATTTGATATTATGAAATAAACTTTGAGTACTATGTATGAACCTGTCTTATAGTAGAACCTGTTTCTTCAAAATAGAAACCCAAAAATGTGATGAGTTATTACTGCACCCATGAAACCTTCTGATGTGTACACACCCCCAGATACCATGCCTTTGAGTCAATCCTTCAATCCTTTCACCATATGTTCCCTTTTCAGGGATGACTTTTCCTGTATTAAGGTAAAACAGTCATTCATATGAAATGAAATCATGATAAAAACACAGTTGTGAGTTGATGAGGTTTTTTTTGTGCCAATTAATATTGGCATAAATATTTGTACCTCAACAAGTTATAACCAACTATATTCTTTAACTCTTTAGAGAAGGAAATGCACTCTAGAAATGGCCAGCGAAATTATTCTGGAGAAACTGAATACGGAGGCAAAACCAAAGAGAGTTGAACCCCTCCTAGAAGGAAGCAGTCCAGTGGGATAAGACATGTATATGGATCTCCAAAACATTCTGCCATGAGTCAAAATTGGCACATGTTTGCATTCTGTTTTTCTCTCCCAGTTTCAGAAAACTGAGGGGGTGGTGTTGAGATACCAAAGAATATTTCATTAATGTGGCTCATGGGAATTCATGGCCTAAAGTGACAGAAACTGTAAATGCTTCTTTTACACCATCTCAAGTCTGCATTAACATTCTAAGTGAAGAGAAAACAAAATTGCGTCTTCTCAAGGACTCATGATCACCTCCATCTCCTTGACCATCCTGGGGTAAGAGCTTCCAACTTCATTCATTACCCAAGCAAGAAACTGGATCACTGAAATTGATTTGCTTTCTTGATAATAAATGGGTGAGTCACAGAAACTTCTCAAGTTCTGGGGGATGTGGTACAGTCTCAGGGACTTCTATTATTGGTGGCAACTTTAGGGGCATCAACATGGAAAGAAAGTTAAGGAAAGTTAATGATAAAAACTTCTACCAAGTGGAAATCAATGATTCTGGAGGGATACTCTGGGTACACTAAACTACATGCCTTCTCCTGACTCTCTCATCTGTTGTTGGCGCTCAGTCATGGCAATATTATAAAATAATTACACCATTTGCCCTTTCAGTCATTCAACAAACATTTATTTAACAATTAATTGAAGTTCCAAGACAGCGTTGGTTTGGAGGGCACTCACTGCAAGCTCCCAGGGCACGGCAGATTGTGGACAGGGTCCTGCCCAGGGGTCTGTGCTGTGGGCACATGGAGTGAGAAGCTTAGGACATCTATCTGTGCAGATCGATGGTGTGGACTGAACAGTAGAGATTTGTGAGTTTTAAGCCTGCCTGTGGTGGTTAACGCAGACAGCTGAGTCCCACCCTTGGGGAAAAAAAACTGGTTGGAGCCGTGACTCCCAGGGCTCAGTAAATGGGGGACAGGGCCCAGTGGGAGGGGGCATTCTCTGAGAGGGGAGGGCTCTGGCAAAGGGGCCAGAGAGCTTTATTTTCTGGGGATTTGGCTGCCTGGAGCCCCTTGCACCTTGGGTAAACAAAACAGCTGGAGTGAATCAACACCCAGTGGAGGGGAGGGGTGAATTTGTTGAGGGAGTTGATTTGCCTAGCTGCCCAAGGATAAGCCCTGGGCAGGCAGAGCTGGAAAGAGGGGGCACTCTCTGAGAGAGAGAGGGTTCTGGTGGAGGACAGGGAGGGGAATTTTATTGCCATCGATTTGGCTGCCTGGAACTCTTCATTGTTTGGGGAACAGATAAGCTGGCTTGAAGCAGCACCAGGCTGAGGGGAGAGGCGAATCTGCTGAGTAAACCTGATTTACCCAGCAATCCGGTGACGCTGGGGCTCGGCTCCAGAAGGGGCGGAGTCAGCTGTCTTTAGCATTCTGCACTTACATCAGAGCTCCAGCTCCCCTGGGGAGTCCAGGAAGTGGGACATGTTTGATTAGTTTCCACAAGCCCAGTTAGGGTCCCCTCCGTAAGGGGGGTGGTCTAGAGGAGGATTTATTTTGGATCTTGTATTTAACCAAAAATATATATATATATATATATATATATAGATGGTCACTTCAATAAATGAAAAATAAATTCTTTTTAATTTAGTTTAATAGCTAAAAGCTGTTTCAGGACCTGCATATAGAAACCTGTGTGGAAATTGATTGATAAACATAAGCAGGCAGAGAGGATCCATGTGAACCCTAAGGTAATCATTGTTCCTCCTTAGCTCTGTTTGACTGCTTGCCTGTGAGGTTGTTTGGTTTTTCTCTGTTTATTTGTTGTCCCTTGCTTTTCTTTCTTCTTTCCTCCCCCCTTTCTTTTTTCTTTCATTTTTTAAAATTAGATGCTGCTAGCTTGTTGCTTCTTTGTTGTGCTTCTTCTTCAGTAATTTCCTATTCTCTGTCTATATTGTATTTTGTATTCCAAACTATCTCTTATCCTTCCTTCATCTTTCTGCCTTCTGCTTTCTGTTGTGGCTGTTAAATACCACATTTTTTTCATATGCCCACAACTTAAGGGTGTCAATTTCTATTCTAATTATTTTGTTTTCTTCTTCTTTTTTTTTAATATTAATACTTTCCTTTCAGCCATTTCTTCACTATTTCTCTCCCTCCTCATAATCCTATCCTTCTAAATCACTATATATATATTCCTCTATTTGGTTTCCCAGTCCATTGTAGGTACTCCACTTTTTTTCCTATTACTCTACACTGCCTACATGAGTTAAATATTCATTGCATTAAGTCTCATTTGCCCCTCTTCTAACATTTATCAATATTACTATTATCCTTCTTTCTTCCTCACATCTTTCGATTCCTCTGGCCCTAATCTTTTGCCTTCAAGGGAACATAGAAAGAAGCAAGGAAATAAAATGAGAAGAAAAAGTGTCAAAGAGAAAACTTGACACACAAGCAGAACCACCAGCTAAATAAAACTCTAGAGCAGAGAGAGAAGCTAATCAAATAAATAAACCCATCAAGATAAAATAATGACTAGAGGGCAAAAAAAAATTACAAACCACACTGAGAAACAGGAAAACATAGTCCAGTCCATGGAACAAACTAAAAACCAGGAAGTGATGCAGAACATCAAATAACTAATCAAAGCAATCAAAACAAATATCATAGACCAACTTAAAGAAGTGAAGGAAGAGATTAAGGATATAAAGAAGACACTGGGATAACATACTGAAGAAATTGTAAACATGCCCCCAAAATTAATGGATATGATGGTGATCAATGGCACAATCCAAGAAATCAAAAAGATGCTGGATTCATATAACAGCAGATTTGAACAGGCAGAAGAAAGAATTAGTGATGTGGAAGACAATAGAGCTTAAATCAAACAGATAGTAGAATAGATAGACAAAAAGATTTAAAAAAACCATCAGGGACTCATGGAATTAACTGACAACGCAAAATGCACAAACATACGCATTATGGGAATCCCAGAAGGAGAAGAGAAGAGAAAGAGAACAGAAGGAGTGTTGAAGGAAATACTGGCTGGAAACCTCTCAACCCTATTGAGAGAGATGGATGTGCAGATACAGGAAGGACAGCGCACCCCAAATAGTATAAATCCCAACAGACCAACTCCAAGACATATACATGTCAAAATGCTCAAGACAAAGAAAATACTCCAGGCAGCAAGAGAAAAGAGAACCATCATATACAAGGGAAGCACAATAAGATTAAGTGCTGACTTCTCAGCTGAAACACTGGAGGCAAGAAGACAGTGATATGACTTAGTCAAAATACTAAAAGAAAAAAACTTCCAGCCATGAATTTTCTAACCAACAAAATGGGCATTCAAAAATGATGGAGAGTTCAAAATATTCACAGATAAACAGAAATTAAGAGAGTATGTCAATAAGAAACTTGCACTTCAAGAAATACTAAAGGAATTTTTACAAGTTGAAAGGAAAAATTAAGGGAGAGAGAGTTGGAGGATAGTTTAAAAACAACTAAAAATACAAAACAGAAACAAAACAACATATGACATACATTAACCCAAAGAAAAAATGACTGAAGTAAGAAATTCGTTATAAGTACTAACACTGAATGCTAATGGATTAAATTCACCAATCAGGAGACACAGATTGGCAGAATGGATAAGGAAATATGATCCTTCTATATGCTGTCTACAAGAAACCCACCTTTGACCCAGGGATTCAAGGAGGCTGAAAGTGAATGCCTGGAAAACGATTTTACAAGCTAACAATAGCCAAAAATGGGCAGGAGTAGCTATTCTAATATTAGACAAAATAGACTTTAAATGCAAAACTATTATAAGAGACAAAGATGGACACTATATATTAGTATAAGGGGTAATCGCTTAAGAAGAAAGAACAATCATCAACATTTATGCACCTAACTGGGGTGCCTGAAAATACATGAGGCAAACTCTGGAAAAATTAAGAGGAGAAATAAATGCCTCTACAATTATAGCAGGGGACTTTAATGCACCACTATCATCATTAGACAGAACATCTAGACAGAGAATCAATAAAGAAACAAAGGCTCTCAACAATACATTACAGGACCTGGACTTAATTGACATATACAGAACACTACACCCAAATATGGCAGGATTTACATTCTTCTCCAGAGCACATGGATCATACTCCAAAATAGATCACATGCTAGGCCACAGAACAACTCTCAATGAATTCATAAAGATTGAGATTATACAAAGTAATTTCTCTGTCCACAGTGGAATGAAATTGGAAATCACTAAGGGCCAGAGAAACAGGTTAGGCACAAGGATATGGAAGTTAAACAACACACTCTTAGACAAACAGTGGGTCACAAGGGAAATCTCAAAAGAAACCAGTAACTAACTTGAAACTAATGAAAAAGACAACACAACATATCAAAACCTATGGGATGCAGCGAAAGCTGTCCTGAGAGGGAAGTTCATAGCCATAAATACATATAATAAAAAAGAAGAAAGAGCTAAAATTGAAGAACTAACTGCACACTTAGAGGAACTGGAAAAACAACAACAAACTAAATCAAAAGGAAGAAGAAAGAAGGAAATAACAAAGATTAGAGCAGAAGTAAATGAAATAGAAAATAAGAAAACACTAGAAACAATACACAAAACCAAAAGTTGGTTCTTCGAGAATATCAATAAAATTGACAAGCCCTTAGCCAGACTAACTAAGAAAAAGAGAGAACAGATACAAATACACAAAATAAGGAATGAGCAAGGTGATATCACTATTGACCACACACAATTAAAGAGTATCATAAGAGGGTACTTTAAAAAATTATATGCCAACAGGAATGATAATTTAGAGGAAATGGAAAAGTTTCTTGAAACTAACAAACAGCCTACATTGATGAAAGAAGAAACAGATGAACTCTATAGTCCAATTACAAGTAAAGAGATAGATTCAGTCATCAAAGACCTCCCAACTAAGAAGAGTCCAGGACCAGATGGCTTCACAGCTGAATTCTACCAAACATTCCGGAAAAAGCTAACACCAATTCTGCTTAAGCTCTTCCAAAAAAATTGAGGTAGAAAGAATATTGCCTAACTCATTCTATGATATGAACATTACCCTAAAACAAAAACCAAATAAAGATACCACAAGAAAGGAAAATTACAGACCAATTACTCTAATGAACCTAGATACAAGAATTCTCAACAATATACTTGCTAATCGCATTCAACAACATATCAAAAGGATTATACACCATGACCAAGTGGGTTTCATCCCGGGTATGCAAGGGTGGTTCAATATAAGAAAATCAATCAATGTAATACACCACATAAACAGATTGAAAGAAAAAAATCACATGATCATCTATATAGATGCAGAAAAAGCATTCAACAAAATACTGCACTCTTTCCTGATAAAAACACTACAAAAGATAGGAACAGATGGAAACTTTCTGAATATGATAAAGGGTATATATGAAAAACCCAAAGCTAACATCATTTTCAATGGTGAAATCCTAAAAGCCTTCTCTGAGATTGGGAACAAGACAAGGATGACCACAATCACCATTCCTATTTAACAGTGTCTTAGGAGTACTTGTGTGAGCACTGAGGAAAGAAAAGGTCATAAAAGACATCCAGATTGGAAAAGAAGAAGTAAAAATTTCATTATTTGCAGACGACATGATCCTATACATAGGAAGCCCTGAGAAATTTACAATAAGGCTTCTAGAACTTATAAAGGTGTTCAGTAATGTTGCAGACTATAAGATCAATGCTCAAAAATCAGTAGCATTTCTGTACACCAATAATGAGCAATCTGAGGAGGAAATCAAGAAAAAAATATTATTTACAATAGTAAATAAAAGAATCAAATACCTAGGAATAAATTTAAAGTTGTAAATGACTTATATACAGAAAACTGCACAACACTGTTAAAGGAAATCAAAGTTGACTTAAATAAATGGAAAAATATTCCCTGTTCATGGATAGGAATACTAAACATCATCAAGATGTCTATCCTATCCAAACTAATCTCCAGATTTAATGCAATCCCAATAAAAATCAATACTGTATTTTTTAAGGAACTGGAAAAACTAACCAGAAAATATATTTGGAGAGATAATAGGCCCCGAATTGCCAAAGACATATTGAAAAAGAAAAATGAAGTTGGAGCTATCACATTACCTGATTTTAAAACATACTACAAAGATACAGTGATCAAAACTGCATGGTATTGGCACAAGGATAGATCTACTGACCCTTAGAACCGAATTGAGAGTTCTAATGTAGATCCTCACATATACAGACATCTGTTATTTTTCAAGGCCACGAAGCCCACTCAGTTGGGAGAGAATGGCCTTTTTAACAAGTGGTGCTTGGAGAACTGGATATCCATATCCAAAAGAATGAAAGAAGAATACCATCTCACACCTTATACAAAAATCAACTCAAGATGGATCAAAGATACAAATATAAGAGCCAAAACCATAAAGACCTTGGAAGATAACATAGGGAAGCATCTACAGGACCTTGTAATAGGAAATGGTTTCATGAACTTCACAGCCAAACACGAGCAGCAAGAGAAAAAATAGATAAATGGGATCTCCTCAAAATTAAAAACTTCTGCACCTCAAAGTATGTTATTAAGAAAATAAAAAGGCAGCCTACCTAATTGGAGAAAATATTTGGCAACCATATATCTGATAGGAGCCTAATATCCTGCATATATAAAGAAATCCTATACCTTGAAAACAAGAAGACAAACAAACAATTTTAAAAATGGGCAAGTAACCTGAAAAGACACTTATCCAAGGAAGAAATTCAAATGGCTAAAAAGCACATGAAAAAATGCCCAATATTGCTTGCTATCAGGGGAATGCAAATCAAAACTACAATGAGATACCATCTTACTCCCATCAGAATGGCAGCTATTAAAAAAACAGAAGACTCTAAATGTTGGAGAGGTTGTGGAGGAATAGGAACCCTCATCCACTGCTGGTGGGACTGTGGAATGGTCCAGCCACTGTGGAGGACAGTTTGGCATTTCCTCAGAAAACTAACAATAGATCTTCTGTATGATCCAGCAATTCCACTGCTGGGTATATACCCAGAAGAACTGAAAGCAAAGACACAAGCAAATATTTGCACACCAATGTTTATAGCGGCATTGTTCACAATTGCCAAAAGTTGGAATCAGCCCTGGTGCCCATCAACAGATGAATGGATAAGCAAAATGTGGGACATACATACAATTTAATATTACTAATCTGTTAGAAGGAATAAAGTGCTTATACACAGAATAACATGCATGAATCTTGAAGATCTTATGTTGAGTGAAGTAAGCTAGGCATTGAAGGATGGACATTGTATGACCTCACTGATTTGAACTGAGGGAAGTGAGCAGTCTCTGAAAACCATTGTCTGAAAGATAGGTTAACAAGGGAGAGAAAGAGAAGAGTAGGCTGTGAGCCATCACCCATATGGACATAATCTTTGGTAAAGGGATAGAGTATAGCTGCATATTGAAGGATAAGACAGATGGGTAGTGATATTACTGGGTTTGGTGGTGCAGGGTTTACAGGTAGGTAGATTAGGAAGGGTCAGAAGGAATACCCAGGGCATGTAACTATGAATCTATTCATTCCATGAGTCAAGACAGGGGAGTGTCATATGCCCCAGGGGGATGGGGAGGAAGGAACAGTTAAGATCAAATTGGGTATTTAGCGAACAAGGGAAAGATTTTTCATTACCTTACAGTAATGGACACAGAACATGGTAAATATCATCAAAACTTATTAAATTGTACCGTCTAAATTGTAAACTATACGGTAAACCATTGACAATATTCAGTTGCTATATTTTACTATCTGTATAACAGTTATAACAATGCTAACATCCATAAAAAAAAGAAAAGGGTTTTAATATGGGGTGGGGAAAGGGGAGGGTGGTTGGGTATGTGGGACTCTCTAGTATTCTGTGTGTGACTTTGCTGTGACCTAAAACTTCTTTGAAAATTAAATGAAAATTTGGGAGACACTGGGGAATGAGAGCGGGATGGTTTCATAATACACTGAACATCTGATAATATAGTGACAAAATGAAAAAAAGAATAATTTTTTTTTAAAAAGGAATTTTTGTTTTTTTTTTCATTTTTTTAAATGTCCCAAATCTGCTAATTATATTTTGCTTTTAGTTTGTTTATTTGTTTGTTTTCTTCTGAGTTTCCTTGTGTTTATCTCTTGCATTTGTGCTTATCATTTTGGTTCTTTTTCCTATTCATTGTATTTGGTTATTATATGGACTTCATGTTCAATGAAGTTTTAGATCACGGAAGGGTTACAATGGTGGCTGCAGAGGATCAAAGGTGGGGGGTATCTGGGATGGGGGATTCATGGGAGTAAATTAATCTGAATATACATGAAAGATATATAAAACTGTTCAAATAGTCAAAGGATGGGGCATGGTCACGGTGGGTGGACAATCACTCAATAAATGAGGGAATGTTAATTCCCAGCCTGGAGAGCTCTGTCACATTCTCCAAGTGAGCAGCAACAGTCCCCTGAGTGCAGGGACCATGTCTGGCAAAAGGGGGTGGCCCACTGATGAGTTCTTGTTATTGATGAGTAGCCTTATGAGTCTTTGCTCTTGTAACTGAACTTAGCTTACTGTTATGGGGTGCCTAAGAGTTGCCACCTAAGAGCCTCCTTGTTGCTCAAATGTGGCCTCTCTCTAAGCCAAACTCAGCATAAGAATGCATTACCTTCCCCCTAGCGTGGACATGACTCCCGGTGATGAGCCTCCCTGCAACGAGGGATTAATACCAAGTGCCACCTAGCAACATGACAGGAAAAAGACCTTGAATAAAAGGGGGAAAAGGTAAAAACAAATGAGTTCATGTGGGTAAGAGTCTTCAAAAAGAGTCGGGAGGTCATCCCAGAGGTAACGCGTAAGCACACCTCAGTAGGTCTCATAGACCACCAAAGTGGATATCACCCCACACAGAGGGGCTCCTGAGGGCTCTGGAGACACCCAGGTCCTATATAAGGGGGGATAGTCCCAGAGACTGATGCCTTATCAGCGGGATCTACTTTGGAATCTGTGCTTCTGAGAGTGACAGAGTTGGACTCAAACAAGTCCTCCCTGCACATGGTTCATCAGTCCCTTCTATTCAAACCTATATATTTTAGTTATTTTTTATGTATTTATTTCTCCTCACCCCCTCATTGTTTGCATTTTGCTGTGTCTGCTTGATTTCTTTTCAGGAGGCGCAGGAACCGAACGTGGGACGTCCTGTGTGGGAGGGAAGCACCTAATCACCTGAGCCACCTCCGCTCTCAAACCTATATGTGATGCTGGAGTTTTTAGGTGTACTTCCAGAGACTGGAGCCTCTGGGCTACCTATGTGCCAGTTGTGTGTGGAATCTTGGTGGAGCTACAACTCCTACCCTACAGCTCAATGGACTCATCCAAATCACCTGGCGAGGAGACGATGATGGGTAACTGCCATCCCAGGGAATGGAGAGGGCCTGCAGCTGTAGGCAGGATAATCCCACCCACTGTATCCATGGGATATATGCCCTATCTCACTTGGAGGTGGAGTGGACATCACCATCCCAGGCCCCTCAGGATTGGGGGAAGAACTATGGACTAAAGTGGACTTAATGGAATTCTGTTTTGTACACATATTGTGATTCTAGCAATGGAAGAAATTATAACAGTGAGGTGGAGCTGGTGGCCACTGGACACTTTCGTGACATGAAGGGGAAGTGCATTTGAAATACAGGGGCTTTTGGGGACTTGGGGGTTGTCCTGAGAGCCTTTGTGATGACGGATGCAGGCCATTTTAAATCAGTATATACCATTCAGAACTGTGTGGGAAAGAGTGTGGTTTACGATGTGAACTGTGGTCTATGCTTGGTGGCGAGGCCCCAGGATGTGTATATTCATTGAGGGTGATGAGCCACACTAATGAAGGATGTTTGCGTGGTATGTTTTGGGAGGTGTGGGAGGTGGGGAACATGGTAATCCCTGTAATTTCTGTGTAATAAGGTAATCTAAGGACCTTTTAAAACATATATATATATATATAAAATAACATTTATGTAAGCAAATGCACATATATGCATATATATTTATATATCATTTTACAAATATTGGTATGTATTGTGAAAAGTTTGATTTTTACCCACAATAAAAAAAGCAATTAATAAATTGCATTAATAAATTATGTTCTGTGGATGAACAGATAATAAGACTTTGTTCTTTCTGTCAAGGGATTCACAGTTTAACAGGGCAGGAGACATGGGTATAAATAAATGCACTATCCTTAGGTGGCACTGAAATCCTGATGAAGTGGTTCATAAAGTTGATGACTCTTCCTGGAGAGGTTGGTGAAGGCTCCCCAGGTACTCGTATCATTTTATTGAAACTTAAAAGAGGATTTGGAGTCCTTATGCATGAAGATCGGGCAAGAGGAAGCAGAGGAGTTTATTTGGAAATCAATTAAATATAAGTTGTACTTAGGAAATCACAAAAAGTTTTTAATATATGACCAACAATGTTGTTCAGGAGACAAAAAGTGGCACATCATTGTAGCCAGGTAGCCAGCAGCCAGATAATAGAGAACTTTACATTTAAGCTACAGGACTGATATTAATTCTGAAGGTAGTGGAGATTCAGTGAGGGTTTTATGGCAGGTGATGTCTATGATCAGGCTAGTATAATGAAAAGTCATTCTGGGACAATGTTGCTAATGGCATGGAGAGTTGAAGAGATGTAGAAGTTGCACAGTAGAAGTGGCTACTAGTATAATTATAAGAATGTTCATCTTTTATAAAGTGTTAAGAATATGGTGATATAAGGGAAAGTTACAACTAATGTAATTTTAAACAATAGTTAATAGTAATATTGCAATATTTTTGCATCAGTGGCAAAAAGATAATATATCAATTTTAAGGGACAGAAATAGGGGAGCATAAAGGGGTGTGGGGTTTTTCCTTTTGGTGTAAGGAAAACATTCTAAAATTGACTGAGATGATGACATCACAACTCTGTGATGAAACTGAGAGCCTCCCAGTGTATACATTTGATGGACTGTGCAAAGCAGGGGATTATATAACACAGGGAATCTAGTAATAGTTGATGGACTGTGATTAACAGAATAAATATAAGAACATTCTTTCATGAATTATAACAATTATCTAATACTAGTACAGGGTGTTAATAACTGGGTGGGTTGGGAGAAAAATACACCAAATGTAAGATACAGGCTATAGTTAGTAATGTTAGACAATGCTCTGTTCTTTCATAGTTTGCAATAATTGTTTCACAACAATGCAACATATTGGTTGTGGGGTGAAGTATGGGAGACTTGTATGATGATATGCATGTCTCTTTTATAAGCTCACAACTTTTGTTATACATTTACTGTTTGTTCATGTATGAATGATAAATTTCAATTTAAAAAAGTTAAAAAAGAAGTGGGAATAGAGAGGTTGGGAATAATCTGCGAGGGATTAAAACATAATTTATTTAAAAATTTGCTGATTAAAATTGGACACATTGCTGGACATTTTTATTCAATATTTCATTTAATCCTTGATAACTATGAAATTGGTATCTATATTCTGAGTATATGGTTGAATAATGCGACTCAGATTAATGATATCACTTATCCAAGGCATGGAGTAGAGTCTGGAGTCAAACTCAGAATTCACTGTTTCCAAATTATTTACATTTCACTAACATTTTTAATTTTTAATGACCTTTATTTTTGAACAGTATTGCTCTACAGAAAAATTGTGAAGCTGTTACAGAGAATTTCCTGCATTATGAGCATCTCCCACCCAGTATACCCCATTATATTTGTTGGATATTTGGAATTTTAAATATAAAAATGCCAGTAAAAATCTTTATTCATAATCCTAGATCTCCTATTCCCACTGGGGCTCTATGCATAAATATGTGGACTCTTCTTATGCCTAAACTAGATTTTTTTCCATTCTTTTTTTTTTTTTTTCTGAAAACATACTTAGATTACATAAAAATTATATAGGGGATTCCCATATGCCCCACTCCCAACCCCTCCCATATTTTCCTACATTAACAACATCTTTCATTAGTGTGGTATGTTTGTTACAATTAATGAACACATTTTGGAACATTGCCACTAAGCGTGAATTACAGATTACATTGTAGTTTACACTCTCTCCCTCACAATTTTCATGTAATGACAAGATATATAATGGCCAGTATCTATCATTGCAGTGTCATTCAGGACAATTCCCAAGTCCTGAAAATTATATATTTCATCTGTTTTTCCCGTTCCCTCCCCTCAGAACCTCCAGTGGCCACTGCCTCCACATGCAGTGTCTCAGTCAGTGGGTTTCCTGAGGGCTCCATATGCCCAGACACTATAAGCAGTTCAGACAAGCTCAGGAATTCTGCACATATCAGTGGGCTCTAAACATTCAGACACTATAAGCAGGGCAGACAGCTCAGGAATTCAGCACCCCTTCAGAGGACCTTACTTTGGAATTTATGTTACTCAGTGTAACAGAATGAGACTCATTTATAGTTTCCCTACACATGGCTCTTCAGCCCCTTTTATTTGAACACATAATTACCATTATACTTATATACTTATAACTTGATAAATATATGTTCCTGAGAGTTAAACCTTTTGTCCATCTATGTGCCAGCTGAGCCTTGAATCTCAGCAGAGTTGCAGTACCTGCTCTCTTGTTCACTGGACTCACTCAAGGCAACTAACAAGGAAATGATGATGGACAATGCCCATCCCAAGGAACAAAGAGTGTCTGCAACTGTAAGTAATGTAGCTTCATCTGTCTGCCCCATGAGACCTATGACCCCTCTCAATTTGAAATAGAGTGGGCATCACTATCCAGAAATTTTCAAGATTGGGAAATGATCAATGGACTAATGTAGACTTATTGTTCTATTATAGACTTCTTATTATTCTAGCAATGGAAGAATTTTTGTCATTGACATAAAGGCAAAGGCCATCAGATGTTCTAAGGAGAGGGTGAGGGAAAAATAGGTGTAACATGGGGACATTTTTGGGACATTGGAACTGTCCTATATGATATTGCAATGACAAATACAGGCCATTATATATTTTGTCAAAACCTACAAAATTGCATGGGATAGAGTGTAAACTTTAATATAACTATAATCCATGTTTAGTAGCAATATTTCAATATGTGTTTATCCATTTTAACAAATGTACCATAGTAATGAAGGATGGTGTTAATGTAGGAAAGTGTGGTATGGGGAGAGGGTGGAAAATAAGATACTCCCCTGTTTTTTTATGTAAGATTTATGTAATTTAAAGCTTTTAAAAATATATTTATATTTATGTTTAAAAGATACTTAAATTACATATACTGCTACATAAAAAATATAAAGGATTCCCATAAGCCCCACTCCCCACACTTATCCCTTTTCCCCACATTAACGACTTCTTTCATTAGTGTGGTACATAAATTGCAATTGATGAACATATTTTGGAGCATTGTGACTAAGCATGGATTACAGTTTACATTGTAATTCACACTCTCTCCCACTCAATTCTGTAGGTTATGGCAGGATTTATAATGACCTGAATCTGTCACAGCAATGTCATTCAGAACAAATCCAAGTCCTGAAAGTGCCCCCATATTACATATATTTTTCTCTGTCCCTGACTTCAGTGCCTCCAGTAGCTACTGTCTCCAAATCCAAGATAAAATTTCTTCCATTGCTAGAATCACAATAAGTCTATATAGTATACCAGCAAATCCACTATAGTTCATATTTTATTACCCAATCCTGAAGATTCTAGGATGGTGATGCCCACACCACTTCTAATTAAGAGGGGACTTCAATCCCATATGGCTGATGGATAAGACTCTTGCTTGCATTTGTAGACTCTCTCAGTTCTCTGGTGTGGTGGTTGTCCATCTTCACTCCTTTGTTAGTTGACCTGGGTGAGTCCAATGAACTGGACAGTAGGTGTTGCAACTCCGCTGACGCTTAGGTCCCAGCTGGCATATTGGGAGCCCAGAGATTCAAGATCCTTGGACATACACCTACCAAACTCCAGTACCAACTATAGGTTCAAACAAAAGGGACAGAAGAGGCATGTGTAGAGAAGTGACATCTGTGTTTAACTCTGTCATACTTGGGAACACAAACTCCACAGTAGGGCCCACTGACAAGGCACCAAACTCTGGAGCTATTCTCCATGATCATAGGACCTGGGTGTCTTCAGAGCCCTCAGGAGTCCTACTATTTTGAGTAGTATCTACTTTGGCAGTCTATGATATCCTGTTGTTATCTCTCTGTTGATCTCCGGACTCACTTTGATGTCTTTTAGCAATATAAAATAATTTGTCTTTACATTTCCCCCATTTTATTCAAGGTCTTTTTCCAGTTGCATCACCAGCCAGTGCTTTGTGGTAATCCCTCAGTGTCAGGGAGGCAAATCCCTGGGAGTTATGTCCCACTCTGGGGAAGGTAATGCATTTACATGCTAAGTTTAGCTAGAAAGAGGCCACATTTGAGAAACAAGGAAGGTCCCAGTAGGTAACTCTTAGGCACCCTACAACACTAGGCTAAGTTGCAGCTTTAGGAGCAAAGGCTCATAAACATAGTTGTTCATATCAAGGGCCCATCAATGGACCATCTTTCTTCACTAGTCATTACCCCTGTACTTGGAGGATTGTTGCTTTTCCATTAGAGAATGTGGCAGAGCTACCCAGGATGGGAATTCAATATTACTTCGGTTGTGTGAATCTCTACCCACTGTGGCAATGCCCCTTGAACATTTGAACACATTCATATACCTTATATATATGCCCACATGAACTTCCGCCTAGTAGCCCCCATCCCTGACACCCTGCACCAATGCTCCTCCCCTGATACATTTGAAATCATTCTGTGATCCAAAACCTTTTCAAAAATGAAACCAAGAATATTGCCAAGTACAATTAATAGGAAAAAGAAATAGTAATGATAGGTTGAAATGTAATAAATAAAGTGTATGATAATTTAGAAGAACTAAAATAAAGTAAAAAGAAGAAATTCGGATATTAAAAAATCAATGAAAACTATTTAAAAAATATAAATAAAATTTTTTTTTGATGTTTTGCCTTTCATCACTTCATATTTGTTGTCCTGTCTGTACAATGGCATTTTCTTCCATTTCTTCCTGAGGGTCTTACTTTTTTTTCATTTTGTCTTCAAAGAAGTTTTAGGTCTCAGTAAAGTCCCATACAAAATATAGGGGACTCTCATATGCCCAACATCTTCCCATCTTTCCCTCCTTTTGTATTAATAACGTTTTTACTTGTGGATGGTACATTTGTTATAACTGATATAAAGATATTGAAACATAGCTACTAACCATAGTCAATGGTTTACATTATGGTTTACATTTTGAACCTTACACATTTATAAATTTTTGATGAAATTTAACATAGCCTGTATCCATCATTGCAAGATCATGCAGAACACTTCCATTGCCTCCTAAATTCTCCTTCTTCCATCTTTTCTATTCCCTTTCCTCCTTCCCTCAAGACCCATGGCGACCTCCAGGCTTCATTGCTTCAAGGACAAGATCCATAGATACTTGGAACAACGCTGAAAGCTTGATACATTTGTCTGTCCTCCCCTATTAGGAGCCATTCATGCTCTCAAATGACACCATCCCCTCTGTTTGTGAGCATATTGGGCTCCCCAGGAGGGGATTACAACTCCTTCCCACTCATTATGTGGGGCTCCATCCACTGATACAACACACTATGGCAAAATGCTCACTCACACATTCTCTAGCAGACTGCCGCAGGTGCACCATGTCCCAAATGCCCACCTCATCCAACACCCTAAACTAGTAACCCTTCCTTGTCATATCACCAAAGGAGCTTTCTCAACATTGTAGTTTCAACCACTTACCTACCAATGCCCAGTGTTCACCTGTTCTCTCCTCCAACCCTCTCCTCACTTCCGTGGAACCGTCCAACACATCCTCCCCACCCTACCACCCTTTCAAGCTTACACTATCCAACCCAATGGTATCACTACACCCCTGTCATGTCCCTTCACTGTGCAACTACTCAGTTCCACCTTATCATAGATTTCACCTGTATGGATGTTGGTTCACAATCTTCTTCTCTCTTTCTATCTCCTGTAAACCAGTCTTCCAGACTCTAGCTCTCTGAGTCTGCTCAATGTGCTTAATTCACATCAAAGAGGTCATGTAATATTTGTCCCTTAATTCCTGGCTTGCTTCAGTCCACATAAGGCCCTCAAAATTCATCAGTGTTATCCTGTGTGTTAGTACTGTATTCCTTCTTACAGCTGGGTAATATTCCATTGTGTCTATATATATCACATTTGTTTATCCATTCATCTCTTGATAGGCCTTTGGGTTGATTCCAACTTTTGGCTATAGTGAATAAAGCTACTATGAACATTGGTGTGCATATATCTGTTCATGTCCTTGCTTTCAGTTCTTCTGGGTATATACTCAGGAGTGGAATTGCTGGATCATATGGCAGATTATAGTTAGTTTTTTGAGGACATGTTAAATTATCCTCCATAATGGCTGGACCATATTACATTTCCACCAGCACTGCATGAGGTTTCCCATTCCTCTACATCCTCGTGTAGTCCTATATATTTTTAATGCTCTCCAGTCTTATTGGTGTAAGATGGTATCTCATTATAGTTTTGATTTGCATATCTCCAATAGTTTATGATGTTGAGCTTCTTTTCATGTACTTTTTAGACATTTGTATTTCTTCTTTGGAGAAATGTCTGACAAATCACTTACCCTTTTTTTTTTACTCTTCATTATTTTTATTTTAAATTTTTATATTTTTTATTTACTTTTAAAAGATACTTAGATTACAAAAAATGCTACATAAAAAATATAAGGTATTCTCATATGCCCCACTCCCCGCATTTTCCACTTTTCCCCACATTAACAACTTCTTTCATTAGTGTGGTTCATTCATTGCAATTGATGAATATATTTTGGAGCATTGCCACAAAGCATGGATTAGAGTTTACTTTGTAATTTATACTCTCTCCCACTCGATTTTGTAGGTTATGGCAGGATATATAATGGTCTATATCTGTCATTTCAATGTCATTCAAGACAATTCTAAATCCTGAAAATGCCCCCATATTATACCTCTTTTTCCCTCTCCCTGACTTCAGTATCTCCAGTGACTACTGTCTCCACATCCATATAATTTCTTCCTTTGATAGAATCACAAGAAGCCTGTTATTTCCACTCTAGTCCATATTTCATTCCTCATTCCTGAGGATCCTGGGATGGTGATGCCCACCCCACCTTTAATTGAGAGGGGACTTCAATTCCACATGGCTGGTGAATGTGAATCCCTTGCTTGCAAGTATAGACTTTCTCGGGTCTGTGGTGTGGTGGCTGTCCATTCTCACCTCCTTGTTAGTTGTCTTGGTTGAGTCCAATGAACTGGAGCGTAAGTGTTAAAACTCCACTGAGGCTCAGGACCCAGCTGGCAAATGGAGAACTCAGAGATTCAAGTCTCTTTTATGTACATGTACCAACTCCAGCACCAACTATAGGTTCAAATAAAAGCAACAGAAGAAGCATGTGTAGACAAGTCACATGTGAGTCCAACTCTGTCACACTCAGGATCACAAGCTCCAAAGTAGAGCTCAATTCAAATCTCTTGCTTATTTTTCAAATAGCTTGTTGGTGTTCTTTTATTTTTTTGAGATATAGGATTTCTTTATATATGCTGAATATTAGGCTCCTATCAGATATGTGATTACAAAATAATTTCTCCCATTTACAGGCTGGCTTTTCACTTTCTTGACAAACTCCATTGAGGTGCAAAAGGTTTTAATTTTGAAGAGGTCTCATTCATCTATTTTTTCTTTCAATGCTCGTGCTTTTTGTGTGAAGTTCATGAAGCCATTTCTTATCACAATGTCATGTAGATTCTTCCCTACATTATCTTCCAAGGTCTTTATGGTCTTGTCTTTAAATTTAGATCTTTGATGCATCTTGAGCTGATTTTTGCATAAGATGTGAGATAGTGTTCCTCTCTCCTTCTTTTGAATATGGATGTCCTGTTCTAAAAGCACCATTTGTGGAGGAGGCCATTCTTCCCAGTTGGGTGGGCTTGCTGGCCTTGTCAAATATCAGATAACTATATATGAGAGGATCTATATCAAAACTCTTAATACTGTTCCATTGTATGTCTAACCTTGCTTGTGCCAATACCATGCAGTTTTGACAAAAGTAGCTTTATAGTGTGTTTTAAAGTCACATAGTGTGATTCCTCTGATTTCTTTTTTTTATTTTTTCATTAAGTCTTTGGCTATTGGGGGCCTCATCCCCTTCCAAATAAATTTCATAGTTATTTTTCCAATTCAGTGAAAAAAATCCTCTGTTGATTTTTATTGGGATTGCATTACATCTGTAGATTAGTTTGGGTAGGATAGACACCTTAATAGTGGGTTTAGTCTTCCTATCCATGAACAGGGAATATTTTTCCATTTATTTAAGTCTTCTTTCATTTCCTTTAACAGTATTGTGTAGTTTTCTTTGTATAAGTCATTTATATCATTATTTAAATGTATTCCTAGGTACTTGATTATTTTAATTACAATTTTAAATGGTATTTTTTCTTGATTTTCTCCTCAGCTTGCTCACTATTGGTGCACACATATGCTACTGATTTTTGCATGTTGTTTTATAACCTGCGACTTTACTGAACTCATTTATAAGTCTTAGAATCTTTGTTGTAGATTTCTCAGGGCTATATATAGGATCATGTCATCTGAAAGTAGTGAAATTTTTACTTCTTCCTTTCCAATTTTGATGCCTTTTGTATCTTTTTCTTGCCTCAGTGCTCAGGTAAGTACTTCTAACACAATGTTAAATAGGAGCTTGATAGTGTGTATCCTTCTCTTCTTCTTGGTCTTAAAGGGAAAGCTTCTGGGATTTCACCATTGTATATTATGTTTGCTGTGGGTTTTTTATATACCTTTTATCATGCTCAGAAATTTTCCTTGTATTCCTATCTTTTGTAGTGTTTTCATAAGCGAAGCATGCTTCAATTTCTCAGATGCTTTTTCTGGGTCTATAGAGATGATCATATGATTTTTTTCTTTCGATCTCTTTATGTGATGTATAACATTGATTTTTTTATGTTGAACCATCCTTGCATATCTGAGATGAAACTCACTTGGTTGCGGTGTATATTTCATTTGATGTGTTGTTGAATACGATTGGTAAGAATTTTGTTTAGGATTTTAACACCCAGGTTAATTAGATAGATTGGTCTGTAATTTTCCTTTCCGGTTGCGTCTTTGTTTGGCTTTGGTATTAGGGTAACGTTGGCATCATAAAAGGAGTTTGGCAAGATTACTTCTACTACTATTTTTTAGAAGACTTTAAGCATGATTGGTGCTAGTTGTTTCTGGAATGCTTGGTAGAATTCACCTGTGAGCCCATCTGTTCCTGGGCTCTTCTTACCTGGGAGCTTTTTTCTAACTGATTCTATCTCTTTAATTGTTGAGTTCATCAATTTCTTCTTTCATCAGTGTAAGCTGCTTGTGTATTTTGGGGAATTTGTACATTTCCTCTAAATTATCCTTCTTGTTGGCATATAATTTTTCAAAGTATCATCTTATATACTCTTTATTGCTATATCATCAGTATTCTTATTTCTTATTTTATGTATTTGCATCTTCTTTCTCTTTTTCTTTGTTAGTCTAGTTAAGGGTTTGTCAATTTCATTGATCTTCTCCAGGAATCAGCTTTTAGTTTTATTTTTTATAGTGCTTTTTTATTTTCTATTTCACTTAGTTTGCTCTAATCTTTGTTATTTCCTTCTTTTTTCTCCCTTTGGGGTTCTGTTAGGTCTTCAATTTTAGCTCTTTCTTCTTTTTTGATATATCCATTTATGGCTATGAATTTCCCTCTCAGTGCAGTTTGCTGTATCCCATAGGTTTTGATATGTTGTGTTTCAAAGTAGTTACTGATTTCTCTTGAAATTTCCTCCTTGACCCACTGTTTGTCAAAGAGTGTGTTGTTTAACCTCCCTTTCTTTTTATGTGGTATATTTGGAAAATTCACCTTGTGCACTCGAGGAGAATGTATATCTTCCTGTATTTGGGTGTAGTGTTCTGATTATGTCTATTAGTCCAGATCCTATAATGTATTATTCAAAATCTTTTTTTCTTTTTTTGATTCTCCGTTGAGATGTTCTGTCTAATGGTGATAATGTATTAAAGTCCTCCACTATGATTGTAGAGGCATCTCTTTCTCCACTTTTTTACCCAGTGTTTGCTTCATGTATTTTGACGTGTACCAGTTACGTGCATAAATGTTTATGATTGTTGTTTCTTCTTGAATGATTACCCTTTTTACTAATATATACTGTCTGTCTTTGTCTCTTGCAATAATTTTGCATTTGAAGTCGATTTTGTCCTATATTAGTATAATTAATCTAACTCTTTTTTGATTATTGTTTGTTTGTTATGTTGTTTTCCAGCCATTCATTTTCAGCCTCCTTGAATCCTTCGGTCTAAGGTTTCTTCTAGACAGCATAGAAATGGGTCTTATTTCCTTATCCATTCTGCCCATCTGTGTGCCTTGACTGGTGGGTTTAATCCATTAACATTCAGTGTTTCTACTCTTAAAGAATTACTTAAGAGTAATTCTTAAGGATATGACAACAATATTAAGTACCATTAATAAGGGTATTTTTCTTTTTTGAGTCATAAAAATATTCTATAATTCATTGTGGTGATGAATGCAAAACTCTGTGATTAAACTGACAGCCATGGACTGTACAGTATGGAAGATGTCTATGGTGTGTGAATAAAACTGTTTTAAAAATATGCCAATGCTACCCAAAGTAATCTATGCATTCACTGTAATAACTATCAAAGTCCCAGAAGCCTAAAGGAAGAAATAGAAAATCCAAGCATTATTCAAAGAAATTAAAATTCACCAGGACTGCAGTATCCTCTTTGGGTGCTATATTTATTTACATCCTTTTCTCTTTGCTTGTTTAGACTGTGAACTCTTTGAGAGGGAACACAGTGCCTTATTCTCCTTTCCATACTCAGAAAATAGTTTAGTGTTTTACATGCAGTATTGCTGAATAAATATTTGTTGAATTACAGAGAAAACAAATGGCTCTGTGAGTTGAACTGATATTGCTAACTATGGGGGGAGAAAAGGGAAGCAGTGAGATAAGAGAAAATCATCTTGAGAGAAGATGACTCCATTTATGAGAGCCAACTCCAAAGGAGACACAATGGAGACATAACATATTTTAGGGTATCCAGAATCTTTCTCTAGAATCCTCTACTGGGAAATCATTATGGGATACCTGGCAATACTAGAGCCCCCAGCTAAAGAGAGATGACCTCCTCCTGGGATGTAGGTGTCTGGAGGGATAAGAGATGAACAAAGCTATCTCAAAGGCCAAAACTGGCACACGTTGTTATTGTGCATTCCTTTCTTAACTCCAGAGAAGTAAGTATCTCAGGGAGTATTGAGACAAGAGAACACTTCATTAATGCAGCTCATGAAAATGGAATCCCTAATGGAACAGAAACTCTAAATGCTTCCCCTTCACTCTATAAAATCTACTTTAATAATCTCTGGTGAAGAGAAAACACAATTTTGTTTTCTGCAGACCTCATGAGTGGTTCCATCACCCTTTTCTTCCTGGGATCAGAACTTCCAACTTCATCCATTATTCAAGGAAGAATCTGCTTTGGTCAACTTGGAACCTGCCTTGATAATTTCAGGGTGAGTTACAGAATCTTCACAGGTGCTGGGGAATGTATTTTGGCTCCATGGATTCCTTTTATTGGTAGTAGTTTTAAGAGCACCAACAGGTTATGACCATAGAGAAATCCTGCCTTCTTAAAAAGCCAGAGTGGTAATAGATAAAGATACATTAAAATATATTTTTTTTCCAGTCTTTCTCCTCTAGCTTCTCACTCTTGGGTCTTCCCTCTATCAGCAGTATTTTTCCTTGTTTCACTCGTTCTTTCACTACAATTGTAGAAAGTATGTTTAACCACATTCATTTATTTTTTTCTTTCAGTCATTCAACAAATGTTTAGTCATCAATTAGTTCATGTTGAGCTCTAAATATTATTTTAAGAATAAAGAAATGAGTAAGACTTTGCCTCTCATATTAAGGAGATTATATCCAAATGTGGTTATAGACATAGAAATGAGTATATCCAAAATTCTGAGGCAATAATGAAATGTTGTTGAAGTGGATTGAAAAGAATGGATTCATTCTCTGGAGGTTAGTGAAGGCTTCAAAAGGGAACTTTAAATTGTACTGAGCCTTGAAGGAGGAATTGGAGTAATTTCAGGAGGAGGAAGGAGTAAAAGCACACCAAGAAGGGTCGACAGGAACACAAATGTAGTGAGGTTTAAAAAATAGTTCTTAATATCTGATGAAAAATGAGGGGCAGACGTTTGAAAGGGGATAATGAACCTGGACAGGTTGGCAGCAGCCATATAAGAAAGATCCTTGTGTTTTGCCCTCAAGAGGTGTATTTA
This sequence comes from Tolypeutes matacus, assembly GCA_026826555.1. Classification (NCBI taxonomy): domain Eukaryota; kingdom Metazoa; phylum Chordata; class Mammalia; order Cingulata; family Chlamyphoridae; genus Tolypeutes; species Tolypeutes matacus. Next base: position 84,462 of record JAKSZT010054391.1, read on the forward strand.
GGTTTGGAGATATTGGAGAGCCAGTGCTGGCTTATAGATTAGGAGGCTCATGAAAAGTCTTGCCCTGAGGAAAGCTCACTATGGGTTAATGAGATTATTTTTGTTGATGATGAAGGATGGAAATATATAATGGATGTGTGGACGGTGTGGGGATTGAATCTGTGTATAGTTGTCTCATAATGTATAAAATATTGTCTATTAATACTAAGCACAATGTCAGACATTTTGTTGTCATTATTTAATTCTTTCAATTACTCTATAAAATATGTTTCATTATTTTGATTCAAGGGATGAAGAATGTGTGAATTACAGCATTGAGATATTCTTGTACAAGGTGTGTATTTGTGTCTGGATTGAATCTTGGAGTTCTGTGTTCCTAGGATTTTGCATTTCACTAATTATTTTAATTCTTAATGAACTTAATATATTAGAACAAGGTTAGATTTACATAAAAATTGCAAGAATTTGAGAGATAGTTTATAAGAGCTGCTTATCCCCTTTTCCCTTGCTCTTAACATCTGTCATTCAAAATAGTACCTTGCATTTATTTGTCATAAATTCTTAGTCCCTTTGTGACAGTGACAGCTTCTCAGACTCTCCTTGTTTTTGATAACCTGATAGTTTTGTGGAATGGAGATCAGGTATATTGTAAAGTGTCCCTAAGTTAGAATATTCTCATGTTCTTCTCTTGTTTAGACTGGACTTAAGGTTTTTGTATGAAGACACCAGAGATAAAATGTCATTTCATCACATCATATCCAGGGTGCATCCTATCAAGGTGACTTATCTTTGTTGATGTTTATCTTGATCAACAATGTTTTAAAGTCCCTTAGAATAAAGTTCCTCATTTCTCTGCCTTTCCTCATATCACCTTTTAAAAGAGTCATGAGGAGGTCTTCAGGAGTGTGATTTATGCTCCGTGGGCTTGAGAAAGCAATAGTCACATAAATTATTGAATTCATCAGAATGAGAGATTTATCTCTTCTTATTTACTTAATCAAAAAAAAAAATTGTATCAGGATGGATTCATGACATTTCTTTCATACTTTGGGTTGTGATGTAATACTACTTTACTTGTTCAATTTGCTCCACTTTTGGCCATGGGATCTCTTTCAGCAGCACTTTGTATCTCTTTACTCTGACCCTATCACTGAGGGGTTTATTTTAGTACCTATTTAGTCTTTGGTGCTACAAGATGTGCCAAGTGCTTTTTGCATATTTCTGTCCTAGAGTCAGCATTTGCTCCAAGAAGATACTTATGGAGAATGGGGTTAAATTCCAAGGTCTGGGCACTATTTGTGATCCTTGCTACTGAGGACTCCAGGCCCTCTCTGCAGAGAGTATAAGGAAATACATGTGTGTATACTAAGCTTGTACATATGCATGTCTAGAAATATGTCTAAATACAACCCTCTGTATTTATATTCCCCTAAACGAGTTCATACTCTTGTGTCTAACTCCACTTCATTATCACAAAGAACATTCTAACCTCCTCCCCTTGCTTATCTGTAAGCACTCACTTCACAGTGAGAAATATATTCCCTCACCTGCCATCTGTCTATGAATTTCTTGATTCCAATGTACATGTATAGAATTATTAGAATTGTTAACCCATACATGGTGGAATGCTACTTTACTAGAGTACTATACTTATGCACAGTTGCTTTTGACTTCTTTTTATAGGCTCCATTCATAGCCTATATTATTTTTTCAGCACCTTTGCACTCAGCCCCTCTCTTCCATGCAAATTATACATTTTCATATAGTTGGATAGATTTGCAACATTTTCATTCTATGTGAAATTCTCCTGACCTTCTAAATGATTTTTTACTGCATACATAAGGTTCACTCTTTGTGTTGTCAAGTTCAGTGGGTTTTAACAAATGCATGATGTCACATGTCTACAATTATACAATATACAGAATAGATGCATTGCTCTAAAAATTCCACTGTGCTTCACATACTCAACCCTCCTTTTCTCTCCTCAGTCCTCTGGCAAATTCTGAGCACCCTATTGTCTCATTATTTAGCCTTACCCAGAAGGTCATATAATTGATATCAACATATGCAGCATTTTAAAACCAGTTTCTTGTAATTAGCAATAATCATTTAAGATTAGTCCATATATTTTTGGCTGGATAAAACATTTCTTTTCATCTCAGCAACATTCAATTGAATGGGAACAGCCCAGTGAGTTTTCCTAGTAACCTATTGAACAACATCTTGTTGCTTTCATATTTGGAGATGACAAAAACAGCTGCTGTAAACATTCACGTGTGAGCTTTGTGTGGATTCAAGTTTTCATATAAGCCACATATATACCCAAAAGCATAATTGCTAAATTGTATTGTACGACTGGGTTTAGTTTTACTAGAAACTGCTAAACTGTCTTCTGGTAGAACCATTTTGTGTTCTCAAAGCAATGAAAGAGAGACATACTATTGCACATACTCTACATCAATTGGTATTGTCAGTGTTTAGCTTTTTATGTATTCTAATAAGCATGTGATGATATATCATTGAGGTTTTAATTTTGCAATTCCCTAATGACAAACGATGTTGAGGTTTTATAAAATTTTATTTATTTATTTTAATTTTTAAATTTTAAAGTAGATTTAGATTACATAAAGGTTACATAACAATATAGGGGTTTCCCATATGCTCATTTTTCCCCTTCCCACTCTTTCCCATATTAACAGTGTCTTTCATTAGTATGGTACATTTCTTACAATTCATGAACACATATTGAAAGATTTCTTCTAACTGTGGGCTATAGCTTACATTATAGTTAACAGTCTGTCCTGCACACTTTTAGGTTATGACAAAATTTATTATGGTTTGTATCAGTTATTGCAATGTCATTCAGCACAATTCTAATGTCCTGAAAATGCTCCCGTGTTACACCTGCTCTTCCCTTTCTGTCCACTCAGAATTTCTGGTGGCCATTGTCTCCATATCAATGATAAAACTTCTCCCATTGCTAGAATAATAATAAGTCAGTTTAAGTCCATTGTTCATTCACAAATCTTGAGAATTTTGGGATTGATGCCCACTCTATTTCTAATTTAGAGGGGGCTCAGATCCCATGGGGCAAATGGAAGGAACTATCTTGCTTGTAGTTGCAGAAACTCTCTGTTCCTTGTGTTGGGCATTGTCCATCACCATCTCCTTGTTCGTTGTCCTGGGTGAATCCAGTGAACTAGAGAGTAGGTATTGAAACTCTGCTGAGATTCAGGGCTCAACCGGCCCTTGAAGAGACCAAAGGTTTGGCTTGGGGATATATATATTTAACAGGTATAGTGCTAATTATAGGTTCAAATAAAAGGGATAGAAGAGCCATGTGTTGGGAATCTATAAATGAGTCTAACTCTTTTACACTGAGGAGCATAAATTCCAAAGTAAGGCCCACTGACAGGGTGCCGAATTCCTGAGATTCTCTGCCCTGCTTATAGTGTTTAGATGTCTCTAAAGCCATCAGGATCCTTGCTGTTTGATGCACTATTCCCTGTGACAGTCAATGAGATCCTGCTGAGCCATGCATAAGCTTAACCTCTGGAATGACACACCCCCCAACTCACTTTGAAATCTCTTCATCATAAAAACTCATTTATATTTAATATTTCTCCATTTTGGTCAAGGTCTTTTTCCATTTGCATTTCTAGTTGGTACTTAGTAATAATACCTAGGTGCCAGGGAGTATGAGCTCCTTTTTATATGCTTATTTGGGATGTATATCTTCTTAGGATAGGATTCTGTTCAGAGCTTTTGCCCATTTTTAAATTCAGCATTTGCTTTCTTATTTTCTTATTTTGTGGTTTTAAGAGTGATATGTATATTTGTGTACAAATCATTTATGTGCTTTGTAAATATTTTTTCCAAATATCTATAATTTTTTAAATCTCTTATCAATGTCTTTCACAGAGCAGAAATTTTACATTTGAATAAAAACTAACGTATAAATTTTACTCTCTCCTAGATCAGGTTTTGGTTGCTATATCTAAACTCTCATTACCATAACATGGGCCCCAAGATTGTCTTTATGTTTTAGTCTAGCATTTTTACAATGCAATTTTCTTTTAAGTGATATGATTCATTTTGATTTAATTTTTGTGAAATGAATAAAATCTGTGCCTAAGTTCCTTTTTTGTTTGGCATGATTGCTTCCTATTTTTCCAGCTCCACTTGTTGAGAGGACCATACTTTCTACATCAATTTGCCATTGTCCTCTGTGAAACATCAGTGGACCCCATTTGTGTGGGTTTATTTGTCTATTTAATCAATAGGATTCTGTTTAATTATTGTGTTTTTATAGTAAGTGTTGCAACCATGTAATGTGGTTCCTTCAACTTTACTCTTGTCCTTCACTATTTTGTCACAGGGTACAAAAAGACTCGTCATAATGTTTGTTGATTAAAATTAAGTCTGAGATAATTTTTAATGGGAAATATTGCCTTTACAGAGTTTTCTGTTATGGACAAGGATTTCTAGTCAGCAATAGATCTATATAAAATCAAGAAAAATATTACCTTAATGTGTTTGCAATTCAAGCCATACCATTTATTACATTTTTCTGATTACTGCTTGTGGCTAAAATTGCATTGCTCTAATATCTTTACTAGGAAATTCATCATCTACATGGAAAGAGAAAAGCAAACATATGTTTTAGGATTTTTCCTCCTGGGTCTCTCAGAAGATACAGAATAGCAGCCCATCCTCTGTGGGCTGTTCCTGTCCATGTACCTGGTCACCCTCAAGGGGAACCTGCTCATCATCCTGGCCATCATCTCAGACTCCCACCTCCACACACCCATGTATTTCTTCCTCTCCAACCTGTCTTTTCAGATAACTGTTTCACCTCTACCACTGTAACCAAGATGCTGCTGAACATCCAGACAGAAAGTAAAATTGTAACTTTTGAAAAGTACCTCAGTCAGATGTATTTTTACATGCTTTTTGGACAGTTAGACAACTCCCTCTTGACTGTGATGGCCTATGACCGCTTTGTGGTCATCTGCCACCCCCTGTACTACGTGATCATCATGAACCCCCGGGCCTGTGGCCTGTTGCTGCTGGCATCCTGGTTACTGAGTGTTCTGAACTCCCTTTTATAATGCTTAATCATTTTGCAATTATCTTTTTGTACAGAGATGGAAATGCCCCTTTTTTTCTGTGAACTTAAACAGGTACTCCAACTTGCTTGTTCTGACAACTTCCTCAATGACCTAGTGCTGAATTTTGGATCTGGACTTCTGGCTGTTATACCATTCACTGGGATTGTTTTCTCTAACTCCAAGATTGTATCCTCCATTTAGAGAATTTCCACAGCTGGGGGAAAGTGTAAAGTGTTTCCTACTTGTGGGTCTCACCTATCAGTAGTGACCTTGTTTTATGGTACAAGTTTTGGAATGTATCTTAGCTCTGCTGCTAACTAAAACTCAAGGGCAAGCACAATAGCCTCAGTGATGTACACACGGTGGTCACTCCCATGCTGAATCCCTTTATCTACAGTCTTAGAAACTAGGACATGAAGCAGGCCTTTAAAAAGCTGAGAAGAGGGGGCAAGATGGCGTTGGTGTAGGAGGGCGCACACTGCAAGCTCCCAGAGCAAGGCGGATTGTGGACGGGGTCCTGCCCGGGGGTCTGTGCTGTGCACGCGTGGAGTGAGAGGCTTGGGACATCTATCTGCGCGGATCGGCGGCGTGGACCGAACGGTGGAGATTCGTGAGTTTTGAGGCTGCCGGTGGGGGTTGGCACAGGCGGCTGAGCCCCGCGGTCACGGAAATAAATAATAAAACGGCCATTTGGAGCCGCGGGCGGGGGCGTAAAGTTGTATTTTCTGGGGAGCTGGCTGCCTGGCGCCCCTTGGACCTTGTGTGAGCAGAGCAAAAAGCTAGTCAGCACCCGGTGAACCGGAGAGGGGATTTTGGTCGGGGAACGGAGCTGATCTCCCTAGCCACCCAGGGATAAGACCCGGGCCGCTGCGGAGCCAGGAGGAAGGGACACTTCCCAAAGAAGGGAGGGTTCGGTTGGAAGACAGGGAAGG